>CM068367.1:1120265322-1120824242 GCA_034769895.1 Magicicada septendecula
GGCCGTTTCATGAATGCCTTGGAGGAATTTGAAATTTACAGTGCATATGCAAACCCAATGAGTCGCGATATCGTGTTAAATGACCACCTGAACTTTGTATCCAACCGATTGTACGATACTGCCTTGAGTCTGCTTGCTGGGGCTACGATAAGGTAGCAACTGCTCAGTGGCAGAATAAACTTGAACGGGTGCGCACCCAAATCCGCGTACGGTTCATATGCAAATCTTGACATTTTAACGATCTCGCAAGAGTGACAGTTTTAACTTTTTAATATCTGATGATGGAGCATACGCTCCGAAACGCGTCATAGACGAAGCATAAGAAATCACATGGCGGATAATTAAGGTAATTAATTTATTAATTCTACATATATGCCCTATCGCTACTGTGTCCCTACTATCAACCCAGTTCTGTATCACTTTTCTTCCCAAAATTCTTATTTCGTCTAACACCCATTTAAAATTAACTTGACTAATTCAATTGTCTTATTGAAATAATTATTATCACCCAAACTCTTAACTTTTACAACATTTTACGTTCAGTTAACCATTGAAAATTACTACAAATTAATTTCATCATTTAATTCATACCCTTGAAACTCATTTAAAATTTATTGGTCGCACATTAATCATTTTACTTTATTTAAATTGCATTATAAAATTCATACTAACACTACATCACTCAACACACGATTCCTGTTATTGACACAAAATTATAAACATTTATCACCACCAGATCATGTACAATCATATGTACCTTCTGAAACATTATAACAAGAATATGATTCCACAACTATAAACACATTTTACATTTCTTCATTTACTATTATCAAATTCCAATCATAAAATGATTCATTATTCATTAATATTCATTAGCAAAATTCAATTATACAACATTAATTAATTAATTAATCTCAAATTCTTTAATTCAATCAATTGTTCAAAACAAATTATTTTAATTACCTTACTCCAAAACCATTACAATTCATTTATTACCAACTCTCATTATTTATTTAGTCTGCCAAAATATTATTACATCAATTTCTGCTACATACACACATTGTTTACATTAAATACATTTTACAACATGGACACAATTAATTTCACTATAAATTTATTTATAATTTTTTGTCATTTTTCCGTTTACCACACCTCATTTCATAAGTTAGCTCGGTCATTACCATAAACTAAAATATTTAAAATGTCCATTCACTGATTTTTTATTTAACCCCCATCATCATATAATAGTCTGATGTATTTATAACACAAGTCATTTTTATCGACACACATTACATTATAATTATTATTGTAATGACTACTTTCGTTACTTACATTGACACAGTAATTAACTACATATTTGTCTCCCATTATTTCATAAAGCCCGTCTACATTGGTAATTTTAGTCCAGTCTCCATCAGTATTTTTGGTTAACATAAGGTAAGTTATTTTATCATCATATTCCTCCACTACATTCATCACATCAGGTAAGAGTCTATCCTTTACAACCGTATCATCAAAATAATCATCCATCTCTATTTCACAAGGTAAGTCAATTTTCTCTCCTCTCTCAATATCTAAACTCTGCACTAACATTTCAAAAATCTCTTTCTCTCTCTCTCATCACAATACCTCTCACAACCCCACTGACCTATTTCATACCACGCAAAGGGCACAACAATCTTATTACACGTCTTGGCACTTTCAAGAACACCACAAAAAATTAAGGGACTATTTTGAGACACCATGTCTCCCACACAACTACCGGAGGAAACCTTGTCCTCATAACACCACGGTGAAACCCCTGTTTCACTATACACTTGGGGAAAATCTGCCCTTTGCCCACCTAACCTTTCTTCACACACACTCCCCATTTCATCAACATTTTCTCTGCTCACAACCTTACTCTCTAACACCACGTTTTTAATTATACCACTGTTATCACTCGTTAACCCATTATAATAATTATCGTTATTACTCACCTTGTCTATTATTTCTTCATTATTATTAACAACATTATTACCACTTACCTGTTTTAATTCAACTTCTGTATTCTCCTTTAATTTACATCTATCTCCTTCCCCCTTCTCGTCTTGTTTATTCATCATATCAAAACCTTATCCATTATTTCCTTTCTTTCATCTAATATTGTGTTTAACTCGTCAAAATGTTTATCCCACTTTTTGTCACTTTCGTCAAACCGTTTATTAATAAGGTTAAGTATGTCATTTAATGTATACTCTTTTTCTTCCACCACTACACTGTCATTAGGCCTATTCACTGTCTTATTCTCTACTCCTATCACTTAAACTATCTTACCTTTATTATTTGTCATCTCACTACCAATAATAATATCATCACTATGCTTTTTAATTTTGGCAAATATTCCCTCCTCTTGTTCTTCCATTCGTGTCAAATTATCATCCAAATTACCCCACTCCTCGTCTGTCATTTTATCCACAATCCCTCTGAATTCGCCTTCCCATTCATCCCACGTGAAATCTATATCGTTTGCTTGTGTCATGTTAAACAAAATTTATTTATTTTTATATTATAAACAAAACGATTATATATATATATATATATATATATATATATAAACCCACTATTATCCTTAACACAATCGTTATCAAAAGTAAGAGTAAACACAATAACACTACCAAAACATAACCTTCTTCAACGTAAATATTGTAATACGATAATCGAGATGTATTACTTATTTAATTACTGTTGTGGGTTTATAGTTAATTTAAAAATTTAAATTAACAAATTCAATCTATTTATAAGGAAAAATATTTATTATGTTGTTGATATGATTCGTATGTTGAACATAGACCTGTGTTAAGTGGTTATTAAGCGTTTTACCAAAGAAAAAAACGCTATATTACAGTTATTATAGTGAATAATTCAGTAATTTTCCCTAGTCAGTCTGTATTATTTAAATTGGAAAGAGAGTAGCGCAGAGAATAAGTTAGTTCTCTATTCTCCCGTATTCACCAGCTGTCTGCAACGAGCGCTGTTATTAGTAATTGACCCGTTCTTATAGGTTAAGTCGTTCCACTTGACGCTTTTATCACTTTCCCTGTAAATTACACCCTATTTGAAATACAATAACACAAACTCGTCAAATACAAGGATTCTTTATTTTATATTATTTTTAAAATTCCAACAGTTGCTTTCTTCTGTTATTAAAGCATCATATCGATCATACAATACCGAATCGATTTGTTATTGAACTCGTGTTTAGATGTTACAATTTAATTATAATTTTCAGTTTGTCTCTTTATCTCAGGGTACATGTAATTCTTTTAACTATTAGTAAGGCCAGGTAATGCAAATTCAGGTTACTAGGTATTACAATTTAAATGAAAATCTTATTATATAAAGTATTAACATAAGCAGGTTTTTACCAAGCGTTTACAAGATACTCATTCAGGCAGTGTTCCACTAACGATGTCAGATCGACGGGTGATGAAGAATGGCTAGAATTTATTCACCTCCAGCTTCTCAATAAAAGTTGTCAGTGTCCCAGGATGTAATGGAAAGTCCAGTTCTTGACCTTCGCTGATTTTTCGTTTCTGGTGGTCACAGGTCCCGATGGAATTAGTGTAGTAATAAGTTCTTGTTCTGTCGTTAAAGGTGAGGTTCGGTAGGTAAATTTAATCCTCTTTAATTTTTTGTTGTATGGTATTTTATATTCTCAAAGTGATAGTTTAGGAAGTCGTCCAATCCATCTTTTTAATTAGTGATTATATTTTAATTTAGATTTATAATAGTTTTATTCATGAGGTTTCGTGGTTTTCTGGCGATTTCTAATGACTGAACTGTCCTCGTTTATATATAACAATTGAATGTCCAAATCAACAAGATGTCTTGCATTTTGTTGCTCTAACAACCATTGCTTCTTCTGTAATTGGATAATATTTGTTATCCTAGAGCCGTAATTAAGAAATATTCTTACACTTATTTAATAAAATACTCCCTGCTTGGAATTACATTAAATCACATAAAACTTTCACTTAATCTGCCTTATTAAACCGTATACATTTTTCTACATTTTCTTCTTAATCCACTTATTTTAAAAGGTATTTCCTTTTACAAAATACTAATTTTAGGCCTATTGGTTTTATTACATGTGTTATAATTTTTGTTTTTAATTTAATTTTTCTTACCTGACCTACTGTACAAAGAGTCACTGGCTTATGGCCCATTATTTCAATTTTAATTTCCTGATTTCAATTCATTATTATTATTTAGTTTATCATTGAACCCTTCATTGGTTTTTAACATAATTATAATGACCACTTGACAACTTATTAACAATTATTGTCTTCCTGGCCAAGTTTACAAATATTATTTTAAAACATCTTCATTAATTATTTAAAGTAAATACACTTAACATAATACCATACATAATAAATATACTTGTATTTAATTATTTAAATACAAGTTTAACATGAATGAAATGAGTACCCATTACTTAGTACTTCCTTAAAGCAATGGCTCCACACCTACTACATACAAAATACAAAATAAATATCATGTAAACACAATATCATGATAAAGCACAACAACAGGTACATCTTTATAAAACACTAAATATTAATTAAACAGTCTATTATATTCAAACTCATCTCATTTGGCACAGTGTTTATAGTTTACATCTTACACTGATCACTTCATACTTTATATTTATATACACTTTTAATATTTTATTACCTAGTAACCTTACTAGGTATCATCAATACATTTTTTAGGTGAGATTGGCCCACTTGTACTTAATTATGGCATACCTTGGGCATTGTTTTCAGTTATTTTGACAAAGTTTTTTATGTAATGTCGGGAACCTTAACTTTGTTACGTTACATAATACTCCCCCTCCGAAAGAAGTTTATTTTGGCTGAATAAAGTTTAGTTGAAATAAACTTATAGTTCGTCTATGAGAATGTTTCTTCTTACTCGTAGTATTTTTTTATTTCCGTTTGGTTATAAGTACCCTTCACCTTATTACTTATTGGGTCAGACACCATGTATGTGTTGTTTTGATTGTCCCGGCTTATTACAAAAGGTCCAACATATAATAACAATAATTTTTTAGCTATTCCTTCAGAACTGCTCGGTTGTTGCCGGTTTCTTATTAAAATTTTTTCGCCGACAGTGTATTTGATGATATTTTTCCGGGTTTCATTCTGTTTTTGACTTGATAATGTCTTTTGGCTGGCCATCATTTGAAAATTTCTGTAACGCTGTAAACTGTAACGCATCACGCTGCATGACGTCATTCTTGCGTGACGTCATTGGGATTGTTGTAAATAAACGTTTGTTTTGATACGTCGCAATATATATAATGTGTTAAAAATAATATCACTGCAAACAATTAAACCAGATTTATAAAGCGTCCTGAAAGTTTAAAATCAAGTGTTAGCACAATTTACCAGCCGGGAATCGTTAACTAAAACCGCGACCGCTAACATGCTAACGTCGTCGCAGATTAAAGACCTAACAAGCGAACAACACTGCATAGCTGTAGATAGGTTATTGGGGTTATTGTCTCTAGTTAATGGTTGTCTTCGTATGTGATTCAGCTAACTTTATAATAACATTCTACAAAATACTATTTGTCCTTACACATATTTGTCGAATTATATCACGTCTTTGTAAGAGGTCCAAGCCAAATATAAAATTAGGCTATTACATACGAATAGAAAAACATTTTTCGCATAGACAGTGTTTATACGTTGTTAATCTTAAATTCATTACTCTTCTGAATAGGCTGTAACATAGAGATGAATGAAATTCAGAACTAGGTCCAACTGAACGACATAAATAATTTTTTTATGTTCGAACTTTCGTCGGTAGGGGTTTGGAAAAACAACTTAGTAGAATGAAATTACTAAATAAAGGAAAATGTAAATAATATAATGCAGTTTATGTCTGAAGCCTGACACCACTGTTAACAGTAAAAATAAAATCCATATATATATTTAAAATATGCCATGTAACGTTGCATACAACGCAATTCGTTCGAAATGTGACCTTTTTGGCAATTTTTTCGTTTTGTTTTAAATACGTATACCACACAACCAAATGGTATAAATAACAAAATTATTTTGAAAAGTGGTGGGGTAGGTCTCGAACTTGTGGAATTCTAACTTACGTCGTAAAAAGTATACAGTAAGCTTTTACCAAATGGTAAAAGCTTAAGAGCATGATAATGTCTTTCAGCCGCCAGCTAAACGCAACATTTGCGCAAAAGAAACAGTCAGTCAGTAACCATTTCCTTCTAGTTTCCAACTTGTGGAGTAATCTATTCTATACATGGGTAAGGTTAAGTTCTTCTTCGGGTCCTTCAGGGAATTGTATCAATTTAGTAATTTCTCGAGGTGGTAGTTTTGAAAACATCATTTGGTATGGTGTAACGCCAATAGTTTCGTGATGAGCAATATTTAAAAAGGTTTCTGTTTGATTTATGAATTCACCCCATTTTTTATGGTTGTCATAACAATAAGTACGGAGGACTCTCCCTACTTCTCTGAGTACCCTCTCCGCCGGATTACTGCTGGGATGGTAAAATAAGTTTTGTAGGTTTTGATTCCTCGATTTGCCATTTCTAATTTCCATTTTCGACCTTTGAACTGGGTTCCATGATCCGTTATTATAGAATATGGAGTTCCCACATCTATGAGGTACTTTTCTGTAATCACCTTAACAATAACATTGGTGGATGCTTTACTGATAGGATACAGTTTAGTGTAACGTGTGAAATGGTCTAGGATGATCACAATATACTTATATCGGTGCCTGCCTCCACTGCATGGGAAAGGTCCGCAAATGTCAAGAAATATTTTTTCTAATTTCCTCTCTGAAGTAATTGTTATTAAAGCCCCTTCCTTTCGCTCATTGTTTACCTTGACCCTTTGACATATTCCACATCTTTTTATTAATTCCCTTACCTTTTTGTTTAAACCCTTAATATACACATGCTCCTCCAGTGCCTTTACTACTTTGATGGGACCCATGTGTCCATACATTTGATGGTAGTTATTTATTATCAACGACTCTGTTAATTTGGGAATATACAATTTCCACTTATTTTTCACAACAGGGGATTTTATGAAAATTTAACTGTTATAGTTTTGATAATATTGCACAATTATAGCATCGTTATTGATGAGGCGTTCCCGTATGGTGGATAATCTCTGATCCCTTGACTGTTCTTCCCGAATTTTGTTTAATACTCCTACTAGTTCTTCTCTGGCTATTATTACATGATATATTCTTCCAACATCCCCCTTTCAATTTCAAAAGTACCATTCTCCAGGTTCACTTTAGATAGAGCATCAGCTACAGTGTTTTGTTTACCCGGTACGTATTCCCATGTTATGTTATACTCTTGGAGAGCCAATATCCAACGAGTTAGTCTCCCATGGCTTAATTTACACCTTTGTATGAATGATATGGACTTATGGTCGGACCATACTGTTAAGGGATAACCTAATATGTACGCGCGGAATTTACCGCATGCAAATACCACACTCAATAATTCCTTTTCCGTGACGCTGTAATTTCGTTCACATTGATTTAATACCCTGCTGGGAAAGCTTATTACTTAGTGATCTCCTTCTTGATCTTCCTGGTACAGTTCCGCACCAAGACTCACATCACTGGCGTCACAATTTATAAAAAATTTCTTATTAAAATCAGGATGATGCAGAATGATGTTCTGTAAAAATTTTTCTTTAATTAAGATGAATGTCTCATCATCTTCCTCCTTCCACTTCCATTTATGTTTGGATGACAGTAGGTGTTTAAACCTCGTTGTTAATTGGGAATAATTCCTTTGGAATTTTCGGTAGTAGTTGCACACTCCTAGAAATGATTGCAACTGTCGAATGTTTTTTGGTCTGGGGAAGTTTTGAATAGCTTCAACCTTTTCAGGGGATGTGGATATTCCATTTTCGGAGAGTATGAAACCGAGGAATTGTAATTGATTGGTTAATAATTTTGACTTATTCAATTTCAGAGTAATGTTGCTTCTTTCTAATTTGCTTAATACCATTTCCACACGTTGGCAATGTTCCTCCCATGTGGTTGAAGTTACCAATATATCATCTACGTACACTGTTGTGAAGTCTAACACTTCCCTACCCAGTACCTGGTCCATGCATTTAATAAAAACCGCCACAGAGTTTACTAGTCCAAAAGGAAGACGTTTAAAATGGTAATTTCTACCCTCAAATATAAAGGCGACGTAATTTCTACTGTTGGGATGCAACTCCACCTGCCAGTATCCACAAACGGCATCCCAAATGCTCATATACTTACAATCCTTAAATTTCTTCATTAACTCTTCAATTTCCCCTGGTGAGGTCCTATCATTTATTATATTTTTATTTATCTCCCGGGCATCTAAACATAAGCGTACGGTACTGTCCTTTTTCTTTATGGCTACTATAGGGCTGGTGTATGGTGATGAGCTATACTCAATTATGTCCTGTTCTATCATATACTGTATTTCCCTTCTCACTGCTGGTTTTAGGGATTGGGGTATAGGATATGATTTCCTGTTAAAATTGATGGGTTGTTTAAATGACAATTCACAAATAAAATTCTTAGCCTTTCCTGGCAAATCCGAAAATACTTTTTTATATCTGTTATAGATTTTTACTAACTGATTTTTTTGTTCAGGTGTCACTCCATTAGTATCGGCAGTTTTAAAGAAATAAATTTCTTGTAACTTTTCTTTCCATTAACATTTCTTTCCTCCTTAACACAGGCTAATTCCTCAAAAGGTGTTCTATATTCCGTTCCGTCATCACGCATTAGAGTAAAAGAATGTCGGTGGTGAGTGGCATTTTTATGATCCACTATTTCACTTGACCATTCCCCATTTTCATGGTATAGGGTTATTTTTCCTCTGCCCATATCAATAATAGCTGAGTGGCGCCGCAGCGTATCACACCCTAGCATTGCTTTAAATGGTAATCCTTGAGCTACCATAAACACCATAGGAATAGTTTTACCTTCACTAGATACTTCCATCATTACTTGCCGTATTGTTTTATTTGGTCTGCCAGTAGCACCTATTATTACCATGTTATTGACTGGTAATGTTGGTATATTTTTCTTATACATCTCCCTTATTCGGTTATATTCTTTGTCCAGAAGTGACACGTTCGCTCCGGTGTCAATCACCATCTCTGTCATAACTCCTTGCAATTCTGCCATTATATATATAATTTGATTGTCAGTTTTATTTTCTGACGGTAACCCTTCTTCAGTTAAATCTTCTCGTATATCTTTTAAATAATTGTTCCCCGTAATGGTTATAATTTGGTTATTGTTCTTTTTTGTGCGTGTATGCCCTTTCAATCCCAGCAGTGAGGGGTTACTTGATACTTCCACTGCTGTATTTAGTTTTCCACCCTATCCTGCGGACGATCGTCTCTAGCAGGGTTTCCTGGATTGCCATCATCTGGTCTGAATTCTCTATGATTTTCTTGGTTCCTAGGTAGGTCCTCCTCTCGACTTCGATTATTGTTTTGATTTCGTCGGTCGTTGTTCCCTCGGTTACTATTCCAATAGTCTCTCCCATTATTAAAATTCCTGCGGCCTGTGCTGTATCGGTTATTATTAGAGTTATTATAATGGTTGTTTTGGTAATGATTATTGCGGTAGCGATTATTCATATAATGGTCATTAACATTTCGGTTATAATTATTGTTGTTATACCTATTCATTCCCTGATGCGACTCTTGATTTTGCTCCTCTCTCCTATTGTTTGAATGGTCACTTTGTCTTCGAGACCGCTGATAATAGTCTTCCATTTCATAGCTGGCTAACAAGGTTTCCATTGCTCCTACTGTCTTCACTTGTCCACTGCGTCTGGCACGAACTATTTCTTCTTCGAAATGGTAAGATAGTTTATTCACTAAACATTTCTCTGGTATTCGCGGTTCCAAATGACGCGCCAAACACACCTTTCCCAAAAAGTAGGTAGTTGGGGACTGCTCTTGAATAATGTTGAATCTACCGTTGGTAATGTTGTCCCTAATCATGTTCTGTACGGAATCCGACCAGTATTTCGACCTAAAAGCCTTCTTAAACTCTTCATAATTACTTGTTTCATTCCGGACCGCTGACCACCAATTATCATTTATGCTTTTAAAACAGTCATCCAACAATTTTTTTATTATGTTCCATCGGGTCACTTTAATTCTACCAAACCATTCATCTATTCTCTCTAGAAATTCTATGGGGTTTCCTCGATAAATTTTGAAATTGATGTTTTCTTTTTGTTCAGCTATGTGATGTGCCAGGTACATTGGTCGATTTTGTAAAATTTCTGTTGTCTCCTTGATATTAATCAACTCCTGATTCTGTATATTTTCAACGGTCCCTTTATTTTGGTCCACTTGGGTTTTTATTTGTGTTATTTCATTGTTAACTATCTCAATTCTCCCAGCTATATTAATCTGCACTTCGTCCAATTTCCCTTGGGTTTCCAATTGTACCTCTTTTATTATTGTTTTCTACTTGATTAATTTTGGCCTCTACTTCCACTCCGAGTTGTATGATGGTTTCATCCGTCTTTTCTAGACCTGCCTTAGTTTCAGTTATTTGCTGTCTTACTTCCTCTTCATAATCATCCACCCTTTTGTTAAGTGTTTCATTGACAATTGCAATCCTTTCATTGATAACTTCCCTCAACGCTTGGTTTTGTTCATTTATAATTTGCCGTAAATCCTTATTACTGTTTTCAATTTTCTCGTCTATTTGTTTGTTATTTTCTTGAATCTGCCTTAAGCTCTCGTCGTTCCTGTCAAACCTTTCATTAATTTGGTTTAAGCTTTCATTTATCAGCCGGTTATTCTCATCAGTTTCCTCTTTATTTTTGTCAAACTTCTCATTCAGTAGTTTGATTAAGTTCTCACTCAAAATTTTGTTTTGTTTCTTTGAAGGTTCCTCCTGTTTCCTAAAGTTCTCCTTATTTTCCTCATTGGTTTGCTTTGCGTTTTCCTCCTGTTTCCTAAATTGTTCTGCCATGAATTTCATCATGTCTTGCCAATTTGGTTCTTCTCTGGCTACCGCTTTATCTGGTTGGTCCCCTTGTGCATCCTCTTTATCGCTCGCATGTTGTTCCATTTCGGTGTCTGTAACTACCTCTGCTTCTTCTTCCCGTCTATCTTCTTCCGTTTCTTGGTCTTTCGCCATCCTTTTAGAAACACCTCTCGTATGCATTCCTGTGCCTCTAATAGTTGCCTGCTCCAGGTAAGTAATAGCGATATAGTCGATTTTTTACGTAACTAAAGCCCACTCGTTGAGCGCCAATTTGTAATACGATAATCGAGATGTATTACTTATTTAATTACTGTTGCGGGTTTATAGTTAATTTAAAACTTTAAATTAACAAATTCAATCTATTTATAAGGAAAAATATTTATTATGTTGTTGATATGATTCGTATGTTGAACATAGACCTGTGTTAAGTGGTTATTAAGTGTTTTACCAGAAAAAAAACGCTATATTACAGTTATTATAGTGAATAATTCAGTAATTTTCTCCAACCCTAGTCAGTCTGTATTATTTAAATTGGAAAGAGAGTAGCGCAGAGAATAAGTTAGTTCTCTATTCTCCCGTATTCACCAGCTGTCTGCAACGAGCGCTGTTATTAGTAATTGACCCGTTCTTATAGGTTAAGTCGTTCCACTTGACGCTTTTATCACTTTCCCTGTAAATTACACCCTATTTGAAATACAATAACACAAACTCGTCAAATTCAAGAAGGATTGTTTATTTTATATTATTTTTAAAATTCCAACAGTTGCTTTCTTCTGTTATTAAAGCATCATATCGATCATACAATACCGAATCGATTTGTTATTGAACTCGTGTTTAGATGTTACAATTTAATTATAATTTTCAGTTTGTCTCTTATCTCAGGGTACATGTAATTCTTTTAACTATTAGTAAGGCCAGGTAATGCAAATTCAGGTTACTAGGTATTACAATTTAAATGAAAATCTTATTATATAAAGTATTAACATAAGCAGGTTTTTACCAAGCGTTTACAAGATACTCATTCAGGCAGTGTTCCACTAACGATGTCAGATCGACGGGTGATGAAGAATGGCTAGAATTTATTCACCTCCAGCTTCTCAATAAAAGTTGTTGTCAGTGTCCCAGGATGTAATGGAAAGTCCAGTTCTTGACCTTCGCTGATTTTTTGTTTCTGGTGGTCACAGGTCCCGATGGAATTAGTGTAGTAATAAGTTCTTGTTCTGTCGTTAAAAGTGAGGTTCAGTAGGTAAATTTAATCCTCTAATTTTTTGTTGTATGGTATTTTATATTCTCAAAGTGATAGTTTAGGAAGTCGTCCAATCCGTCTTTTTAATTAGTGATTATATTTTAATTTAGATTTATAATAGTTTTATTCATGAGGTTTCGTGGTTTTCTGGCGATTTCTAATGACTGAACTGTCCTCGTTTATATATAACAATTGAATGTCCAAATCAACAAGATGTCTTGCATTTTGTTGCCCTAACAACCATTGCTTCTTCTGTCATTGGATAATATTTGTTATCCTAGAGCCGTAATTAAGAAATATTCTTACACTTATTTAATAAAATACTCCCTGCTTGGAATTACATTAAATCACATAAAACTTTCACTTAATCTGCCTTATTAAACCGTATACATTTTTCTACATTTTCTTCTTAATCCACTTATTTTAAAAGGTATTTCCTTTTACAAAATACTAATTTTAGGCCTATTGGTTTTATTACATGTGTTATAATTTTTGTTTTTAATTTAATTTTTCTTACCTGACCTACTGTACAAAGAGTCACTGGCTTATGGCCCATTATTTCAATTTTAATTTCCTGATTTCAATTCATTATTATTATTTAGTTTATCATTGAACCCTTCATTGGTTTTTAACATAATTATAATGACCACTTGACAACTTATTAATAATTATTGTCTTCCTGGCCAAGTTTACAAATATTATTTTAAAACATCTTCATTAATTATTTAAAGTAAATACACTTTACATAATACCATACATAATAAATATACTTGTATTTAATTATTTAGATACAAGTTTAACATGAATGAAATGAGTACCCATTACTTGGTAATTCCTTAAAGCAATGGCTCCACACCTACTACTTTCAAAATACAAAATAAATATCATGTAAACACAATATCATGATAAAGCACAACAACAGGTACATCTTTATAAAACATTAAATATTAATTAAACAGTCTATTATATTCAAACTCATCCACAGTAAACTCATCTCATTTGGCACAGTGTTTATAGTTTACATCTTACACTGATCACTTCATACTTTATATTTATATACCCTTTTAATATTTTATTACCTAGTAACCTTACTAGGTATCATCAATACATTTTTTAGGTGAGATTGGCCCTCTTGTACTTAATTATGTCATACCTTGGGCATTGTTTTCAGTTATTTTGACAAAGTTTTTTATGTAACGTCGGGAACCTTAACTTTGTTACGTTACAATATATACGTAATACACCATAACCTCTAAATCACTTATTTTCGAGTAGACGTGGTCTACACAAATTATGAATTTGTGTAGACTGTCCCTGTTCGGGCGCCATTGAGAATTTACTGATTAATTACAAAATAGTTAATAATTTTATCAAACCTTTTATACAATTCTTACCTCGTCTTGGGTTCCAGGGTCTTCACGTGAACTCATGACCTATAAGTGATTTAGGGTTGCATGATTAAGAAACTCGACTCTTATTGCATTGGTTAATCAGCTCAAATTTTATTTAACATTCTTTATACTACTTTTGACTTTACTTGTTTTCCATTTTACTGTTCAAACTATTACTGTTTCTTTTAATTACTTTTCTTTTTTTAGATATGAATAAAAACAAAACATTTACTTTGACATTGTTTCACTTATTCTAACCCTTAGTTTAAATAATTCTTTTAAAAGCAACGCAGCTTTTGCTGACACACACACACTCATTCCGTTACACCCCATTTATGTTAATGAGCTCATTTACAAGAAAAAATGTTATAATCAATTAAAATGGATTAACGTGTGGCTACTTCCTTAATGTCGATCCAGACGCCAAATGTGGTTCTGTCGTTTTGATGGTTTACTGTTTCGTCCAAAAAAAGCTTTCGTAATTAAAATTTAGTCACGTTCTCACTTTAAACTTTCACTGTATTCTGTCCAAACAAAATCTGCGTTTAAAATTATTACTTCATTGAATTAGCACTGTTTCTACCTTTATTTGTATCACTCTCTAGTCCATATTTTGGAAGTTTTAATAAGTTTTGGCCCACGGGCCTTTTACTGGGAACCGCTCACAGCCGCTGCTACGTAATAACAGATATTGTTTCTATTTTCATTTTTATATGCTGGTTAGACTAAAACTGTGTCCAGCCGGTGAACTCACACACTGCTTGCGTCTGTTGCGTTGAGATGTTAATTGCCGACTGCCTTTGTTTTCTGCTCGCCGGGCCAGAAAGAATGTACCAGTTTGTGCCGTTAGCGTGAGAAACTTGGCCGTCTGTGTGCGCGGTTGAAAGCGCGTGCGCCCCCTCGTTGCAAACTGCACATTCCAATGTTAATTCACACCCGCCTCGACGCTACACTTGGGCGACATAAAATTGAGAATATTCAAATCGCATTTTAAAATTGGTTTTACCCCTCTTTTGCCCCGTTACAACTCATTTATTCTTTATATATCTTTTACCCACCGGATTTAGAGCTCTTATTATAATTGGGTCATGTATTATTTCATTTGAAATTGAAATGTTTTTGATATCTGGTCAATTGCTTATATTATGTATTCATCCTTTTGTCGTCGTATCCACGTAGTTACACCACCACTGTTAATTCCCGATTTCCATAGCACACTCTGAAAATAAGTTTAAACTGTTAGCACTTTTAGATTATGTCTGATTGATCACTATGACATGATTTCCCGTTGTATTAAATTAATTCACATGATTTAATGGTCGGCCGACCCTAATTTACTCGAGTACTGTTTTATATGACCGCGCGGTCTGATGGTGTTTGCCGACTGATGCTTAAAGTCAAGCGTCTTCAAGATGGCCAGGGATCCTCTGTGTGTGGCAACTTGCCCCATGATTGGCTAGTAACATCTCGAGGAGTTTTTGTCATCTCGTACCTGGCGAGAAGGAATGTTCTTTACGTGATTTTTTCGTTGTGAACAGCGGCCCACACATGCGCTCGTACGCATGAATACGCACCCTACTGACAATTCGCATGCCGGTACCGTGCCGTACCAGTCACGGAACTATAGTCGGTGACCAAAAAATACACTCTTGTTAAATAAAAAATGAAAAGCTTTAAATTATAGACCTTCATCAGTTTGTACCGTTACAAGAATACAAAAAAATAATTTCAATTTTTCAAGTATGTAAAGCTTATAAGTAAACCATCAGACCTAAATACTGTTAAGTGTTGAATTTTTCGTATTTAAGGAGAATGTTTCATTGTTATCCTTATTGTGAAACAAATTTATTGGGTGCTTTGTCAATATACAGAAAAGGTTCAAGTTTATAAAGAGACTAATGTTCTTAAATTTAATGGCAATGGTAAAGTTTTAAAACAAACATTGAGACGTAAAACACTTCACAATTTTAACTCCTTATTGATAGCTTCCTTAGCAGTTGTGAATCTACATCTCTGTCATGTATTTTCAACACAAGGCCAATGGTTAATTGTTATTGCAAATCCCTTGAATAAGAACAACTGGTAACGCTTTTATCTTCTGAATTTGTGTTTCAAGCACAGGTGATGGGTGAGTTCTTGGTGCTATTGAAGAAATTTTGCATTTGCATAATATTGCTAACATTTAACATTCATTGGGTTATTTCTAAAATTCAACAAATGCTTACAATACAAGTCATTTGATTAGTACATTCTTTGGCCAGATATGGTATTGACCACATCTCTAACATGTGGGAAAAAGTTTTTAAAAACTTTTTGTATTTTAATATTGCATAAACCCAAGAGGAATCCATTATAGAACTACTCTAATGTATTCTTTTGTATTTGCTTACTATTGCAGGGCACAGTAAGTCGTATTTTGTATTCTTTTCTTTTTAGACACATTTTCCCTACAGATCGTTCTCACCAATATATGAGGGGCTGAGAAAGTGGTCTAAGTCGCAGGAACAGAACTTTTCATAACAAAACATTCTTTCCCAAGACCTCACAAAAATCTAATTTTGTTGTATTCATGTTTTTGTTTATTAATAATAGTAGGCAAAAGTCCATTCTAATTTAAATGTTGATTAAATTGGTATAAACATGTAACAAGCTTTCAGGGTGGGGGGTAAAAGACGGACCATTTTGATTTTAAGTAAAATTTCAATTCTTTTGAGTAAAGGAACAGTTTTAATTCAAAAAATATCGCAGACAAGTTTCAAAATTGGGCCAGTTTTATTATTTTAATTTATTCAATGAACACAAAAATGTACCTTAAAAATTTAATTATTTTTTTTTGTGAAATTATTATTGCCATAACACTCATAACGCCGTAGATTTAGGCCTACCCGTCTGCAATGTACTCCTCTTCTTGGTCAGGAAGAAAGTTTGTATTACCCACAGTGTTTGAACTTTTTGTTCCTAAAGTATACATGATGGATAGGTGGGATGTACTTAAGTAAATAAAGCATGTCTCGTTTCTTCAATATGTTATAACACCTGGCCCTTCGAAAAGTAGGTCTTGTTCTGGTAGCAATGTTCTAGGGTGTCCTTTGGTTGGCCTTACAGCTAATGTGTGAAAAGGTTCAACATCTAGTCTGGTTTTATACATAATCTCAAATGCCTTACCTTTTTCTTAGTGAGACCACTGAATAGAGTGCCACTTGATATTTTATTTATCTGTGCTTTTTGATCTATGGCTTTCTCCAGTGTTTGTGTAGAAAAAAGTCCTTGCCTTCCATTTGGACTACTATAAATTTATTCTTCCTTGCAGATGCTATACCATTATACCAATCATCAGGCAGGTAAATAGTTTTGCCTCTAGCAGACAGTTCAATCAGACCAAAGTCCGAGTCATTTGGTAAATACGAATGCCCAGACACCATAAATTTTTGTTCTATAACATTGAAACAACTACTTGCTTGTACAAGTTTTATCAAAGACAGAGCCATTTTGATGTTTCGGTTTTGGCCAGTGTACGTGTCACCGTTAATTATAATGTGACTGTGGGTAGAAGCGTGCATTTTAATGTGCTTTACAATGCAAGAGGCAATTCCTGAGAACCTCATGATGCTGTACACTCATCCCAAACGTACACGACAGCATTGTCAATACCGACATCGAGTATGCCTAAGTTGTAACAATACATATTCCGGCGATAATAAGCCTCTGATACCGACAATTTCGGGAAATGAAGTGTTTTTCGTAAATCAATACTTAATGCCAACATACTTTATTTATTTTCTCTCTTGAGTACTCTACAAATCAGGGCTGTATGCAAAAACTTATTTGATTCTGCGGCTGTTATTGTTTGCCATAGAAAATACCCTTTTTAAAACATAAAACGTTGCAGGTAAACTACCCCTTTCCCTTAACCGATATTCATCAAGAACAACAGGTCTTGAGAACTCTACAATTCAGGGCTGTATGCAAAAGAGTAGTAGATTCTGTTTGAATTTGCGGCTGTTATCGTTTGACATAGAAAAAAATTACCCTTGATTTAAAAAAAACCGTTGCAGGTAAACTACCCCTTTCCTTAACCGATCTTCACAAAAAAACAATAGGTCTTGAGTACTCTACAAATCAGGGCTGTATGCAAAAAATTTTTTGATTCTGTTTGAATTTGCGCCTGTTATTGTTTGCCATAGAAAAAAATCTACAGACAGACACACACACACAGACACTTTTCGAAAAATGCCTTTTTTTCATGTTTTGAGTGTATACAATCAGAATCTGCAATAATCTCGAACATGATTATTTTTTGCCATCACCATACTTCCATTTCCTTAAGGAACATGGAAGTAAAAATAAAATAATTTTGTTGCCAGGCAATAAAATTATAATTTTTTCATTTTAGTGTAAATCATGTATGAGTGAAAATATATCGTTCGTGGCAGGCAAGCATATCTCAATTATGTAATCTTTACGTTTCCATTTTATTATTATGATTACTGCAATAAAAAGGCAGGGAAGACACACACACACACACACACACACACAAAATTCGCGTTACTTCTGGCCTCACTCATGTTTATTTTCTTACATTTGCACGCTTTTTAAATGGAAAGTGTCGAAACCCACACCAACATAACGCGTGCAAGCCGAAAAAGTGTCCAGCGTGGATAGCGATTTGCTTCCTGTGGATCGCTGGGCAGTGTAACTGCACGTGTTTACAGAGGAACGATTCATAGACAGACTTTTCGTCTTTAGGGAATGAACCCTCTGCAAGATGCTGAGGGCCCATGAGTGACTTCGGAGCGCTCCTTCTTTTCCGCGCGTTTGTTCTGTGAAACGTACACTGTAGATTCGCAGCTTTACTCTAAGCAACGCTCAGTAGGAATTGTTGAAAATTTTTGTCCACGGTGTGCCCTCATACACACTAAACCTGCTCTGATGTTTTAATTGACATCATAATATTGAAACTTTGGAAACTTGAGCACTACTACTTGAGATCAAGCATTAACTTATACAAGCCATTAATTTTATGCATATTTTTTATATATGTGTACTACATTATTGGCAACAAAGAAATAGTTTTTGTTAAAATTCCTTCCCTTGATGTTTGGCCGTAGTCCAATGTTTTCTACAAAACCAGACGTTTCGGCAATGCCATCGACTTCCATCATCAGTGAAAATCGAGTGCGATAACATGAAGTGTTATACGTTAGTGACCACAGTACTGTGGTTAAGGCTGACGCAGTAAGTAGAAAGAAGTAGTTTCTATGGTAATATTTCATTTCGAAAATGATTTTAAATATAAATCTTAGAACATGGAAGTCATGTATGGTTCTCCATACCGATATTTTAATAAAACACACCACTATCGCAGAAATAGCAAAAACATGACTGCTTAAAAAAAAAAAATGCTACAATTTTAAAACTGGTTCAAGAAATTTTGTTAAAATATGATAGTATAGAAAAACCAATGATAGAATAAGAAACCAAACCAACCGAGACCAAGACCAAACCATACCATAATCCCATTTACTGACCAGATGTGTATAAAATTAGGCGTTGATTTGAAAACTGTTTTTCACGTGACCTCCCACAGTGCATGTATAATCTACTTAATAAAACTCTAACACTGACTGACAGACAACGCACAGCCTAAACCGGTGGGTCTAGAACCATGAAATTTTGCACAGGAGTTCCTTATATAACGTAGGTGAGCACTAAGAAAGGATTTTTGAAAATTCATCCCCTAAGGGGGTTAAATAGGGGATGAAAGTTTGTATGGAAGTTCGTCATTTTTGAAGTTAGAAATATGGAAATTGGTGTTTAGGCTTCTGTTAATAAATAAAAGTTAGTTGTATTAGCGTTTTTGGAAATTCATCCCCTAAGGGGGTAAAAAGTACGAAACACGCAAAGAAACTGACAGGGAAGAAAGAGATTCAGAGATATTTATGTTGAAACACATGTAATGTAATAAAATATTGAAGTATTAACTTTAAATAAATATTCTTATTCCAAAAATTAGACGTGCTTTTTTCTGTCAATGTTAGGTTCATGACAATGAACAATTTCATAGCTGTTATATATATGTAAGTTTTCAGGTTTAGTCATTTGTTTTGGTTTAGGATTTGAGTAATTTTGAGTTAGGTTTTGTTTTGTAAATAGGGATAGTTATTTTTTCGTGCTAATTGCACTTACTTTCATTGTATTTATTTAAAATGGTTGTGGAAATTTTGATGATTGAGTGGAATCGAACCGGCGTTTAAGAAATAAAATACTATGAGAAATATAATATTTTGACTTTTGAGAAATATTATGCCTTTAATTAGAGGAAATTCACATTTCATGGTTTTTCTTCTAATTTAAGAAAATATATTTCTGTCAATATATTTTTGTCAATGTTAGGTTCATGACAATGAACAGTTTCATAGCTTAGTTATATGTAAGTTTTCAGGTTTATTCATTTGTTTTGGTTTAGCATTTGAGTAATTTTGAGTTAGGTTTTGTTTTGTAAATAGGGATAGTTATTTTTTCGTGGTAATAGCACTTACTTTCATTGTATTTATTTAAAATGGTTGTGGAAATTTTGATGATTGAGGGGAATCGAACCGGCGTTTAAGAAATAAAATATTATGAGAAATATAATATTTTGACTTTTGAAAAATATTATGCCTTTAATTAGAGGAAATTCACATTTCATGGTTTTTCTTCTAATTTAAGAAAAAATATTTCTGTCAATATATTTTTGTCAATGTTAGGTTCATGACAATGAACAATTTCATAGCTTAGTTATATGTAAGTTTTCAGGTTTATTCATTTGTTTTGGTTTAGCATTTGAGTAATTTTGAGTTAGGTTTTGTTTTGTAAATAGGGATAGTTATTTTTTCGTGCTAATTGCACTTACTTTCATTGTATTTATTTAAAATGGTTGTGGAAATTTTGATGATTGAGGGGCAGAATGTCCCACAGACTGTTGTTCCTATTGTAGGAGATGGAGCCTGCTTATTTCGGGCCTTATCTTTTTTTATTAATAAAACCCAGGAAATGCTTAATGATGTGCGTGGGCAGATCGTTAGGTATGTTGTAGATAACGATAGAATTTTCTATTATGTCGTGACGAAAATGGAGATAACTATGCCACATCGTCCGATTATAACAACGATATGATAAAAACATCAACGTTCAGTAGTTTATGTGAGTTGGAAGCTGCTGGGCGAATCTTTCCGTTTGTTTTCGAAGTCTATCGAAATGGTACGTTTTATGTGAAAACAGGAACTGAGGGTCGACCTGTTAAGCATCTTAGGTTTACAGCAAGTCTTTCAAGTGGGCATTTTGATGCATATGCTTCACAAGAAAATTCGGTTTCCCAAGTTTTGGACACAGGTATTCCAAAAGTTATTACTGCTAAAAAAATAACACGAAGAGTAGAAATACCAGTAACTCCGTCGCCTGAGAGTCAGCCCTGTCTTCATCTTCGTCATACCAAAGCTTAGAACAGGTAGCTCCAAGTCTAACACAAAAGTCAAACAAAAAACGAAGGGCTTGATACACAAATAAAACCCGAAAAATTCAGAAAAAAAAATCTTCTAAAAATAACCCTACTGCGCATCAGAAAGCGGTAGCAAAATATCAAGAATCACATCCTGAAGTACACCGACAAGCTGTGGCCAAGTATCAACTCATACATCCAGAGGTCAACAGAAGAAGAAGAAACCTGAAGACTGCATATGCTACCAATTACGATGACAGCAAACCATCTCTCACAGTAGGATCAATGTCTGACCGATGTCATGACTGCTTGGCAAAAATGTTTCCTGGCGAGAGAGTCACAGGCGGATATTTTTCTATGTGCTGTGGCAACGGAAAAGTCGAAATGCCGGATTCGCGGATTGTCAGATCTGTGCTCAAGGAATTGGAAGAACTCTTTGTCAGCCAGTCCTCAGAGGCCAAAAACGTCCGCGAGTACATTCGCAACTACAACAGCGCATTGGCTTTTGCATCCATTGACGCCAAGGTGGACCACAGTTTTGCCGGAAGAAGAGGACCAATACCGTACAAAGTCTCGGGAGACGTACGGTTCATGACCTCTCACTTGATGTCAACCGACAGACCTGCATATGCCTGTCTATTATGTCGACTCTCAACAAGTGCTCGAGGAGAGAATGGGAAGATCTGAGAATGACAAATTCTTGGGGACTGTCATGAGCAAGTTGGACACTGTGTTGCGGCGATCCAATGTGTACGCACAGGCTTACAAGATGATTAAGGATGTTGTTGCCCAAGTTGGAGAGCCTGAAATAGTCAAGCTCATGTTTTTCAAAGACCCGGAGAAGGACAAGAGGAGACACAACGGACCGAGTGCAAACGAGGTTGCGATCGTCTTTACGGGAGAAAGCGGAAACCCTCCTCAGAATATTGACTTTACTGTTTTCCATAACCAGCATGGACTCCTCAAATACTCCAACATGAGCCCCCACATTGATCCGATGGCCTTTCCTCTGCTCTTTCCCCGAGATGAACTTGGATGGGATCCAAACATGACTCACACGGGACGAAGACAAACTGCATCTCACAACAGGCTAACAATGCAGCAGTTCTACAAATACAGGCTAATGGAGAGAGACAACCATGGATTCACTCCTCTTCATCATGGCTGCAAGCTCTTTCAGCAGTATTTGGTTCTCTCCTACGTGAGATATGAGTCGAACAACCTCTTCTATATTCGTCAGAATCAAAGCAAACTTAGAATTGAGAAGTATCAAGGACTTATGGATGCCCTTGCTCAAGATGCAGCTGATCACCAGAGACCGATTGGAAGAGTCTGCATATTGCCTTCGACATTCCACGGCGGTCCAAGGTATATGCAACAAAATTACCAGGACGCCATGGCAATCGTGAACCGGTACGGAAAACCTGATCTTTTCATCACGTTCACCTGTAATCCAAACTGGCCTCAGATAAACGAACTGAAGCCTGGGCAAACTCCTCAAGACCGACCAGACTTGGTGGCGAGAGTGTTTCACCTCAAATTCGAAGTTCTTTTAGGCATGCTCAAAGATGGTCATTTTGGGAGATGTCTTGCCCTCATTTACGTTGTTGAGTGGCAAAAACGGGGTCTTCCACATGCCCACATCTTGATGATGCTGAAAAGTGATGACAAAATCAGAGGAAGAGAAATGATTGATAAAGTAGTCTGTGCTGAGATACCTGACGAGACTGCCGAACCAAATCTTTACAGCATCGTGACCCAGCACATGATTCATGGACCGTGTGGAGAACTTAACCGTGACTGTGTTTGTATGGAACATGGCAAATGCAGGAAGGAGTTCCCAAAGAAATTCAACCCTGAGACTCAAGAGAATGTCGACGGCTACCCTCTTTACAGACGAAGAGATGGTAATTCTTTCATGAAGAATGGAGTCAGGATTGACAATCGATGGGTAGTTCCGTACAACAAGTTTCTCCTCAAAGAGTTCAATGCTCACATCAACGTGGAGATTTGTGCCACTGTGAAGGCGACAAAGTATCTTTACAAGTATGTATACAAAGGTCATGATTGCGCAAAGATGGAAATCACCTCCAAAAACAATGAGCATGATGAAATTACTCGATACATTGATGGTAGAATGGTGACTTCTTGGATTTAAATTGCACTCTCAAAGCCACCACATTGAGAGATTGACGGTTCATTTACCTCGTCAACAGAATGTTACGTTTCTGGAAGGTCAAGACCTTCAGGTATTAGAGAACGCTTCCTCAAAAGATACAACTCTGACTGCATGCTGTGTCAGTCAGACCCTGATGCAAGAGAGCTCCTCTACACAGAAGTCTGAGAATCATATCGATTCGTTAATGGAAAATGGCAAAAACGAGTGCGTCGTTTGGATAAAATTTCTCGGATGTACAGCGTCAGCCCTTTGGATCGTGAGCGATATTTCCTGCGACTTCTCCTTCTAAACGTTCGAGGGCCAACATCGTTTGAGAACTGTGAATGGCATTACATGTGGAACATTCGAGGAGACAGCAAGAGCCAGGGGATTGCTTGAAAATGATGAGGAATGGTCGAGATGTCTTGAGGAAGCTTCAAGATATCAGTCGGCAAAATCTCTGAGGGATCTTTTTGCCATCATTCTGGTGTTCTGCAATCCTCAAAATCCTACACCTGTTGAATTATTTGATCGGCATCTGGAAAGTTTAAGCGAGGATTTGAGAAGGGATCACTCGGCTGATGTTTCCAAGGATAGATGCCTTGCAGAAATCAATGATATCCTGAGACTTCACGGAACGAAGAATTCTGATTTTGGACTTCCTGATCCAGTCTTCCGCGTCGATCAAGATGAAAGTTACAACCAGGAGGAAGAGAAGAGACTTGGCGAAGAATGCTATGCCAAATGCAATCGAGAGCAAAGACACGTTGTTGACAGCATTCTGCAAGCCTGTGAAGGAAGAGCAGACAACAAACTCTTTTCTATTGACGGTCCTGGTGGAACTGGCAAAACTTATGTCTACAACACTTTGATGCATATTTTAAGAGGAGACGGAAAGATCGTAATTCCAGTAGCCTCAACAGGAATCGCAGCGACATTGCTGAGAGGTGGAAGGACGGATCACTCAAGGTTTAAGTTACCGGTACCACTTAACGAAACATCAACATCACTCCTGACCCAAGGCCAAAAAGTATATCGCGAGTTGGAGGCTGCCAGCTTGATTATCTGGGACGAAGTAGTGATGGCACAAGGATGCGCTCTTGAAGTTCTCGATCTGCTTCTTCGGGATATGATGAAAAGTAAAATTCCATTTGGAGGTAAAATCATTTTGTGGGCGGAGACTTGCAATGTTTACCTGTTGTTCCAAGAGGAGGTCGAGCAGCAATCGTCGGAGAATCTCTCAAGCGATGCAACCTCTTCTACTCATTCAAAGAATTCAAGCTCGAGAAATGAAGATTCACTTGAGATGAACGATAAGATTGTCGACAAAATCCGCGGAGAAGCAAAAATTTACAGCAGCATCGACAATATCGAGTGTGATGATCCAGAGGAACAAAATAATTATCCAATGGAGTTCATTAACTCGCAGACTCCTTCAGGAATGCCTCCGCACATACTGAGACTGAAGATAGGATCGATCGTCATGCTGCAGCGTAACTTAAACACAATGAAAGGATTGTGCAATGAAACACGCCTTATTATCCGAAATATGGGTGAACATATTCTTGATGCCGAAATCCTTACTGGTGATCATGCCGGCGAACGTGTGTTCATTCCTCGGATTAATCTATCTCCAAGCCAAGCTGAGCTTCCATTCCGGCTGAGAAGGCGACAATTTCCTATTAGGCTGTCGTTCGTCATGACAATCAACAAGTCCCAAGGTCAGACCTTTGACAAAATCGGACTTTTATCTTCCAGCTCCAGCTTTTGGACATGGTCAAATTTATGTCGCCTTTTCTCGAGTCAGGCACTTTGAAGATGTGAAAGTTTTTGTGGCAGATTCCGTGAATCAAGGACGGATTGGCTCCCAAGTCTGGACTCAAAATGTGGTATATCGTGAAGTCCTATAGGTGATTCTGAGATGTAGAATTCCGTATCCCTACTAAAATGTAAATATTCAAATGGACTAACTGATATTAATATACTTATGTATACTCTATTTGTATTATTCTATACGAATAAACAATTCATCTAATTGTGTTACTGCATGTTTGTAAATATCTACCAAATTATCAAATTTTGATTTTACGTATCAAGGAAACATGAATGATGGATCTATTCCTTCGCACTTTTTGGATATTCATAACTTACAATATAAGAATATTATTAATATAGATGTACCATTAGCAATTTACCAACTCGACAGTTACCACAACAATCATGTACAAATATTCGCGTGCGAAGCCGCGGGTACCTGCTAGTACATTCATAAATTCACACGCGCGTACTTTAAAAGTAGTTTATAGCATGCACACACGCACATGCACAAAGGGGCGCTATATACTACTTTTTTGATAGAGACGATGCAAAAATGTTAAGAAAACTCAAATTTTGGTTATTTTGATAAACTTTTATTTTTGATATTTTAAATTTCCAATTTAATAACTCGCTCTTGCAGAACGACATTCTTTTACAGCAGAAAAGTAAAAAAAATAATAAAATTCATAATAAAATACAATTTTTTACATATAACGATATATAAAGAAGTGGGAAAAACGCAATTTAATCAAAATTAAATGATACAAATTTACATGAAAATTATCATAAATGACAATTTGTCAAATAATTTTTAAAAAGTGTAAAATCTGTCTTATAAATGAAAGGGAAAATGTATTAGGCCTATATATTAAAGAAGAACATACTAATGCAGATGAAAAATGTGATCGAAATTAATTAATACATAATGATGCAAATGTACTACAAGAATATCATAGAGAATGTCATACTTGTAAAACATTGTACAAAACAGTGTCCTGTTAATAAAGTACAGTGTAGCGCCGTTATCCGTGGTATAGATTAACCATGGTCTTGCCAATTATGTAATTACGGTATACTCTACCTACTGTAGTTGAAAGTTTAAAAAATGTGAGTACAAAATTCAATTTGTTTATCTTTTACTATTTTATTACACGTGTCAGCAAAGAGATTCAAAAACACGTGAATGCTGTACAATCATGTTTTAATGAAAATACGATACAGTACCGTATATTTAAAAGTTTGTAAAAGTAAGCTGTTACTCGTTATCGTTGTTTAATAATAATTAAACCCCATGTCATTAACATAAATATGCTGATATTAGATTTCATGCCCTATTGCACCGGAAGAGAAACATTCCAGTATGTATCACTGCTAGCCGTTGTGAGCACTCAAGAAGCGGAAGTGGACGACGACGAAGTACAACCAAACTCGAATGTACTGTGTTATGTATCTCAAACATCTGCATAGACTTTACTAAAATTTATGGAAGATGAAGATAATGTTGACTTCGTTGATGTCTTGCAAGTCCGTGGGTGTATAATAAAAAAAAATGCATAAACAAAATCCAACATTTTTTAAAGAAATTACTTTTTTTAATCATATTATTTTATAAGCACAATTTGTTCATTGAAATAGCCCATTCGGTCTTTTTCTGTCTGACAGGTTTCGTAATTTTTCCTTTGAATTAATACCTAATGTATACCGATTATCTGTGATCATCCTTCCCCCAGTTACCGTGGACGATCGGCGCTACACTATAATATATGCTTTATTCGACACCATATAATGAAAATGAAATTGTAGATAGCGATACAAATGTACTAGAAAACTGTCATTCAGAATAACATATTGTTACATCATTTTTAAAAAGCTTATATACTACCCTAAAAATGTAAATGAAAAAGCACACATAAAAAGAACATATTAATAAAGTAGGGCCTACATACTGAAATAAACACAAAATAATAAAAATTAAATAATACGTAGCGATACAAAACTAGAAAACTGTCGGAGAGAATTATGTTTAACTGTTTTTTATAAATACAGTAAAACTTCTGCTAAGGGGCTTCTCTTAATAGGGGACACTTCTGTAATCCCGGCTATTTTACCATAAGACACAATGCTCACATATTTCCTAATAACGGTCGAAAACATAAAAATGTCTTTTCTGGTACTATTTTCTCCATCTAGCGGAAACCTTAGGACAGAAAAATACTTTTTACTAGACAGTATTTTACTTTTTATAACAGAAAAATACAAGTATAAATAAAAATCGTGAATATCGAACCTAAAACATACCGTTAAAGAATTTAAATATTCCATCACTAGGCTATTAGTCAACTTGTATATTATGGCATAAACAGTAAAGGTTTTCATTAGAACACGAGTTATCAAGTTTTAAAGACACAACTATCGATGTTCAGTGCACCCAGACGCACACAGTTCATTTTGTTATAATTGATAAAATTTGCTGCATTACACAGTACTGTCGTACGTAAAAGAATGGGATGTCGTTATAATTCTACAATGTTAGAACTGTTCTGATAGATTTAATGGTATTCCTGTACATTTTTATTTTTGTTTTTACCATTCATGCCCGTTTTTGGCTTTCATGAGTAATTCTATTTTAATTTTTTAATAGCCTACTAGACGTCCAGTAATAAAATATTATTTGTCTACATCAACATGTTAATAATTGTCTTTTTTAGTGCCACATGTGATATTTTTTTTCTGTACTTAGTTACATGAAGTAGGTCTAGTGAATTTCTAGCTCTGTTTTATTAAAACACATAACATTTAACAAAACGACTAACACAGTTTTCCATATAGCCGTCACTTCTTTACAGTAGACAAATGTTTTTTCCGCGTGACTGACCGGTATTCAGAAGTTTCACTGTTTATAAACTTATACAAATAGTAAATAATTTTAGTAGTAACAATACTAAAGTAAGTACAGTTGTAACAATAAAGTAATTAATTACACTAGTAACAATAATAATAATACAGTATTATATTATTTAGTAATACAATAATGAGAACTATAATCAAACAAATTATATACAGCAACATGTTTTGCTATGTTTAAGTAGCAAGTGTAGGCCTATTATTTAAGCCTATTCTTTTCCTAGCTACATCAGTTTTTTTGTGTGTAAATATTTTGCACAAATAATTTTATTGAGCTCCATTTTTCTGGTAACTTTAGTTGTGGATATAATTCATACAGCTGTTCTACTTCATGTCTCTTTGAAAGAATTTTTTCTTTAGTGTGAGTTTTAAAGAACTCTCCAACTACCTTGCGTTGTTCGTTCGTCCATTTGTGAACATCTTTTTTAGTTGCCTTGTTTTTGGTGCTGTTTTTTGTCTTTACATGGCTGCAGTACATCCTCGCTGAGTTCTGGCATCGTAATTACGTTGTCCTCTCTGCCGTCTGCATTTCTTGAAGTAGGCCTACCTGATAAAATGTCATGAAGTGGAATATCTTCCGGATATTCATTTTCGCTATCTGAACTGTCACTGAAGTTTGTTGCATTTGTACAGTTTGTAATAAGGTTATCTTCCAGAGGAATATCTATTTCATCCAGCGGCCTACCCTTGTATTGTGCCCCTTCACCTTTCTCCATCATTAGCAACAGCTTTGTAATTTTTGTCGTTTGGAATGTGTCATCAGATAATCTGTAGTTGCTTCGGTGTATCGATGAACTATGTTTCATGAAAGTCGCGAGTTGTTCAATATCTTCGTTGGACATGTGGAAAAGTTGACAGATAGTAGCAAGGTGCTTCCTAAGCGTCCTTGTTGAAATGGCGTCAGGTCTTTGACCTGCAAGCATTGCATATTTTCGAAATAATCTGTATCCGACAGTTGTGTTATCACTTCCTGGGGGTGCAAAAATTTACTTGTTTTCGTCATTTACAAACTTTTGTCTTACGTTCACAATTAAGTCTATGCGCTTTTGAACATCCAAACTGAATAATACTGGTGTTGGCTTTCTCTTTCCTTTTATTACCATGCGTTTTCACATGTCTAGAAAAATGGATCAATGTAAACAAAATGATCCATTTTTAAGCGAAAATATGGACACTCAATGATAATTGTAAAATTAATCATTTCATTGTAAAATGTACCTATATTCCAAGACCTTACAAGAAAATTTCTGGGGGCAGGATAACAGATCTAGATATATGAATAATTCAGCTTTGGTTTTACTGTAATCCGGTGTGAAGAATTCATTATATCGTAGATAAACACGTGTAGTCGGGAAGAACTCTTGCGTCAGCATTCAACATAACTCGGTGATAACACAAACACAATTGAAAATATGTGCATACTAGAGGTGGGCCAATATACCTGTAACAGGTATTTTGGAACGATATTTTTGTGGAACGGATGTAACAGTGACTGAAAAGTTGAAATACCTGTTATTCGCGGCGACGCTGTTCCGAGTCGAGCCACACCCCCTACGCACCTACACAGACACGCACACAAAAAGTACACAAGTATCACGTAAACGAATACACCAAGGCCAAATACTAGGCGTACAAAAATATCGCTGGAACGCAAGGAACAGCGAGTAACGCGTATTTAAAATACTAGTGGTATCACCTTTACACAAGGAACAACGCGTATTACAAATACTAAGCGTATCAGAGGAACAGTAGTATTTTAGGAACACCTAGTATTTTAGGAACAGGTGGTATCAAGCATATTTCGAGTAGGAACTAGTATGAGCCACTTTTTCGTCCTGTATACTTCATTCTGCGCAAAGAGACAAAGCTGTTTTTAATAAAGGAAATAATTCATCCTGCTGTTACATTTATTCTCGTGTGATATGCAGATGCATAATACAGATTATATGCTAATAAATTATATATACTAGTCACCAACTTGTAACTAAAATCGGTTGGTAAAACTTTGTTTTTACTCAAAAAAACTTTATGTTCCGAGTCGTTAGTGAAATAGTTGTATTTAATTATATTGAGTTATAACCTATAGAGTGGCTGATGTTGATAAGCTATATTATACTTTTTATTAATGTGATTTTAACTTCACTGCACATCTCACGTAAATGATGAGATTGTTGTAATGGACATTATGCACTTTATCTAGTCCTGTTCCTTAAATATCTAATGCATTTAATTTATTTTTGTTGTTGCTTATTATTTATAAGTTTTTATTTATGTATTTATATTTATTTTATTACAATTTGTTTTTTATTTTTATTTGTAAAATTGTTTATTCTCATTCACTCTTGTGGCTTACTGTTATGTTTTTATTATACGTTTCTGATGTTTTTTCACATTATTTTTTGTGGTATTACATGTATAGGCCTACTCTAAATTATTTAATTGCCCTAGTTTTGCAACTGATTTGTCTAACCAATGTTAGTTTGTTTACTACTAGTGAAAACTTAAATTGGTATTCCCAAAGGGAGATAGGCCTATAAATTCTCTTGTTTCTTATTTTCATTTAAACAGTAATAGTTTAATAAAGTCACAGTGTAAAGTAACACTGTTAATACTTTTAGTTTCAATTTATTTCTTATAACAAATTATATAGTATAGGTTATATAATATCTTCAAATAAATACACAGCAAGTAGGTTTATTAATATATTAATAGGTTTATCTAGGTGAAAGTAAACCTACTTGCAGTGTATTTATTTGAAGATATTACATAGGAGACCTGCAGGAAACTCAAAACGAGTTACTTACAAAGGATAATATAGGTTATATATATATAGTATATAATAACAGGTATTTGTACCTGTTATTTTTTTTGAACGGTATTTTCATACCTAGTATTTTAAAATAACAGTTTAGCCCACCTCTAGTGCATACAGTGTAATATAATTTATTACAAATATTTAATAAAATAAAGATATAAAGATAGAAATTGTGATGCTAATAAATGTTGTCTGAATCTCGGTGTTGAACTCGCCGATGATACAGCTCCACTTTAGATTCACCAATTGGTAATTATTCCCAATTACAAAGAATAAATTAAATATAAATAATGTATGATAATAAAGTGTGATTTGTTGATAATAAAAATTTTTGTAAGTTATAAAATTTTACTCATATTTTTTTTGTTTAATTAATTAATAAATAATTAATTAATTGTATTTGTTTTATATACTTCCAATTAAATAGGTATGAATTTGTGGTTCGAAACTATTTGTTTCTATTAATAATTTAATTGTGTAGTTAGATCTGTTGATTCTCTCTGCTGACTTTGCTCTTCTTCTTCCTCTCATATATTTATTTTATCACTGTAAATTATTTTTTTAGAAGAAAGATTAGCTAACATTCACTATACAAATAAATACAAACTCTTATAACTGAATAATTATGTTCATTTATTGACATTTAAAATTATGCGCCATTCTGGCTGCTCGTGAACCAGGCATTGGCTAATATTTGCTCAAGTCGGTAGCGAACAAGATTGACAAAATATATTTTTACAAGATTAATTAATTAGGATTCTTTTAGCGAGTCGAAATGGTCAGAGAGGGCAAGGAACAAGATACAATTCTTACAGATATTTTTAAAATAAATCATTATGGCTGAAAAAACAATATTATTATGTAAATTGTCAATTATTAAAAGTAACATCGAACCATTCGTCGAAATGACGTCACTGGCTTCAAGCAGGCTGTGTCCTGGACTCGTTCGGAAATTAAGTATGGCTGCCGTAACCTCGATTTTCTCTGCTATGCACTGCTGATGCTGGTTGAGCTTCTCCTACCGAAATAAATGAGTATTCCCTTCTCTGCGAAGTCGTAGTTGTCCTGGAATATAGTGTAGAGTGTTCTCCCTTCTCCTGCGATGTCGTTTCGTGATGGTTTACTGGTGAAGTGTCCGGTGTTCAAATGTGTTGTATTCGTGTTCTGCTAATACGGTTTAAAATATTCTCAAAATGGCCGTTGATTTCTTGTGCTCGCGTTAGATAGTGTTATTGCTGTTGTTCTGAATTAGGTGTTAATTCTTATCTGTTAGTGTTATTTTTATTTAGTTAACCTCTGTTACACTTTTCGAGGCTACACTCATGGTTTTGCACAAAATTATACTTTTTCGGTCTTCTATTAGTAATTTCTCAACTGGTCATATTAACGATTAACAACAGACTAAACTCTGAAAGTCGCCGTGTTGGGGTAATTTATGAAATGTCTTTTTCCTCTTTCCATTGTTTATTTATAAAAGTACATGTCTCAGATTTGGTTCATCCTCTAAATATACATAACAAGTTTTCCTATTTATTGCTGTAGTTCAATTATTTCTTAATTTTACAAAAATCTAACTATTCAGCAATATTCTTAAATTAATTTTACATAATTGGATATATAGCTGGGTTTGTTTTAAGTTCATATAAGCCTAAAATTTACAATTTTTGATAATTATTGTAGGCCTCATATTTTGTACAAATTTAGTGTTTAAATGGTTTACAAGTGTTTTTCTGATAATATTTCCATGGAATAATATTAATCACTCCGTGATTATTTTTTGTTGTTCATAATTTTGTTGTTATAACACTTCAATATTGATTAATTTACTTTTTAGTCTGAGTTGATTACCATTATAGGCCTAGTATTATTTATTTCCAAAAAAAAGTTAATTTTCCTTCCTTTGTCATTCCATTCGTTATTATTTGTATCTGTACTAATTACATTTTCATATTTCTGTGTTGTATGGACTGAACTCTATTCCCTATATTATGTAGTTTGATTCTCTGATAGATAGTTTTGGTTTACATTACTGGTCTGTTTTTCTAGAGTGGTGTATTAGCTAATCTTCTTTGTACCTTTCATATGGTTTACAGTTTTAAATAAAATTATAACATTCCTATTTCCTACTTGCCTCTCTGCCTTACAAACTTGAAAATTAGTTAACATGATTTTAAATACAACAAAACATCTTATTATCTACTATTTTTCATATATCACTTAATTTTAACAAAAACATCGTATATCTATTATTTTTGACTATCATTCAATGATAACAAAATATCTTGTGCCTATTATTTTGTATATATCATTTAACTATAATAGAAACATCTTATTACTAACAATACCTTCAGTCATTAACTGTCCTTTGTTTTTATGTTCTTTTTGTAACAAATTTAATTATACTAAAACATCTTATTACTAATAATACTTTCAGTCATTAACTGTCTTTTGTATTTGTTTTTTCTGGTAACAACTTAACTGTGATAAAAAATATCATATATCTATTATCACCTTATATCTAACATATTATCTGATTAATCAATAAATAACAAACATCTTATTATTAGTTATACCCTCAGTTATGAACTGTCCTCTGGTATTTATTGTCCTTCTCACAATTTACTTAACTGTAATTAAAAAAATACATTTTATGGGTAATATTATTTCTTATATCTAATTTAAAAAACTCTTATCACTAATAATGTTGTCAGTCCTTTTAAATAATTTTTTATTTCCTACACTATTTTTTATTATAGTGTGTCACTTGTTATTCTCTATACTCACTGTAGCTCTAACTTTTATTGTATTTATTATGGTATTTCACCTTATATTTCCTACACTAATGGTAGTCTTTTGTTTTTACACTATGGTAGTTTTTGGTTTGTTTCTACAGTATTGGTAGTCTTTTGTTTTTACACTATGGTAGTTTTTGGTTTGTTTCTACACTATTGGTAGTCTTTTGGTGGTTACATATAATACTTATATCTAGTTTACAATTCGGTTTTCTTTGGATTGTATCTTGTAACTTGAGTTACGGGGTCTAAATATGTTGGTTTTAAATTTAGTTCAAAGGTATGTATTCCTTTATTAACATTTTTGGAATAGCTCTTCTTATTTCTAGGCTCTTTGTAGGAATCTTGACATATTTTGTCCTTTCTTCATTATTATATTAGTAAATTTCTTGTCTTGTGGTTTCTCTGCTTCTTGACCTTATAAATTTCCCTTATTAATATTGTTTTCACCCTTTTATCTCCTTTTTCTTTTCTTTCCTTTTTACTGCTTCCCCAATCTACTGGGTATACTGCTGGTTTATTGGGTTTTTACATAGTAAGTTATTTTGACCAATAGTTTTCTTTGTTACTGTTTATTCTTATTAACATTTTATTGACTTAATGTACAGTTTCTTTAGTTTAATCTTTAACCAGTTCATTGTTCTCACTCACTATAGACCTTTTCTTCTTTATTTATGTTGCATTAAGTTAAAATTTTAATGTGATAATTTTGTTATGCTACAACAGACATTCGAATGCCGCAGCGTTGCCAGTTTTCGGCCACAAAATGTCGTAAAACATGCCGTAACATATACATGTCAAGATATACACAGGCGATTGTCACGCTGCCAACGGTTATACCGTGAACTTAAAAAATATACAAATTACAAGTTCTAAAAGAAAAGTGATAAATAATGATAATTAACCAGTGCAAATGACAGTGTAAACAATGATAAAAATATAAAGTGTTGTGGACCAAGTATGACCAGAAGGTGGAAATGACATGTATTCTATAATATTAAGTGAGCAATAATTGTATGTACCTATGTTTTTTTTTTTTCTTAAAAACGGCACTAACAATTTTATCGGAAGTTGGTACTTAAGGGTATTTTGACACCAGGAATCGATTGGACTCTGTCTCATTTCCCGCAAAATTTGTTTAAGGGCCACATCTGAGGGCCTTTATTTTAAAATATCGCGGGACCGATACCGTGCGACAGTTAATTATTGCTAGGCAACTGTAATTTCTATTCAGCTTTCTTACCGTACAGATAAATACGGCGCAGTATCGATATGTTTACATATGAAGAAGAATAAATAGCTGTTGCTATCAATGTAAATAAACAAGAGTTTAATTTTTGTATACCCTATTTAATAATATCAAGCAAGCAATAACGTATTTAATTTATAACATGTTCCCTGTACGCTGTTGTGGTTTCTGTGTTCTCTGAGGTAAGTATATATATATATATATACACACACACACACACACACGGACACGTCATGGACAAATTAATCCTATAATATTAAGCGAGCAATAATTGTATGTACCTATGTTTTTTTTCTCAAAAACAGCTCTAACGATTTTCTTGGAAGTTGGTACTTGAGGGAATTTTGACACCAGGAATTGATTGGACTCTGTCTCATTTTCCACAAAATTCATTTAAGGGCCACATCTGAGGGCTTTTATGTTAAAATATCGCGGGACCGATACCACGCGACAATTAATTATTGGTAGGCAACTGTAATTTCTTACCGTACAGATAAATACGGCGCAGTATCGATATGTTTACATATGAAGAAGAATAAATAGCTGTTGCAATCAATGTAAATAGACAAAATAAGAGTTTAATTTTTGTATACCCTATCTAATAGTATTAAGCGAGCAATAACATATTTAATTTATAACGTGTTCCCTGTACGCTGTTGTGGTTTCTGTGTTCTCTGAGGTAAGTATTAATACACAGACACGTCATGGACGAAAAATTCAAGGATTGTATTGAAACATTCGAAAAAGGTTTTTAGTAAGCTAAAGTTAATAATACTTTATGAGTTTTTTGAAACTGTTGCTTTTGCTTCTTTGTGACTTAGAACAGAAAGGTACGTTTTATCGGACAGAAAGGGTCGACTTTAGAGGCTTACTTTCGTTATAATCAAGCCCTAAGATAACAGCAACAAGAAGTTGTCTACCATTATTATTGGCAAATGCCCGAATATTTTATATGGCTTGGAAAAACGAGTGAATGGGTACCTAGAATTAGACATCTACGTGTTATTGGTAGAATTCATAACGTCAACTTTGTTTCTCAACCAGAACTACGACTACTGCTTTATCATGTCAAAGAGGCCACAAGCTTTGGTGATCTCCACACAGTGAATGGTGTCAAACATGCAACTTATAAACAAGCTTGCTTAGCTAAAAGACTTACGTACAATGATCAATAGTGGATAGAAGGTTTGTGAGAATCTGCTGTATCAAAAGTGATGAGAACTCTTTTCATACAAATTCTTATTTTTGGGTCACCAGAAAATCCCAAGGCTTTATGGGATAAATTTAAAGAGGACTTTTCATTTGAAATTCTATATCATTTTTGTCTTAATTACATAATTTATAATAGTGGTCATTGTTAGCATAGTCACTATTATCATACAAACTATAGTATGGTTTTTTATAGTTGTGATAGTTTATTGAGGGTTTTTTTTTTATTTATTAACACTGGTTTTTATGAGGATTTGTTACATTCCTTCTTCTAACATTTTTAACATTTATTAATATATTGTTCTGGTAACATTAAATTATCCAATTGTTTAACATTGGTTGTTCTTTTTGTTTACTGGAACCTGTTCTTTTTGTTTTGGGTCTCTGGAGAGTTTGAGAGTTTTTACATTTGTACTCCATTTACCTTCAAATTCTTTTATGTAAGACTTCACTAAAATTATGAGTGTGATTAGTTCTTACTCTTTTAGAATTTTGATCTCTTTCTTACAAAATTTCTTTTTATATTGAATAATTATATCTCATCATTTGTATGAGTTGTACTTGCTATTTTTTAACTTTAGATATTTTTATTCAACTAAATTCTTTCTTATTCATAGTAGTTTTTCAAATATTTTGGTGTAAGTTGTACTTACTATTGTTTTGAATTTTGAAATTTTTTATTCATCAAAATTCTTTTTTTTTCATAATATTTTGTCGAATAATTGATGTAAGTTGTACTTACTACTTTTTGAATTTGGAAATTTTTTATTCATCCAAATTCTTTTTTATTCTATAATAATTACTTCGAATAGTTTGTAGAATAATTGGTGTAAGTTGTCCTTACTGTTTTTTAGAATTTTGAAATTTTTTATTCATCAAAATTCTTTTTTATTCTATAATAATTATTTCGAATAGTTTGTCGAATAATTGGTGTAAGTTGTCCTTACTGTTTTTTTTAATTTTGAAATTTTTGTTCATCAAAATTCCTTTCGTTTCTTCATAATTCTTCGAATGTTTGGTGTAAGTTGTACTTACAACTTTTTTGAATTTTGAAATTTTTATCTCTTCTATGTATTTTTTAACTGATAATTGATTATAAGTTCCTTTTACTTTATTTGAAATGATATCCTTTAGTACATACGTATTGTTATTATTGTTTTTAACAATCAGGTATGGGCCGGTATACAGCAGTAACAACTTTTTGGTAATGCCTTCCAAAGTACTGGGTAATTCCCTGTTTTTTAATAGTACCTTTTCTCCTACTTCATAGCTTATTATTTTCTTAATCGCCTTTTGATACTTGTTCTTGCGCCTTTCCTGGTCTTCTGCTAATTTATTGTAGAATCTGATTCGATTGAACTTGTATTCTTGACTCATGGGGAATTCTATTATGTCTTGTATTTCTCTTGGAGGCGGTTTTTCATACATTGCCGTGTATGGCGTGGTACCTATAGCGGGGTGATATGCCAAATTAAGGAATTCTTCAGTAGCTAATTAATATTCTTGTCACTTCCTTTGTTGATTATAGCAATAAGTCCGTAATATTCTTCCGACTTCTCGCAGTACCCTCTCTGCTGGGGTGGTAGACAGATGTCTTGTATGTCTTAATGCCCAACGTATTTAGAGTGTTTCTTCACCTCCAACCCTTAAATTGCGTTCCATGGTCTGTGATTATGGATGCCGGGCTCCCTATCTCTGGAATGTAATGATTTGTTATTATTCCTAGAGTCTTCAAAGTGGTGGCTCTGTTCACAGGGTACAGTTTTGTGAAGTGATCCATCATGATAATAATGTATTTGTATCGATGGCGTCCGCCACTGCGGGGAAATGGACCACAGATGTCCAGAAAGACCTTTTCCAGTTTGGCTTGTGAGGTAATTGGTATCATCATACCCTCTTTTCTCTCATTGTTGGTTTTCACCAATTGACATATCAGACAGGTTTTGAGGTAGTTTCTCGTCTTCCTATTTATATTTTTTATATGACAATTCTCTTCTATCGCCTTAATCACCTTCATGGCTCCCATGTGACCGTATCATAGATGATAGTCCAGGATGATATCCTTTTCGATTGTAGTAGGGATCATGATCTTCCATATTTCTTCATCAAGGGATGTTTTGATGAATAATATTTCGTTATGTACACAATAAAACTTGGTTGTTGTGTCATCTTGGTTGGAGAGACGAAGTTTAATGTGGTTTAACTTCGGGTCGGACTGCTGGTGTTTGCTGATGTCCTGCACTATCTTTTCTAAATCGGATCTGTCCTTAATAATATTATAGATTTTCAAGATGCTCTCCTTTTCGCCTTCGAATGTTTGTTCTTCCAGATTTACTCTCGACAACACGTCGGCTACTACATTTTTACTTCCAGGAACATACTCCCACTGTATATCGTATTCCTGCAGGGTACGTACCCATCTGGTCAATCTACCATGGCTTAACTTACATCTTCTCAGAAATGATATAGATTTGTGATCTGTTCGAACGGTCACTGGATATCCGAGGATATACGTCTGAAACTTCCCACAGGCACAGACTACACTTAGCAGTTCCTTTTCCGTCACGTTATAGTTCTTTTCACACTGGTTAAGGGTTCTGCTAGCAAAGCTCACTACTAGATGGTTTCCACTTTCGTCTTCTTGGTACAGTGTTGATCCCAAGCTAATGTTACTAGCGTCACAGTTTAGAAAGAAGGGTCGGTTAAAATCTGGATGGTTGAGCATTACTGCTTCTAAGAACTTCTCCTTAATTGGTTTGAAGGTTTCGTCTTGTTCTTGACCCCATCACCATTTATTCTTGGACGATAACTGGTACTGAAACCGGGTCGTCAGTTCGGAATAATTATTTTGGAACTTCCTATAGTAGTTACACAGGCCTAAAAATAATTGTAGTTGCCTTCTGTTTTTTGGTATAGGGAATCGTTGTATGGCGTCTACTTTTTCTGTTGATGGTGTTATTCCTTGACTGTTTAACTGGAAACCCAAGAATTGTACTTCTTTAGCTATAAGCTTGGACTTGTCTAGTTTAAGGGTAACATTATTTTCAGCCAGCTTCTTCAAGACATGCTCCACACGGTAACAGTGTTCTTCCCAATTGGTTGATGTTATTAGGAGATCATCAACATAGACAGTCGTGAATTGGAGCGCTTCTGGTCCGAGTATATGATCCATACAGGCGACAAAAACAGCTACTGAGTTCACCAACCCGAAGGGCAACCTCTTAAACTGATAGTTGCGCCCTTCGAAGATGAACGCCATGTATTGCCGGCTTACTGGGTGCAACTCCACCTGCCAATACCCGCAAACGGTATCCCACGTAGTAATGAACATCGTGCCGTGAAATCTCTTCAATATCTCCTCAATTTCGCCAGGTGAGGTACGATCGTTAATAATCATTTTGTTTATCTCACGTGCGTCAAGGCAAAGCCTTACCTTCCCATTTTTCTTTTGTATAGCCACAATTGGGCTAGTGTATGGCGATTGACTGCTCTCGATAATATCTTTACTGATCATATTCTGGATCTCTGTGCGTACGGCTTCCTTCAAAGATTGTGCTATGGGATACGACTTTCGATTAAATTTTACCGGTTCTCTGAATCGTATGGAACATTGGTAGTTCCAGATCTTTCCAGGTTCGTCCGAAAATACAGCTCGATATTTTTCATATATGTTGACTAATTGATTCAGCTGGTTTTCCTCTAATTGCTCGGTAGTATTGTGGCACTGGAAGTTACGTATCTCCTGAATCTTTTGTGGCCATAGGTCATCCTCCGAATCCTGATGTACTGGCTTGTTGTTTGTCGAGTAGTTTGACAAGTAATTCACCTTATTTTTGTGGTCGAGAAGTTGTCTGGAGTCTAGCATCTTGTTGTTAGTTAAATTGGCTACCCAGGTCGAACCTTCAGAAAAGAGTGATACCTTCCCTCGGCACAAGTCGATAACTGCTGAGTTTCTGCGCAATATGTCACATCCTATCATGATGTTGAAAGGTAATCCGGCTGCAATAAGAAATATCATATCCACACTAATGCCCTGACTGTTGACACTTAGGGATACCTGTTTTCTTATGGTTTTGTTCTGTCGGCCGGTAGCTCCTACAAGTACAATATTATTAATAGGTAGTACCGGTAAGTTTTTGTGGCATTCCTGCTGTATCCGGTCCAACTCATTACGATTTATTATAGAGACATTGGCTCCAGTGTCTATCATTATAGGAACAGAAATACCCTCAATTTCTGCAGATATATATATTATTTCATTGTCATTATTATTAATGTTAATTTCGTTTTCTTCTAGCAAGTCCTTACGGATATCCTTCAAATAGTTATTGTATATTATTATAAAATTTTTTCTTTCTTTCTTTGATTTTATTTCTTGGTCAAACCCAGCAGATTGGAGCAGTAAAGGGTTATTGGAGTTTATTACTGCCTCCGTTCGTTTAAATGTTCCGCATCATTACGGATTAGGCCGTTGGAAGCATCAGCTTGGAGTCCTGAAACTGTTTCGTTTGGTTTAGCATGATCGTCCTGTTGGGCTTCCGTTACAGGTAGTCTTCGTTGATTGTCCAGGCTGGAACTGCGTCTGGGCTCGTACTCTCTGTAACGATTACTTCCCTGACTTCCTTGAAAGGTCTCGTACTCATAATATCGGCTCCTTCGTTGAGGCTGGTACCTCCTCTGTCCACTGCCTTCCGCTCTGATGTAGTTAATATGGGGTCGATATGCCCTGTAATTATTGTTATTACCTCCATTCGGGTAATTCCTGTTATAATTACTATGATAATTGTTATTAGAGGGGTTGGGGTTTCTCTGACCATTTGGAACATAATTACGGTTATTATTATAATAACCGTTGTTGTTTGGTGGACGGTTATTATTATTATTATTATTGTTGTTGCCCTCATTATTATTAATTCGAGGAACATGATTATTATTATTATTGTTATTAAATCTAGGTACATTATTGTTATTACGGGTGTTATGATTGTATTCGGCATTATTCCGATTTGCGGAATTATAATTATTGTTGTTGCCCACATTCTGCCGATTATTATTATTCGAATTATTGGTGTTACTTCTTGGTTCCGGCCTTTCATATCTCCTGCGACTTTGGCGGTAGTAATCCTCATGCTCATACATTTCTAAGAGCTCGGTCATTGCTTATACAGTCTTTATTTGACTGTTTCTTCTAGCTCTTATTATATTTTCCTCATAATGGTATGAGAGCTTGCTGACCAGGCATTCTTCCGGTATTCTGGGCTCTAGATGTTTGGCCACGCACACCTTTCCCAAGAAGTATGCCGTTAGAGTCTGGTTTCCATACGGGTTGTATTTTCCATGACAGATCCCGTCTCTAGCGATATTTTGTGTCGATTCAGACCAATATTTGGCTTTGAATAGCCTTTTGAATTGTTGGTAGTCGGTCACTTCGTCTCTTATCGCCATCCACCAGTTATCTGCTATCTCCTTGAACGATTCGTCAAGTACTTCTTTATTCTTCCTCCAGCGATTGCCTCTGTGTTTGGTGAAGTACTCTTCGATTCTGGCTAGGAACTCCATCGGTTTGTTTTTATAAAACCTGAAGTTAATTCCTTCACGATTCTCGTTGTTAGGACAACTGGTAATGCTTGTCGGTCGACTATGGAACAGGTCTATATCTGTTTGATTCTGTCGCACCTGACTGTTGATACTGGTCACAGTAGCTTCAATGCCGTCACATTTTTCTGTGAATCGGTCCTGCACTCGCTCCCAGTCTTCACGTGTTTCTTTTAGTTTTTCCTCTAGAGTCTTCCTATTCGTTTCTTCAGTGTTGTTAACCTTAGTGTTTATTTCTGTTTTGATACTCTGTACTTCTCGTTCGGTCTGATTCCATCTTTCGTCAGCTCTTGTAATCTTTTGTTCGATTACCGTTATTTCCTCTTCTACCTTCTTGCTGATTGTTTCATTATTTTCAGCTATCTTTTGCCCCAACTCTTCCTTCAATGCTTCCATCTTTCCATCTAATTGGTTCATATTCTCTTGGTTCGTCTCTCTTAATTCTTCTCTTAATTGTTGACTATTATTTTCCATCTTTTTATTGGTTTCTTCCAGTTTCTGGCTTATCTGGGTCAATTCCTCCTTCGATTGTTTATTGTCAGTTTTTATTTCCTCCATTTTCTCCTCAATCTTCTGAATATTTTCCTCCATCTTCTCCTCGATCTTCTTAATATTTTCCTCCATTAATAATTTATTTTCGTTTTTTATTTCGTCCACTTTCTCCTCCATCTTCTTACTATTTTCTTCCATTTTCTCCTCCATCTTCTTACTGTTTTCTCTTAATCCTCGTTCAATCGTTGGTTATCACTTTTCATTTCCTTACTATTTTCTTCGATTTTCTTGTTGGTATCTCCGATTTTATTACCCAACTCTTCCTTTGTCGTTTTAAATTCTCTGAGTAACATCTCCATCATTCTATCCAATTTTGTATCTTCCTTTGTGGTGGATTTCTCCGGCTGTTCCTCCTGTGGTGCAGGCTTGTTTGGTTCTGCTGGTGGTAACATCGACTCCACATCTTCCACTGGTGTCGCCTCTTTATCCTCCATATCTATCTCCTGTTCGGCCTCCACAGCCCTTTTTTTTTATGTAGCCCTCCTGTGCATCTCGCTTCTTCTTCCGACCTATTAACCGCTGCCGAGCTAAAATAGGAAACTGGACAATGTTCCTTATTTTATAACTCTGTTAACTCCTATTTTAAGCCCTTTAGTTGGACGCCAATTTGTAATATAATTTGTTACAAATATTTAATAAAATAAAGATATAAAGATAGAAATTGTGATGCTAATAAATGTTGTCTGAATCTCGGTGTTGAACTCGCCGATGATACAGCTCCACTTTAGATTCACCAATTGGTAATTATTCCCAATTACAAAGAATAAATTAAATATAAATAATGTATGATAATAAAGTGTGATTTGTTGATAATAAAAATTTTTGTAAGTTATAAAATTTTACTCATATTTTTTTTTTGTTTAATTAATTAATTCAATTAATTAATTGTATTTGTTTTATATACTTCCAATTAAATAGGTGTGAATTTGTGGTTCGAAACTATTTGTTTCTATTAATAATTTAATTGTGTAGTTAGATCTGTTGATTCTCTCTGCTGACTTTGCTCTTCTTCTTCCTCTCAAATATTTATTTTATCACTGTAAATTATTTTTTTAGAAGAAAGATTAGCTAACATTCACTATACAAATAAATACAAACTCTTATAACTGAATAATTATGTTCATTTATTGACATTTAAAATTATGCGCCATTCTGGCTGCTCGTGAACCAGGCATTGGCTAATATTTGCTCAAGTCGGTAGCGAACAAGATTGACAAAATATATTTTTACAAGATTAATTAATTAGGATTCTTTTAGCGAGTCGAAATGGTCAGAGAGGGCAAGGAACAAGATACAATTCTTACAGATATTTTTAAAATAAATCATTATGGCTGAAAAAACAATATTATTATGTAAATTGTCAATTATTAAAAGTAACATCGAACCATTCGTCGAAATGACGTCACTGGCTTCAAGCAGGCTGTGTCCTGGACTCGTTCGGAAATTAAGTATGGCCGCCGTAACCTCGATTTTCTCTGCTATGCACTGCTGATGCTGGTTGAGCTTCTCCTACCGAAATAAATGAGTATTCCCTTCTCTGCGAAGTCGTAGTTGTCCTGGAATATAGTGTAGAGTGTTCTCCCTTCTCCTGCGATGTCGTTTCGTGATGGTTTACTGGTGAAGTGTCCGGTGTTCAAATGTGTTGTATTCGTGTTCTGCTAATACGGTTTAAAATATTCTCAAAATGGCCGTTGATTTCTTGTGCTCGTGTTAGATAGTGTTATTGCTGTTGTTCTGAATTAGGTGTTAATTCTTATCTGTTAGTGTTATTTTTATTTAGTTAACCTCTGTTACACTTTTCGAGGCTACACTCATGGTTTTGCACAAAATTATACTTTTTCGGTCTTCTATTAGTAATTTCTCAACTGGTCATATTAACGATTAACAATAGACTAAACTCTGAAAGTCACCGTGTTGGGGTAATTTATGAAATGTCTTTTTCCTCTTTCCATTGTTTATTTATAAAAGTACATGTCTCAGATTTGGTTCATCCTCTAAATATACATAACAAGTTTTCCTATTTATTGCTGTAGTTCAATTATTTCTTAATTTTACAAAAATCTAACTATTCAGCAATATTCTTAAATTAATTTTACATAATTGGATATATAGCTGGGTTTGTTTTAAGTTCATATAAGCCTAAAATTTACAATTTTTGATAATTATTGTAGGCCTCATATTTTGTACAAATTTAGTGTTTAAATGGTTTACAAGTGTTTTTCTGATAATATTTCCATGGAATAATATTAATCACTCCGTGATTATTTTTTGTTGTTCATAATTTTGTTGTTATAACACTTCAATATTGATTAATTTACTTTTTAGTCTGAGTTGATTACCATTATAGGCCTAGTATTATTTATTTCCAAAAAAAAGTTAATTTTCCTTCCTTTGTCATTCCATTCGTTATTATTTGTATCTGTACTAATTACATTTTCATATTTCTGTGTTGTATGGACTGAACTCTATTCCCTATATTATGTAGTTTGATTCTCTGATAGATAGTTTTGGTTTACATTACTGGTCTGTTTTTCTAGAGTGGTGTATTAGCTAATCTTCTTTGTACCTTTCATATGGTTTACAGTTTTAAATAAAATTATAACATTCCTATTTCCTACTTGCCTCTCTGCCTTACAAACTTGAAAATTAGTTAACATGATTTTAAATACAACAAAACATCTTATTATCTACTATTTTTCATATATCACTTAATTTTAACAAAAACATCTTATATCTATTATTTTTGACTATCATTCAATGATAACAAAATATCTTGTGCCTATTATTTTGTATATATCATTTAACTATAATAGAAACATCTTATTACTAACAATACCTTCAGTCATTAACTGTCCTTTGTTTTTATGTTCTTTTTGTAACAAATTTAATTATACTAAAACATCTTATTACTAATAATACTTTCAGTCATTAACTGTCTTTTGTATTTGTTTTTTCTGGTAACAACTTAACTGTGATAAAAAATATCATATATCTATTATCACCTTATATCTAACATATTATCTGATTAATCAATAAATAACAAACATCTTATTATTAGTTATACCCTCAGTTATGAACTGTCCTCTGGTATTTATTGTCCTTCTCACAATTTACTTAACTGTAATTAAAAAAATACATTTTATGGGTAATATTATTTCTTATATCTAATTTAAAAAACTCTTATCACTAATAATGTTGTCAGTCCTTTTAAATAATTTTTTATTTCCTACACTATTTTTTATTATAGTGTGTCACTTGTTATTCTCTATACTCACTGTAGCTCTAACTTTTATTGTATTTATTATGGTATTTCACCTTATATTTCCTACACTAATGGTAGTCTTTTGTTTTTACACTATGGTAGTTTTTGGTTTGTTTCTACAGTATTGGTAGTCTTTTGTTTTTACACTATGGTAGTTTTTGGTTTGTTTCTACACTATTGGTAGTCTTTTGGTGGTTACATATAATACTTATATCTAGTTTACAATTCGGTTTTCTTTGGATTGTATCTTGTAACTTGAGTTACGGGGTCTAAATATGTTGGTTTTAAATTTAGTTCAAAGGTATGTATTCCTTTATTAACATTTTTGGAATAGCTCTTCTTATTTCTAGGCTCTTTGTAGGAATCTTGACATATTTTGTCCTTTCTTCATTATTATATTAGTAAATTTCTTGTCTTGTGGTTTCTCTGCTTCTTGACCTTATAAATTTCCCTTATTAATATTGTTTTCACCCTTTTATCTCCTTTTTCTTTTCTTTCCTTTTTACTGCTTCCCCAATCTACTGGGTATACTGCTGGTTTATTGGGTTTTTACATAGTAAGTTATTTTGACCAATAGTTTTCTTTGTTACTGTTTATTCTTATTAACATTTTATTGACTTAATGTACAGTTTCTTTAGTTTAATCTTTAACCAGTTCATTGTTCTCACTCACTATAGACCTTTTCTTCTTTATTTATGTTGCATTAAGTTAAAATTTTAATGTGATAATTTTGTTATGCTACAACAGACATTCGAATGCCGCAGCGTTGCCAGTTTTCGGCCACAAAATGTCGTAAAACATGCCGTAACATATACATGTCAAGATATACACAGGCGATTGTCACGCTGCCAACGGTTATACCGTGAACTTAAAAAATATACAAATTACAAGTTCTAAAAGAAAAGTGATAAATAATGATAATTAACCAGTGCAAATGACAGTGTAAACAATGATAAAAATATAAAGTGTTGTGGACCAAGTATGACCAGAAGGTGGAAATGACATGTATTCTATAATATTAAGTGAGCAATAATTGTATGTACCTATGTTTTTTTTTTTTCTTAAAAACGGCACTAACAATTTTATCGGAAGTTGGTACTTAAGGGTATTTTGACACCAGGAATCGATTGGACTCTGTCTCATTTCCCGCAAAATTTGTTTAAGGGCCACATCTGAGGGCCTTTATTTTAAAATATCGCGGGACCGATACCGTGCGACAGTTAATTATTGCTAGGCAACTGTAATTTCTATTCAGCTTTCTTACCGTACAGATAAATACGGCGCAGTATCGATATGTTTACATATGAAGAAGAATAAATAGCTGTTGCTATCAATGTAAATAAACAAGAGTTTAATTTTTGTATACCCTATTTAATAATATCAAGCAAGCAATAACGTATTTAATTTATAACATGTTCCCTGTACGCTGTTGTGGTTTCTGTGTTCTCTGAGGTAAGTATATATATATATATATATACACACACACACACACACACACGGACACGTCATGGACAAATTAATCCTATAATATTAAGCGAGCAATAATTGTATGTACCTATGTTTTTTTTCTCAAAAACAGCTCTAACGATTTTCTTGGAAGTTGGTACTTGAGGGAATTTTGACACCAGGAATTGATTGGACTCTGTCTCATTTTCCACAAAATTCATTTAAGGGCCACATCTGAGGGCTTTTATGTTAAAATATCGCGGGACCGATACCACGCGACAATTAATTATTGGTAGGCAACTGTAATTTCTTACCGTACAGATAAATACGGCGCAGTATCGATATGTTTACATATGAAGAAGAATAAATAGCTGTTGCAATCAATGTAAATAGACAAAATAAGAGTTTAATTTTTGTATACCCTATCTAATAGTATTAAGCGAGCAATAACATATTTAATTTATAACGTGTTCCCTGTACGCTGTTGTGGTTTCTGTGTTCTCTGAGGTAAGTATTAATACACAGACACGTCATGGACGAAAAATTCAAGGATTGTATTGAAACATTCGAAAAAGGTTTTTAGTAAGCTAAAGTTAATAATACTTTATGAGTTTTTTGAAACTGTTGCTTTTGCTTCTTTGTGACTTAGAACAGAAAGGTACGTTTTATCGGACAGAAAGGGTCGACTTTAGAGGCTTACTTTCGTTATAATCAAGCCCTAAGATAACAGCAACAAGAAGTTGTCTACCATTATTATTGGCAAATGCCCGAATATTTTATATGGCTTGGAAAAACGAGTGAATGGGTACCTAGAATTAGACATCTACGTGTTATTGGTAGAATTCATAACGTCAACTTTGTTTCTCAACCAGAACTACGACTACTGCTTTATCATGTCAAAGAGGCCACAAGCTTTGGTGATCTCCACACAGTGAATGGTGTCAAACATGCAACTTATAAACAAGCTTGCTTAGCTAAAAGACTTACGTACAATGATCAATAGTGGATAGAAGGTTTGTGAGAATCTGCTGTATCAAAAGTGATGAGAACTCTTTTCATACAAATTCTTATTTTTGGGTCACCAGAAAATCCCAAGGCTTTATGGGATAAATTTAAAGAGGACTTAGCCGAAGACTTTATACGAGAAGCAAGGCAGAATGTTCCACTGAAGAAGCAATTAAACGAGCTTATCGAATAATTGCTTATAAGTTAAATACTGAAGCCACAGAAGGTAGTAATTTTCGTTTCTGGGCACAACGATACAACATGATGATATTGAGGGCTATGAAAACCAACAAAACCAAAAGCTTTTAAACATCAACAAAAATGCTGCTATTGGAGAAGAGATGTACCAACTTCTTAGAGGAAGACAAATAGAAATTGTCGACGCAGTCCTAAACTCGTGTACTAATGAACTGTCTGGTCCCAGATGTTCCTTTATTGATGGTCCTGGTGGTACCGGCAAAACGTTTGTTTATAAATGCCTGTATTACATATTAACCGGACGAAAGTATAATATCAAGTGCATCGCGTTTACTGGGGTAGCGTCTGTTCTTCCTAATGGGCGAACTTCTCACAAGACTTTTGGACTTTAGGTTGTATTTTTACTATATTCTATCGAATTTTTCTTTTAAATTATTTAAATAAATCAATAAAATTTTATTTTTTGTTGAACTTGCCATTAAATTCTGATTCAATTTCAAATACTGAACCTGGAGCTTCTAAGGCAAAAGAGCTAGCCAAAATTAATGTCTTCCTGATGGATGAAGCACCCATGTTATCTAAATATGGATTACACAATATGGATCAACTACTTCTTTCTGTAGGAAATCCTAATATACTTTTTGGTGGAAAGATTGTTGTCTTTGGAGGAGATTTCCGGCAATGTTTGCCCGTTCAACCTAGTGATAACCGCAGTGAGTTGGTAGACCTTTCGATTAAGAAAAGCAGTCTTTTGCATCATTTTAACTTCTTTTCAATGACAGAAAATATGCGTGTGGATCCAGAGCAAAGAGACTATGCTGAATATTTATTAAAAGTTGGCAATGGAGATTTGCCAGTAAATGCTACGGATGAGATTGAACTACCACAGGATGTTCTTTCCAACGGCAATCTTATTGAAGAAGTATTCGGAGACTGTCTGGCTAATAACAGATATGAAGGACAGGGCTATACTAGCACCATTAAATAAAGATGTTAATAAAATTAATACAGGTATTATTAAAAAGCTTCCTGGAGGTACAAGGTTTACAAAAGTTATGATTCTGTCAAAGATCAACCAGAAGGAGGTCTCGAATTTACTTCCGAATTCCGTTGAAATGGCTGATCTACCACCACATGAACTGAAACTTAAAAAAATACAATAATAATGCTCTTGCAAAACTTGGACGTCTCCGAAGGACTATGCAATGGAACAAGGTTAATAGTTACTGAGTCGTGTAACAATATTATTAAATCAAAGATTATCACTGGAGAGAATGCAGGCCGAGAAGTCCATATCCCAAGAATCACATTAGATTCTAGCAAAAATCAACTTGGATGTACTATGCGACGGCATCCGTTCCCTGTAAGACCTGTTTTTGCTATGACCATCCACAAAGCCCAAGGACAACCATTTGAATTCGTTGGTATCTACTTACTTATATCAGTTTTTATGCATGGAATGTTGTACGTAGCATTTTCTAGAATTAAAAAAAGAAGCTTAAAAGTTCTCTTGCCACCAGAAAATCCTCACCATACACGAAATGTTGTATGGAAACAAATACTAAGTACTAGAAGACTACTGTATCTTGCCAACAGTTTTGTATTATACTGTATTTTGTATTATTCTATTTACTTGTATTTTTTTATATATGTATAATGCAATTGTTATTATTTTAAATGTTTATACAATATACGTATAGTTTCTGTTTATGTTTACAAATTTCTGCTTATGTTTACAAATCCTAGACAATTTAATGTAAAAAAATTGTGTGTGTATATATATATACAACACAAATAAGCCACCCCAATACCAGGGATAAAAAAGAAGATTTTGAATATAAAATAATAATTCATGTAAAATAAAATGTTTAATATAAAAAAAAGACAATGACACAACAAACGACGACATGACCTAACCCAAGTGATTGACCCAACAAAAGAAAACAAAAGAAGATGGGAACAACAAAAAACAAACAAGAATAAAACCAAATGAAAAAGAAAGTGATTAACCAAACCAAGTGAAGAAGGGAAAAAACCGAAACCAAGCAAAATGAAACCAATTGAAGGAATTGGATGATTCCATGCCACTGATTAAAATGAACCCAAAGGAGAAGATGGAAAAACAAGATATAAAGGAAGTACACTAAAAATGAAGAAGGAGGAAAATGAAAAAGACAAACATAAGATAAAGGGAAATAAAGAAAAAGGAAACTCAACAATAAGACACAAACAAGTAATAATGAAGAAAAGCAGGAGAAACAATACACTCAATGTAAGGTTGAAAAAGAAATCAATAAATAACTGAAGTAATTATTTTAATCCATTATTATTATCAATTAATGGATAATAAAGTAAATGACAACTGAAAGAAACCCAATTAAAGAATGTTAAATATAAAAGCAAACTAACCCACATATTAGAGTTAGAAGTAATGTTAAAATCAATAGAGACATAAAATTGTTAATGATATTTGTAATGAAAGAGATAGTACGGTAGTGAGAAAGTAATAATAGGGATGACCCATTTAGAAACACTTAAAACCAAAAACATTTTAGAAGTGCAAAAGTGGAAGTGAAAATCCCAAAATAAAGTGATAAAGAAGAAACACTAAATAAATTATAACAAACAATAAATAATTTAAAAGTGAAGGTGATGATTAAATGAGAATAATGTATAACAAAGAATGTTTGTATAGTGAAAAATAGTGAAGGATAAAAGCATAAATACATAGTAAATCAATAAGAAACACTGAAAGGTTAACAGTGAAAAATATTAGGAAATAAGAAAGTTGTTAAGAATAAGATTAAGTGTAAACCGTTAATTAATGTATAATGAACACTGAAAAGTGATGAAGACAGTATTAATTAAGAAAAAACATTATTGATAAGTTTAATTGAATGCAGTTATAATTAAAAGGGAGAATCCCATGAAAGAGAAAATAGATAGTGTTAGCATGGAGTGAAAGTAAAGAGTATTTAAAAAGTTAAGAAGTTAAAACAAATCAATAAACACCCCATGTTACAAGGGATCATTATTAAAGTAAGTTCAAAAAATGTGATGTTTATCACCCAAAAAAATAATATAAAATGAAATGAACTGTAAACCAATGTTAGCAAATAATGATAATATAATTATTTAAGCAAGTTTATAAATAGGATATGGCTGGAAGAATTATGCAGACCATAGACCTAGATGTTGTATTTTAATGTGAACAAAAGTAGTAAATGTTAGCCACATTGTTTTATTGACAAATTGAATAAATAAGAAAGTAAGGAAATGTAAACGAGAAAACCAGATAGTAAATGATTAGCAATTCATGATGTATAAAATAATAGTAAAATAATAATAACACTACAACAGAACCAAAACGCATCAATACATAAAACAACTAATTATAATAACAAAGCTAAACTCATTATGCAGAAAAGAGACATAATTTGTACGAAATAAGTAAATACAAATAATGGCTACTTGGGCCTAGGAAAATGCCTAACTGTCAAGAACAAACAACTACAAATTGTAATAAGTTAACAAAGAAATTAGCAAATCCAAGGCGAATGACTCACCAAGGATAAATTTTAAATCATTTTTAAGACAAAATATTATAATAAGTATTTGAATTCAAAAAGAAATGTAATTAACAAGTATTAAAATAATTGTAAAATCATAAATCTTAAAATAACCCAAACTTGTGGGGTATCAAATTAATCTATGAAAGGAAATACAAATAACAGTGATAATAGTTAATACTTAGGAGGGAAGATAGAGGAATAAGAGCAATCAGAAGATATACAAGGATTTTGAAAAGAATTCAAATTTTGATAACAATGGATTATGTCAATCTAAGCCAATCAAATTTAATTAGTAACCATAGCAACTGCCGTTAGGGACGAAATTACAGTTGAATATCGTTACTCGTAAAGCGTCACTCTGGCAGAACAGAAGCCGAATATTGAACGACCAATTTTTAATCAAAAAATGTGAAATTAGTAAACAAAATTCAAAAACGATCGAAGAAGAAGCAGACGAACAACTGAGACTGTCAAATGATGCCCAGGACCATATTACCAGGAATTTAATTAAAAATATGACCGCATCTAATATGAAAAGGACGCCAGACCTACTTAAGTCCCAAGATTGATGAAAACAGAAAACGATTGCAGCCCAATCCTCTTCCAACTCAAAGTTTGATAACACCAAGTCATCTGATGTGTTAAGTATCTTGAATTACCCAATTTAGAAAAAATAAACTCACTTTAAATATTACTAAAGGTAATTGGAACTCTCACTGTCAACCGAATATTCTCTTTCAAAGATTAATTAAGAAAAAATAACACACTGAAAATTTGTTAACATAACACATAACCTGTTGTGTGAATACGAACTTTATACACCCATTTAACGACACTATAGAACAGATTATAACCACACACATTATTTAAGTACACTTTAAGTAAGGTAATGTACTTTTTATTGTAATCATAGGAATTCTTTGCCTTGTAATCAAAAGAATCCCGATTTTGAACGAGTATATTGTAATTTAACTAAAACTGCAGCCATGCTAGAGTAAATACCTCGTTTCAGAATCGATTTCATCAGCCCGAGAGAAAATGTTTCATGTAAAAAGTCGGTACAAAATTATTAACCAACCAGAATAATATTAATTGTCTAACTGAAAATTTACTTATTGACCATTAAAATAACTAGTACAGGGAGTAACCGTTGTTATTATTTCATAGGGAGTGTATTGTATTACTTGTGTTTGTTAACGAAAGCTAGATTTGACGACCAGCGCTTGCGTAGTAATTCGAACAACTACCTACTCGATCCAGGAGGCTGAACGAGCGGGAATTATTTGAACGCCCCGGCCATCATCGCTGAGAACACACCCTATTAAGATATTAGTTAATAAGTTTAATTGTTTTAATAAACAATTTGGCGCCACCTGGGATTCACACACCCCTATTTACAAACAGGTTTGGTTACTGCTGTGTTGTACTGGTAATTATAACATCGCTACGGACATCGTTAGTGCAAGAATAGATGTAACGACCCCAGTGCGAGACGAACGCATTACACAAATACAAAACTAGTACACATTTTTCAGAGACGACCAAGTCTACCCGTTACAATATGTATATATATATATTTTTTTTTTTTGCAACAGAACACAGGATGATAACATATGCTGTTTATATCAGAGTACATGAATGACGAGCATTTTCTTGTTTAAATTTGTTTTGTGTAATATTTTGTCTTTTAGTCATAAGTTTTGTATTTAAAAATTGATAAGCATATAGGTTACACCAAACTCTTCATAAAAAGATGTACTATATTGTCATGTATTTTTTGTATGAATTGGTGCGGGTGTGATAATCTGCGATCGCTATAGCGGCAGTGGTAGTTAACCGATTTACATGAAAATTTGACAAGGAATTATTTAAGTAAATAGCTTCGATTTGTGTATACTCTGAGGTTTGTAACTATTTTAGAAATATAGTTTTTAAGTAAAGCAAAACTCAAGTGTAACTCTTATCAATGATAGGGTAATAAAAATTGTAGACAATTTCCATGCAGGACTATGCAAAATTATACAAAGTTTTTCATGAAATTTGTGTATCTGGTTGTTCCATCAATCATGTGACGTTGGCCTATCAAATTACACAAAATTCAGTGAGATTCATACGTTGCAGAGCTAGGATGGACACAGTCTGTCTGTTGACATTGCTAGGGGAAGTTGTGCCCGGGTAAGAGAGTTGTTCTCTTACAAACGTAGAAATATCTTATATAAAATAAACCATAAACCTTAAAATTCTTAACGAAGTTTTGCGGTAAGAACCCATAAGGAATAGAGGAATATCTTAAATAAACTATAAACCTTGAAATTCTTAACGAAGTTTTGTGATAAGAACCGAGAGGGTAAATAATTAGATAAAATTTAAAATATATTACAGTGCTGTGTCGTGCAAGTTAAGATATCCGCTTAGTATATAGGGAATCCGTGCAAGTTAAGTATAGGGAACTTAAAGACACTACAAGATATCGTGGAAGCAGTCAAACATAACTACGTGACTCTGTGAAATATTGCCGCTGGAGCCGCTTGCTGTACAAGTTAACGACGAGACGAAGAGGACACCAGGAAGGAGTGAAGCTGTAGAAGAGGACGACGAGACGAAGAGGATGCCAGGAAGGAGTGAAGCTGGAGAAGAGGACAACGAGACGAGAGGAGGACGTTGCAGCAAACAAGTAAAATCGATTTGTATTAATCGAACAATACAAACAATTTAATATACTATCAATACATGACAATTTAAAATACATTATACATCTTTATAAACAATATTTGTATATAATAAATAATTTTTCATCTCCTCCATAATAGACTTGTATCAATTTTTACACACTCACAATATCCTTATTAGAATAATAAAGTTTGATCTGTTGCAATATATATATATATAAGAATAATATAACTTATAAAATAAGTTTGATCTGTTGTTATACTTTATAAGAATAACTATTTGTGTACTTACTTTGAGTAATTAATGGAGATATCGTTAGATAATATTTGTAAACTTGGCCAGGAAGGCAATGATTGTTGATTAGATGCCAAAGGGTTATTATAATTATGTTATAAACAGATGAAGGGTTCAATACTAAAATAAATAATGATAAAGTGAAATCAGGATGAAATAAAATCGGAATGATTGGCCATAAGCCAGTGACACAATGTACAGTAGGTCAGGTAAGAAAAACTAAATAACCAAAAAATGTAATATAATAAATTAACGGAAAGCAGTAGTATTAATTAATAAAATGATAAGTGACTTAAAATACAAAAAATTATAACACATGTAATAAAACAAATAGGCCTAAAAATTAGTATTTTGTAAAGGGAAGATAATACCTGTTAGACTGGGAAAATTGAGATGAAAATGTAGCAAAATGCATTTAGTTTAATAACACAGATTATGTGAAAGTTTTATCTGATGTAATGTAATTTTAGTAAGGGAGTATTTTATTAAGTATGTGCAAAAACATTTTTTTTCTAATTACGGCTCTAGGATAACAAATATTATCAATTAACAGAAAAGATTGGTTGTCATGGATGACTGAATGCAAGATATCTTGTTGATTCAACACTTAATTGTTATATGTGAATGAGTTGAGTTCGGTTGATAAAAATTTAGAAAAGAAACCAAAAAACCTAATGAATAAAATCAATATAAATGAAATTTCATAAATAGTAATCCATTAAAGAGGACAGTGGATCAACTTCTGAGGCTATCACTCAACAAATATAATTCGATCTACCAACAAAGTTAACGAATTTCTAAAAAAATAAATTAACCAACCTATTAACTGCAAATGAGTAATAATGAAGATTAACTGTAAATAAATGAAGACGATCCATAGCCTGGAGATGCCAAATTAATTAAATATATTAAAAACAAACAAAGAAATTTAAAATAACGTCCAAAACCTCACTTTCCACAACCGAATGAAGTCTTAATACTACACAAATTCCATTGGGACCTGTAACCACCAGAACCGTGAAGATTCACGAAGATCAGAACTGAAACTTCTACTACATCCTGGGACATCAATACCAAACTTTAATTGAGAAGCTGGAGGCTGATATTTTCCAGACATTGAATCAACATTCTGTTCTCGTCTCTGCGTAGCGAAACACGGCCATATTAAGTATCTTGTCAAAGTATGGTAAAAAAAAAAGTTTATGTTTGAACTTTATATAATAAGATTTTATAAATAAATTGTAATACCTAGTAACCTTAAATTGCATTACCTGACCTAGTCACAAGAATTCCATGTACCCTGAGATAAAAACAAATTAAAAAATATAATTAAATTTTAAAACATCTAAATCCGAATTCAATGACGAATCGATTCAATCCTGTGTAATCGATGTGTTGTATCTGTGGCATGAGGAAGCATCTGTTTAAAATTAAAAAATATATAAAATAAAGAATCCTTCTTGAATTTGACGATTTCTTGTTATTTGTAGAGTAATTAGTGCATTTTTAATAAGTTGTAATTTACAGAGAAAGGAACGTGAGAAATACAGCAAGCGGAACAACTTAACCTATAATAACAGGCCGATCGTAAACAACAGCGCTCGTCTGCGGACAGCTGGTGAATGCAGGAGAATAGAAAACTAATTCGCTTTATCCGCTCTCCTCTCTTCGCTCTGTCGATAGTGGATGGAGACTAGGCTTGAAGAATAACGATTGAATTGCCCAATATATTAACTGGTGTAGAGCGTTATTCTTTTGTAAAGCACTTAAATACTATCTAAAATAGAGATATTATCAATAATTGAATAATATAACCCACATAAAATACTGTCCCCTTATAAATAGATTGATATTGCAGTATTTAAGAGAGACCACTTACAACTTCAAACGCACATCTTGAAAAATTATATTACAAATTGACGTTTCCAAAGTGAAGCGTATTTAACATTATTATACAGATTACATATAGGCTTTGATATAAAGTTATTTATTACAAATTGGCGAACCCAACAGTTAAGAAATAAACTAAATACGGGGGTTATTATATTATACCTATAAGTATATTTATATTACAAATACTTGGGCTTAATACTGATACGGGAAAACATCTTATTTGTTACTATATATATATATATATATATATATATATATATATATATATATATTACATTTAATATTTATACTAAAACATCTTGAGGTAAATTTAGTATAAATATTAAATGTATTATATACATCAAGAAAGTTGATAAATAAATATCAAAACCGAGCAAAGCTTGGTCCCCCGATATTTTTATATGAAGTGACCAAATAACAATAAATTCAACTTTATTAGTGCAAATGATAATATAAAATTAAGTGAAATAAAAACAACTGAGATTATGTAAAATAATCGGAATAGTAAGGTTATATTGAAAACTTATATTTACTGGAGGTAGATAGAACAATCCTGAGACCGAAAAATACACGAACCAAAACCAAGGCCTCTCTCTTATAGATGAATCTAAAATTGATTGTTACAAGAAAGAAATCTTTGTCTAATGTTGGCGTTCCATGAAGAAGTAACAAAATTGAAATAGTGGCCAACCCAACCAATGCCAAATAAGAGTATAGTAAAAAAGACAGTAAAGTTATAGAAATTCTCAGTAAAATAACAACTTGTGTTCAACAAACCTGAAGAACAATTGGAATTACTATACTAAACTGGTGTAATACGTCTTGAATTGGTGAGAGCTTTTCAATTATATAACCATACTGACAAAGGATTTGCATTTTACACAACACTTCAATATAAACTAATTAAACACATTTAGTGTGAATACATTTATAACCATAATATATGATATAAAAAGTGAGTGACAAACTTATTTTGATCTAACAAAAGTGTAGAACTCGTAGAAATTTTTATTAACATTCAGTATTGTACGTATAACAGAAAGCAATATGGTGTATAGTGTTTTCAGTGCAAGGGTAAAAGAAGGGGTAAAGCAGCGCGCCATGTTGAGAAATGATGAACTATGAGAGAGAGCATAGATAATTAAATTTTTATTTTATTTTCTCTTGTCAATTGTATTATTAATGTCAGATAATTATTTTCATTGTTTTAATCATTTTATATTTGTAATGGGTAATATTAATTTGTAAAATTATCTAATTGATTTCTTTTGTATAATCATAAGAACTCGCATACAGCCTTCATACACAACAATTGTTTACTAAATGTTCAAATCTTTTATTCATGTATGTTATTAGTATAATACTTGTTAGGTGACTTTATAATTTTACTGAAGACATTGTTTATGTTGTAATAACCCTGAGATATAAAAAAATTTTTTCATGCATCGAGAGCTAGATGGAGCAGAAACCTTAAATAAGGGAAATTATTTATTAATTAATTGGAAAAAGGGATATTATATTAAGAAAAAGCAGGAATAAATACTTCATGATTCAGAGCAGCAAAGGAAATGTGTTCTCATTTATAGTATAATTGTATAGATACTCATTTAAAGAAAATTAATTACACATTTATTAGAGTACCTATATTTTATATTACAAAAATATTGCATATTATGAAACGGGCTCCCAAGAGCAAAGGGCATCTAAGGCGTTGCAAGGTTAGTATAACCATAGCAGTTACATCCACACATTATACACATCATATTTAAAAAATATAATTTAACATAATTAGACCCCAACAATGTGGGCGTTACACAAAAATATATGTACACATTATATTTTAAACTATATAATTGACGCCAACAACATGGGGATCTAGAAAATGCAACTGACGGTTGAAAATTGATTAACTAGTTAGTGGTTTTCAGTAGTTAAATTCAGTCTTCTTAAAGACTACTTGTTAGAAACGCGTCATTTACATTAAGCCATGTAGACAAAAATACTGATTTTAATGAAATCTGTAAATGTAAAGAAAGATAATTAATTTTTTTTTAAAAAGCAGTTCATTAATTAAATTAACACTGACAACAGTGAAATAATATACCGCTAGATTTATAATTAGTTTGATACCATAGTAGCACTCATTCTTTATGGTGTTATGACGACTGCATATAGCGCGTGCCCTACAGGGAGTTAATTGTCAGAAAAACCAATGTCACTTGTGAACAAATAGTCCTCTTAGTTATAAGCTCCCAATTCAAAATAAAATGTGGACTTTTTACAAATTTCCTGCTGGAAGTTTTTAACTGACAAAAAATAAAATACTTTCTTGCTTACTACTTTTAGTGTTTGGTTTTTGTACAATTATAACATTTTCCTGGTGTAATACGAATAATATATATTCAGTTATTCCAATTAGCCTAAAATTTATACTGTAGTATTCCCTGAAGTGTCCTCTTTAAAACCATATACATTTTATGTACATTAGATACATATTATTAACAGACTTGGGATTAACAATTAAATTAATTGTTTAACACTTTTTAACAATCGTTAAATTTTAAAATGTTCAACTTCAATCATAAATTGTTAAATTTCTTTGTTAACAATTAAAAAATTAATGAGTGTTTTTTTTCTTCCCAAGTGGTACAGTAGCCAAAATAGTTGTTGAAGTCAATGAGTGAAGTGAATAAAAAGTGGTAACTTGGAGTTTTTACTTCGTAGTAATAGCATTTTCTCTGAACGATGTGAATAAACAAATACTACTGCTGGGTAGTAAGAACTCTGTGGCGTCCGGATTAAATGAAGCACTTACTATGGTAGTAAGTACTACCCCAGAAGGTTTTTACTACCTTTTCACGCTCATGTTGAGACCTGTTCATCCCCCACTACCTCTACTCCGCGCAATCACTGGCCACACGCCACCTCACTCGTGTATCGTCTCTTGTTCATCGCTCAATTAGTTCGATTAGAAAAAATGTCTTCGAGTGATGAAGCCCCCGACGCAGAGTGTGACAAGAAAATCATTGATAGATCATTGTTTGTGCGTCTGTTAAGTGAGAATCTGGTTGTTATAGAAAAATCTAAAATCCCAAGTGCAGTTGCAGCAAAGAAAACAGCATGGGACAGTATTGCAGAAGAATATTCTCGGGTGACAGGGAAGAAAGCAACCCCAAAGAGCTTGGCTAAAATGTTGAATAATATGAAAACCAAAATTAAAATAAAAACTGACAAAATAGCAACCGGGAACAAAAAAGTGATACTAAAAGACTGGGAAAAGAACTTTTTAATAATTCTTTCACAAGAAGAAAGCCCAGTATTTCAAAAAATCCCAGGAAATGCTTCTGTAGGATTGTCAAATGAGAGTCAGCTAAACAAAAATGACAATTTTGATATTGTTCAGCCAGCAACATCTCAAAATATAGCAACACCAATTTTGAGGAAAGGAGCCAAAAGAGTGATGTTACATGAAACGGATGAAACTAAAGATATGAAAACCCCAGAACTTCAGCGTGTCGTTTTGTTACAGCAAATTCAATTACAAAAAACCCAAATTGAAAAAGAAAAATATTGTTGGAAAATTTAAAAAATGTAATGATGCAGCAACTGACACAGTAGACTTGCACTTGCAATGTACCGGAAATTTTGCCAACCCTCCTTTATTTCCTTTCTATTGATATTAAATAAAGTATCCTTGTAAAAAAAAAATTTAATTTTTAAGAACCATGCAGTGCTGTATAACGCCTATGCCTACTTTTTATAGGCCTATACTGTACTGTTGCTACCAGACTTATCGGTAGGCAACTGTAGTTAGTCATGTTACTTTTAATCCCATAAGAATGGACTATATATAACCCAATTTGGTTTTTAATCCAAATGGTTTGTTAAAAAATCTCAAATTGCTGCACGGTATCCTTCGAACAGCTTGAAAACTTTTAGTTGGCTGTTTACATTTTTCATTTTAGGACAATTAAACAGGCAATTTTTTTCAGCTCACCATTTATTTCATGTAATTGTCTACTTGACTGCGCTGTGCATTTTGAAACTAACAAAACAAAAAACTGTCTTAAAACTAATACAAGAACCCAGATTTAGTTCAAATTAATAGCTGTAACATTTCCTGTCGTTTTTGTTCTCCTCATGGCTTTGTTACTCGATCTTTGTTGTGTTGCTCACCTGGTGCGTCTTGTACATCATCTTCCTCTGCAAGTGCTGGATTTTCATCACCTGGATCTTCAAAATCATCTTTCAAATGTTTTGCTACGTTGTGTAGAACCGCACAGGAGACTATAAGCTTAGGAACTCTTTCTAGAGAAATCCTCAACAGTTACCAATAATTGGGAACCTTCTTTTTAGTTGGCCAAAAACTCTTTCAACTACAACTCTTTTGCGGGCGTGCAATCGATTAAAATGTCTCTGACGGTCATCGCAAGGGGGCTTAAAAGGTGTGATAAGCCACGGTGAAATGCCATACCCAGAGTCCCCAATTAGACACGCAGCACTGACAAATTGCGATAAAACATCTCTTATGGCACTCTGCCTCCATATTCTGGAAACCTGAACACTACCAGGCCACTCTGCACTGACGCTGGTGAACTGCTCATTTGCGTTACAAGTAGCTTGCACGTTTATGCTCGGGTATCCTTTACGGCAAACATACTCATCCCCAAATAATCTTGGTTTTAATATCTCTATTTGAGTACAGTCCAAAGCACCTATTACCAAAGGCATTCTAAATCGAGTTTGCCATAAAAGCTGAGCATCATTGATTTCACGTACTGTATTGGGAAACTTTATCCAGTTTTGTGCTCTGTCAAAAATGTTGTCCATAACATAGTGAATCATCTTACAGGCTGTTGAGCGATCAACTCCAACATCCTCGGCAACTCCACTTTGGAATCCTGGATCGGCGACTGAACGTAGAAATGTCTCCATTTTTTCTCTTGACGTCAAAGCTCCTCCTCGGGTTTCTTTGGTATAAGGCAAGAATTCATTTACAAAAAAGTTTACACTTTTGTCCTCGAACCATAAAAGTTGTTTTCCACCAACTTCTCTCCACTCACGATATACTTTCCGTTCACGAACTTGCATAAACATAGCCATTGTGGTGACTGAACAAAAACGTAGTCTGCCCTCCTCGAAACTCCAAAATAACGAAGCATCTACTACTGTTGTCAAGGTGTTGCTACATTTTATTCACATGAAAATGAAGTAAAAACTACACCGTCCGGACTTTTTGAAGCAAGTGCTACACCATGGGAGCACTTCCTTTTTGATTCACTCCAAACTAAGTAATACCTTCAAAATCAGCGAAACAGAGCACTTACTACTTTTTATTCACTTCACCTAATGTTGGAGAAAGTTTGTTCTAAATATTCCTAATCCTTTGGCAGACAATGGACTGATTTCACCCATGACACCATTAGGTCTCCTTTGTCTCTTTGTTGTCAATGACAAGGTGGGAAGGATGGTTTTCTGTCTTTTGTTGAATTATTCACACGACTACCCCAGAGAAGTAGACAACAAAAAACTTCTGTTTTGACATCTGAAATAGTGGGAATACAGTATTGCTAACGCATGTTTTAATAATACGCCGAGATCTAAAACAAAATTGCTTTACATATGCTGAATATTGCAAGTGTTCATTTGGTGACACGAAGCGGCAACATTTATCAGCTGCTAGGCGAGGGCATCATAAACGTTTAGCAATGATTGGCTAGTTCAAAGAACGCCAAATTTCACTCCTCCTACTATCCAGACATCACAAAGGAGGTTAATTTAAACAGATTTTCAATTCCACCAATTTATCGTTCTCTGTCCATTCTCATGTGGTTGTTGTCATTTTTATATTTGTGCAGTCAGTGTAGTTGTTATTGTTGTGTTTCTACTGTTTTGTAAATAGAGTAGTTTTTTCTTATGTACCGGTATTTTTGTTTGTTCACAAATTTATGATCTGTATCATTAAATTTTTTTATATTAATATGGCATTGTCACATTGGCTACAAATTCTAGATTTTATGAACATACTGAGAACGTAGACGGTCTTAATTTAACTTTTAAGTGCTCATGTCATGTCATGTCAAATTTAAGACCATAAATATATTAAAGCTCTAATATATTAAACTTTGCTGACTGTAGTGTCTAATTTGAGGACACACATAAAGGTAAGCAGATTAACCTTTATATATTTTACAGTATATATAAAATTCAAAGTCAGTATTTATTTGTATTGAAACACCAATTGCCAACAAATTTTGCACAGATAACCTTTGACAGAAAGCAAAAACCGCTGTTTAACTTGGAATTTTATATTCTGCCACTTGCACATGATTTAGGCCCTTTTAATTATGCCCTTTTGCTGATGTGTATAAAGATGTCAACAGCACCATGGTGACTAGAATTAATTACCATAGTAACAATTACGTAAACAAATGCTATTTAGCGGCATCAGAACTGTACCTTTTTGCGTTCGTGAAAGTACAATTTCGATGTTTTTAATATGCGATTGTATCGATATATTACGATGTCAAAAAGTAGTAGCATGCTACTATAGACAGACCATGCACATAAGAACCTTCGGTCAGAAAGCTTCGCACATCTTCCCCTCCGTCCGTTCAAACACTCACTCCCCCACCACCTGACTGACAGTTGTATACTCACTTGCTCCCTACATTGCAGTATTGTCAATTCGTTGCATTATTTGCAAGTTGTTAATTTAAAATGTCATCCAAAATAATACATAAATATTGTATTCTATTTCGTTATCTAAGAAATAAATATTAAATTCTACATACCTTTAAACTGTTGTCAGTTAATTATTCTATATCAGTAGCGCTTGTTTCCGACTCCGAACTGCTGAAATCTGAATCAGATGATTCTCCATTTAATGGAGAATCGTTAATTTATATATCGTTCATCCATTTAATGGATGATAAACGTGTTAATTGATTTACTTGAAACTATCTTAGAACAAAATTACTTTGCTTTCAATAACCAATTTTTTATTCAGGACAATGGATTGGCCATGGGTTCACCTCTCTCTGGTCTATTGGCTGACGTTTACTTGAATTTTTATGAAAACTCATTTGCTCTCACATAACAAATACAAAAATGATATAATATTTTATGCACGTTATGTAGACGATACCTTTCTAATTTTCAATGGTACTGTACGACAGATCGAAAATCTAAAACATTATATGAATAGTATTAATAAAAACATTCAATTCACGTTGGAAACTGAAGTGGATAATAAATTGAATTTTTTAGATTTGTCTGTCACTAAACACGTAAATAAATTGAAATTTAATATTTATAGAAAACCGACTATCACTGATGTGACAATACATGCTGACTTATCATCCATTTCTGCAAAAGTTGGCAGCTTATAATTACTTTATCCGCAGATTGTTGGCAGTACCTCTCAGTGATGATGATTACCGTGAGGAGTTGAATACCATTAAACATATAGCTTTAGCTAATGGTTACCAAAACACGTTAATTGATGATCTCATCAAGAAACATAAAATTCGAAAATCCAAAGCCCCCACTAGATAAGGATACAAAAATAACATTTATTTCTACCGCATACACAAATATAATGCCAAAGATTCTAACCTCCACATTTAATAAATTGAATATTACTGCTACCTTTAAAACAAACAATAGTCTATTAAAAATACTACGTCATAGAAAACCCATACCTTTAGAAAAGAAATCCGGCATATATAAATTATCATGTAATGACTGCAACAGTTTTTACATTGGTCAAACGGGGAGAGGTTTCCTCAAACGATTTAAAGAGCACACACCAAAACGTCACCTAAATAATCTCGCTTTGTTAAATATCAAGTCCAACTTTGCCCGCCACTTAATCTTACACAATCATAATTATACTGATTTTAAATCTAATTTAATACCCCTACATGTGTGCAACAAAGGCCGTTACATGGACGCAATAGAAGAGTTTGAAATATACAAAGCATATAATAACATAAACAGCCGAGACTTCATATTGAATGACCACTTCAATTTTAAATCCAACCCACTATACGATCAGCTTTGAACCTGCTTAGGCGTAATCATTCAGATAATAGTTCAGTGTCCGATCGGCTTCGTCGTGGTGTGCACCATTTAGGAAGCAAGTGAATTACATAGTGGACAATTATGTGTAACATGTGTTTTTAATGTTTAACGACCTCAATAGAGCGATTTTATCTGATGATGGAACAGATGTTCCGAAACGCGTCATTTTAATCGACGTAACCAAGTCACACGACGGATATAAGGTGATTTATTTATAATAATTTTGCATACTAATTGATATGGAATGTTCTGAAACAATTACGATCCTTTGACAAACACTAATACACATTGCATTTCTCACATCTATAATGGGATCTGCCTTTACATCCAATAGATTTACATCGTCCAGCTTCCTTTTTGCCACAGTGCACAGGCAAGTGATCAATGGTATCCAATCTTACTGAAGCTGGGGGTCGTTTTTCATGATGAGCTGCCAGTGTATGCAATCCTCATTGTCTTCTAAGCTTGGTCTTCCCCTCTTGCGCTCTTTGACTGTTGTTCCTGACTGAACTAAGGCATAAGCAATCTACATTCTGAACTCGAGCAGATCCATTTGCAATTTTTTATCAATCTTACATATGCTGCAGTCTCTTTTGTACTCCAACCAACCATTGCATACTGCAAGATCAATAAAATGAAATATTACCCTTAGAGTCCGTTTTCTTGATCTGATAAACGTTCTGTACAATTCTAGCAGGAAATCTAGTTTGTCTACTCCTTCCTTGGAATGATTGTATAGTTGAATTACCTCCGGTTGCACTACATCAATGTATACTTTTTCGTTCTTATCCCATCACTTAGTTACATTGGTTGTACCAATTCTAATAAAATTGGATGCCATAGTAACTGGTCTATTATCAAACCAGCATACTAACACTGTATCATTATCTGAGCTTGTTAGTTCCTGCATTGCTCCCCGTCCTCTTCTCATCAGATCCTTCTCAGACATGAATGGAGGTTTTGCAAACCGATTAACCCGTGCTGTACCAGCTGTGTTAATTGACATCCTTTTTAGAGTCTGTAACAAATGATATGTTGTAAAAAAATTATCAATATACATATGTGTTCCAGGACTAACTGTATTCTGACTCAGATGTAAGACAATAGATGCTCCAAGGCCATACCGAGACATAGTATTGCGATCAATCTCTGTTGACTCCCTGGTATAAAATAAAATTATATGCAAGCCCACTCTTTCCACACAAAAGAAACACCTTTATTCCCCCATGGATTTGGTTCCCCTTTGTGTACTGTTTTGCTGAGTGCTTACCCTTAAATGGAATTATTTGTTCATCTACACAGACATTATTTTCATGGCTTATTTCTTGACATCTCTTTACAACAGCATTGATCACTAGCCTCACTTTTTTGAACTTATCAGTGTTGTTTACATCAATTTCTAAATGATTTCTTAGCTTAAAAAACCGGTTTCTAGTCATCGAGTTTTTGAAGAGCCCTATTCCGAGCATGTTTTCCCAGTATAATCGAATCCTAAGAAATTTCAAAGAACCAATTGCTAAGTGAAGACCAATAAGGACTTCGATTTTCTTTTTTATTAGTGTTTTTGAAATTAACAGTTCCTTTTTGAATTGCATATATTATATTAGTAATCTCAACCATAGCATTTATCAGGGAATCTGTAAATAAGGGTCGGCCGACCAACCAAGTGTGAATCTGAGATATGTAAAGTAGTATCAAAGTTTAAATTAATATGGAACACAGTGAAATAAAGTGAATTTTTCATTAAAAGTAAACCAACAACCTTTTGGACATAGTGTGAGAGAACATTGCAGGACACGCCACGTGATCAGCAGAAACGACACTGCAGAATGTAACCGTATTCCATCAAACCTATTCTTATTTTACATAAATGGGGTAATCAGGAATGAGTGAGTGCGTGAGCAAGCTGGGTTGCTTTATAAGTTAAGTATTTAAATAGTTATCAGTATGAATAAGTCACCATGTGGTTTTCCTTTCATGTGCCTGTATAAAAAGGAATTATAACAGATCAATAGTAGTGTTTAAAAAAAAGAAAATGACAAGTAATTAAATTTGAAAAGAATGTTAAACAGAATCTGAAATAAAATTTGAGTAAGTTCACAAGAAATGAGAGTCGAGTACATTACTGATATAACCCCAAGTCATGCTTGTATTTCATAGTTTGTGCGTCGTAACCCTGGGCTTATGCAAGGTAAGGAATAAATGTTATTGTAAATTAAAATGTGATAGAGTATAACTACACAATTGACACCCGAGAACAGGGACAAATTTAAATATTATAATTCTTATTAATGATAATTACACAATTGGCGCCTCGAACTTGGAACGAGTTTTTATAAATCAAATTTTATACAAAAAACCACACCTACAGGTAAATACAAGCGTGGGTTGGAGGTTAAGCAATAATATGTATAAATTACGTAGCACACATAAAATAATACGTCACTGTTAGGTTAAGTGTAAGATGTTTTATATGTAAGTTAAGAGAATCATTTAACTGAAAATCAGTAAATTTATAATTTAAAAATGGCAGGAAAGAACAAAAATGATATATGTGAAATTAACGTAATTGTCGGCGATGAGGCTGAAAGTAAATCGATGTATGAAAGTAAAGAAAATATGTCAACTGAGTCGGCTAACAAAAATGACTCAGGAATTCAAACAAGTGAAAGTAATGCAGACGAGTCAAAAATAATGAATGAAGTTGCAATTCATTTAACACCTATTTCAATTAATCAAAACAAAAAATCCGATGACGATAATATGTTAACACGGTTGTATAATATGATGTATAACAGTTTAGAAAAACAAGATAGCAATTTTAGTGAATTGAAAAGCGAAATCAATGAAATAAAAAATAATTTCAATGTTAAACTTGATGAAGTGAACATTAAAATGAATGATAAACTAAATGAACAGAATGATAAAATTAAAAATAATTTTACTGAAAAATTGAAAGATCAGAGATGAAATTAAACAACAGAATTTTAATTTTAATAAACAAGTAAATGAAATTAATACACGTTTTGATACAATTACAGAACAGATATTAGAATCAATAAGTAGCAATTGTGAGAAAAAGATTGACGAAATGAATAAAAATTTAGAAGGTAAATTAAATCAGATAATGAAGAAGAAGTTAGGTGACAATGTTATAGTTATGACAAATATTAACAATGACAAAATAGTGGAAGAGGTAGTGTTAGATAATAAAGTATTGAATAGTGATGATAATGATGTTAATTACAATTCTGAGAGTATAGTGGGGGTAAAGAATAGTGGAGAAACAGATAAATTAAACGTAAATAAAGATGGTCAGATGACATATAATGAGGTAAGTAGGGGTGAGAATTATGACAATGTAAGTAAAAATGTGGTGTTAGAGAATAAGGTTGTGAATATTGATAATGCTGATGAAATTATAGTGGGAGTAGTATTTGATAATGAAGTGAGAGAAACAAGTGTTGATAAGTTAGAGAGAGTGTGTGAAGAGAGTTATATTGTGGATATGAAGCAGAAGGTAAATTTTCCCCAGGTTTATTGTGAACCAAGGTGTTTACAAATGTTGTTATTGAAGGGCAAGAGTCCCTTATTATTGGATGACATGAGGTCTTTGAGTTGTTCCCTGAAATTTTATGAGTTAGTGCCCTCTGTATGGGATGGTAGAGAAAGTGTGATATGGTGTTATGGTGAGAGATATTTAGAGAGAGAGTTGTGTGTTGATAGAGAGATAAAATTATTTAAGGTGAATAGAAATTATGAAGAATTTGTAGAAAGGTTAGATGTAGAGAGAGCTGGTAATTATGTTGAGTACTCGCCTTGTATTGAAACTGAGGTAGTAGCAGAAGTAGATGATAAGGTTGACGAATTATTAACTTACCTTACTTTAACAGAAAATACTAAAGGAGAAATTACCCTACCCAATGTCGACAGGAATTTTGAATTGATGGTATGCAATAATATTTGTATTATCAATAGTATTGATACAATGGAACAAGGTAATAATGATGATTGTTATAATTATAATAGCCATATATATTCAATTGTAAATGAATGGTGTAATCATAAGATCAGATTATTATATGATGATGGGGGTTAAATAAAGAATAAGTGAATGGACATTTTAAATATTTTAGTTTATGGTAATGACCTTGCTAACTTATGAAATGAGGTGTGGTAAACAGAAAAAATTAATGACGAAGAATTGTAAATAAATTTATAGAGAAATTAATTGTGTTTGTGTTGTAGGTATGTAAACAAAGTGTGTATGTAGTAGAAATTGATGTAATAGTAATAACAATATTTTGGCAGACTAAATAAATAATGAGAATAATTATGAAGGTGATAATAAATTAATTGTAATTGTTTTGGAGTAAAGTAATTAAAATAACTTGTGTTTTCAATAATTGATTGAATTAAAGAATTTGAGATTAATTAATTAATTAAGGTATAGATCAATTTTGATTATGAATTTAAATGATTTGAACTTGATAATAAATAGTAAATGAATAAATGTAAAAGGTATTTAGTTGTGGAATCATATGATTGTTATAATGTTTCAGAAGATACATGGAGTTGTGTACATGATTTGGTGGTGATAAATGTTTATATTTTTTGTGTCTATGACAGTAATCATGTCGTATTCGAGTATATGAGTGATGTAATGTAAGTATGAATTTTATAATGCAATTTAAATAAAGTAAAATGTTTAAATGGATGAATGGTAAATGAGTCTCAGAGGTGATAAATAATAATATAACAAAACATATAAGAGTTTACCATCCGAGAATTGTAGTAACGGTGTCAGTGTGAACCTTATTTGTCTTTTAGTAGTTTCCCTTACATTTCGGGCAGTCACGACTTCACCGAACCCTGACCATGGATTTATAATGTAAATATATTCTAAATTGGTGAACGTAGAAATTAACCGGGGGGTAACTCAGGGGAAGCTACATAACTATGGAACAGCGGCTATCATCGTAGGTGGTGGTAGTGATATAATAAGGGTGTGTGAATCATAATAGTAGGATTACTGGTGTCCTCGGACATCAGTAATGCCGAATTTTTATATAACGCTGAAGCAAGAACGGGGTAGGCAGCGTCTACCCCTAACAAACTTCCATTCTTGTGGAAGCAGCTGGATGCCACAGTTCAGTGGGGGGCCATAGTGTGTGTGGTAAGGAGGTTACTCAGGGGAGTAACGAACTAAAAGTTGAAACTCAATGATGCTGACTAGCTTATAAGCTAGTTAAATGATTTGATGGTGATTCAAGAAATACTATTGTAGCCGATAGTTTGTTTAGAAGTAATTGATTTAAATATGTTATGCTCTGTATAATAATTTTATGAAGGACTTTACTGATTATGAAACAAAAAATTATTTCGAGTAGAGAAGGTGTTTATTATGTTTTGTTTAGTATGTTTTATTATGTTGTTAATTTACTATGTTAGAGTGTAAGAATTGTAAACATGTGATGTATTTTACAATGTATAATTGTTTGAAGTGTATTTGGAGTAAGGTCATTCACCTGACCATGAGACATCAGCTGACTACTATATATGCAGTGTGTCCCTTATAAGTGATTTGCAGATTTTTTATCAATATAATTAAATGTTTAAATAATAAATTTTCAGTGTGCTTAAGAGGTTTTAAGTCAAATGATGAAATTAATTTGAGATAGTTATGAATTTTCAATGGGTAATAAAAGTTAGAATTTGGGTGATAAATATTTATATAAGGCATGTGAATCAGTCAGAGTTAAGTTTAAATGGGTGTTAAACAGAATACGATTCTTGGGAATAAAAGTAAGATAGAAACTGAGTATTAGTAGGGACACAGTAGCGATAGCAAGTAAATGTAGAGAAATGAGAGTGATGTAATGGGAGAGTAATTAGATGATGGAAGCATTTTGTAAAGGGGGTGGTGTGATAAGGAGTCCTCAACGAAAGGCGTTGTGGCGGGAGGTGAACCGTATGTGCGTTGGCGGGGTTACCTGGGGGAGACCAGGAACCAATAAGAGAATGAGCATAGGGAGGGAACACACATCCTAAGTACAAAGAGGGTAGAGGGTATTTTGTTATAAGGGTAGAATGATTCAAGGTGAGCTAGAGTAATGAGTTAGTGGAGGTCAATGTTTTGAGGGATTGTTGTCATCCTATGTAAATCCGTTAGTGAGTGGTAGAGTCAGAAAAGGGGTAAGATTATATTTTAATGCCTTTTCAATGAATTAGATTATTGGGAATAATTGGGAATCACCCAAACCAATTGATGATAAAAATGATTAGTAGAAATTCATAACGGAAATGAAATAATAAAAAAAAGGGGTAACTAAATAAAGAGTTAATAGAATTGAAATGAAACCCAAAATTTGATAAATTTTATTTAGATACAGATGAGATGTTTTGTAATGAAATGAGTTTTGTATTATGTGTGAATGTTTATGTTTTATTGTGTTATTATGTTGGAGGGTAGGGATTATAAACAGGTGTTATGTATTTTGCATTGTATTATTTGTATGTAGTGTGCCTATCTATAGAAAGGTCATTCACCTGTTAGTGAGACATCAGCTGATGGACTGTATAACGGTCAGTGTAACCAATTCCTATGTTCTTTTAATAATCAATATAAATTCAAGTTGTATTTTCTTTTATTGTCAAGATAGCTGTTTAATAAAACATTATTATGTTTTATTAAAAAAAAAAATTTAGTTTGCTTGAAGTACAGATTGTGTTTTGATGTTCAGGATATATTGTTGATTATGTGTATTGCTAATGTATTAACTGATTTATATTGTTCATAGTATGTGTTGTAAACAAATGTAATGATAAGGGAATTTATGATTTAATAAGGTGGTTCAGTTTATTTTGTTTTTTATGATTGATAGCAGCTAGTTAAGAAGAGTTGTAAATTTATTTAAAGGATTTTGAAATTTTAAGAGTAAATGAAAGGAGATGATCAAATGAATGGGAATATGAAATTTTGATATTGAAGTTAGATTCATTTCTCGAGGTGAACAAAAGTTAAATGATTTAAATTTGGTTAATTTGAATTATTTTGATTTGAAACAGTAACGTCCAGCCAAGTAAATTGAGAAACGAAATTGAAAATAAAATAGAAAATATTTTTGGAATTTGATGTCAAGAAATAGAATGTAAATGTGTGTTTAATGTAATAATGAGTATGTGTACGCACCCAGTATTTGCTAAAAGCAACCCAGTATGCATGTAAGGGGGAACATATCAGTTGATGATCTGGTATGGTATAAGGCCAGTTTCTGAGTTTTTTGGTGAAATGTTAAAAGGTTAGGGGTACTATGGTGAGTACCTGTCCGATTTTATAGTGTTGGGATCTCGCACAGAGAAGTCCAGTAATCTCGTTCAGATGCAGCCATAGTCACCGAGCTAGGGGGGTAGTTTAACCATGAAATGTTAAGAGATTAAAGGGGGGTTATTGGCACCATATCCTCACCGATCCTCTTAGAGAGCAATGAGAGTTTTTCTGTTTCGGCAGCAAACCTCTCATTGGGGGGATATTGTAATGGGGCAATTGAAGGGTCTATTTTTTATTTAATTTAATAATTATTTGGGCACCCTTTATGGTCACTAAAACTTGACTTGTGTAACACACTGTAGTCAACTTCGTGCCAGTCGGCACTAGGTATGGAAGCGAAAAAAGCATCGGAATGCGGGAGTGTGCACGCTCGTGTGCCGCTGTTTATAATCTTGGAACCAAAGTCACAAACGGAAATGAACAAAACGTAGCTAAAACAAAACGGTCATGTAAAAATTGCGGTCGGCCGAATTAGGCTCGGCCGACCAACCAAGTGTGAATCTGAGATATGTAAAGTAGTATCAAAGTTTAAATTAATATGGAACACAGTGAAATAAAGTGAATTTTTCATTAAAAGTAAACCAACAACGTTTTGGACAGTGTGAGAGAACATTGCAGGACGCGCCACGTGATCAGCAGAAACGACGCTGCAGAATGTAACCGTATTCCATCAAACCTATTCTTATTTTACATAAATGGGGTAATCAGGAATGAGTGAGTGCGTGAGCAAGCTGGGTTGCTAGATAAGTTAAGTATTTATATATAGTCTATATAGTTATCAGTATGAATAAGTCACCATGTGGTTTTCCTTTCATGTGCCTGTATAAAAAGGAATTATAACAGATCAATAGTAGTGTTTTAAAAAAAGAAAATGACAAGTAATTAAATTTGAAAACAATGTTAAACAGAATCTGAAATAAAATTTGAGTAAGTTCACAAGAAATGAGAGTCGAGTACGTTACTGATATAACCCCAAGTCATGCTTGTATTTCATAGTTTGTGCATCATAACCCTGGGCTTATGCAAGGTAAGGAATAAATGTTATTGTAAATTAAAATGTGATAGAGTATAACTACACAATTGACGCCCGAGAACAGGGACAAATTTAAATATTATAATTCTTATTAATGATAATTACACAATGTACCTTTTGAAATATACAACTGGATCTTCAGGTTTCGTAAGGTGCGAGTTGTCTGGTTCTTGCCAGTTGCATTCTACAGGCATAATTTGAAGGTGATGACGCCACTTGATATCTTCTTTTACAGTGAGCAGAAACAGATTATCTTCCACTTCTAATCACTGTTGTTGCAATTTAACCCAACCCAATAAAGCCCACCCGGGTTTTTTTAAAAAAACTCAGCCAATAAAACCCACATAAAAAACCCACGTTGTAATGTGAAATCTTTAAGTTCAAATAAATGGTAAAAACACTGAGTTATGTTATTTCAGTTTTTGACTGAAAAACAAGGTAAAATAGGGAATAAAAAACAAGGACACTTCAGGTTCAGTTCTATTTAACGTAATTTATTTATTTCAGTTTATAATTATTTTTATGGTAACTGTTATTTATAATATTAAACTGATAGTTACAAGAGTAGTGTAAACAAGCACTATTTAATTTAATAATAGGTTTCAGATAATTTTTGTTCTATAAAAAAATGTTTACATTTATTTAAATATTTATTGATATAATCCACAACCATCCATAATCACAAACTAACAAGTTTCATGTTGATTCACTCCTTATTTGAATGAAGAAATTTGTATATCTTCACCAGTTTTTTAGCTTTCTCCTCGCCCAACTGATTTCTAAGTTTTGACCATACAAGGCCAAAAGTGGAGAAAATTCGTTCAATACTTGCAGAGCTAGCTGGGCAACTGCTGAGGCTCTTCATAAAAGAACAAAATTCCTTCGGCAAGTTTCCTTTTTTGGTGATTTTACTTCCATTAACTTCCACCATTTGGGAGGACTAAATTGGTTTACAACAGCATCTAAAAACATTGAATTAGGAAAAATCTGAGGATCTGATATCCTAAATGCCATCATGCTGGTTAACCATTCTGGATGGGTTTCTATCAGCCAGTTTTCAGCTGCCTCTTCCTGCTTTGCAGACATCCTTCTACCTTTGAATCTTGGATCCAACAAATTGGCAAGAAAGTGGAATGGCTGTAATGCTTGATTCATTCTTCTCGTTATAGCATCCTTGTAAGGTTCCAAGTCAGGGTTTTCAGCTATATCAAGCCACAGTTCCACAGCCTGTGCGATATTAGTAGAGTCTGCCTGAAGAAGATCCAACACTCTGCTCACCTCAGTCAGCTGTCGGAGAAGATGCACAGCATCTCTATATATAGTGACATTGTCCAGGATTTTAGCAATGTTTGCAGGGATTTCACGTAAGTGTTCAGTTATAATCTCTACATACTTAGAATAATTTTCAATGAAGATGCTTACACACTCCTGCTGGGAGTTCCATCGTGTTGAATTTGGGAGCTGGGGCATACAACCTCCTTTTTCTCTCAACCACCCATGAGGCTGATGGTGATTCCAAAAAACTTATGAACCTCTACTATGTGCTTTATTATCGTTTGTGGAGTTACTTCCACTTCCAAGAGATTTAGATAGTGTGCTGAGCAGCCATAGGTTAGCAAGTTAGGCAGATCGTCAGTTAGGAGTTGGCGCATCTTCACCATTTTGCTTTCACTGTCTGTACAAACAGCAAACACTTTCTTTCCAAATTTCTCCTCACACATTGTAATAGATTCCTTTGCACATTCTGCACAATATTTGGCTGTTTTTTGGTTTGATTCACAGTCCTTGGCATTTAATAAAAATGAACCCTGCCCCGTGTGAATACTGGTTGCTATGATGGGATCATTTTTTATATTAGACCAACCATCTTGAACAAGTGTGATGCTACTCAGTTCATTGCCCAACTGCAACTTTATTTCATTATCCACCTCATCTGCAACTTTATCCAGCAACGTACCAGCTAATGCGAACCGGTCAGGACCAGCATAACCAGGCCGCAGTGCTTCAATCATCTCTTTGTACTGTTTGCTGGAGGCCACATTGAAGGCAATGTTATTGGCATAAAAAAATTTTGCTATCACATAATCTAAATGTTCTTTTTGTTTATGAGTTGTTTTTATTGCAAAATCTCCCATGCTGGTTTGTTTTCGTTTAGCTGGAGTTGAAATTTCCTGTTCAGTCACAGTCACACTAGAACTTGAACTGGAAGGGGAAGCCAATGCCACACTGTCTCGTGACCTAACCATTGTTGAACTGGTCATAGATGGTTCATAATCTACTTCCACTTCCAATGACCTTGAAAACGGTGTTCTCTTGGGGCATTTGTGCAGATGTACTCTTATTCTTTCTATTTTAGCACTTACCTCGCTATTACAGTGCTTACAAATAACTTTATTCTTCTTCTCATTCTCATCATCCTGCAGCATTTCAGCCCACTCTGGGGTTCCCTTTCTTTTTGGAGAACCAAATGGCATATTGTGGTTTAAAATTTCCTGCAATAATTAATTAGAATTATGAGATATTAATTCTGGTTTTAATAGTTAGTATACACAAAAATACTATAATTTAACTTATAGATGTCTCGCACGGCACTTAGTGAAACATTTTATACTGTAGAAATAAGTACAAATAAGTCACTTGGTAACTGTTTCACAAATATAATTTTATTAAATAAAACTAACAATTGTTTCGGTCAGTCAGACCATCTTCAGAGAGTACATATACAATACTGAGGCATTACAAATTTTAGCAGCAAACTGTAACGTGTTTACTAATTACATCCCTAATGTTACCAGTAAAATTAATAATAGGTTAAGAAAGTTTAATTTACAACCCATATCCTCAAACAAAAGGGACTTAAGCTCATTTTTGGTAAATAATAAAGAAAGACGCGATAAACTGTTCAAAAGTGGCATTTACCAAATTACTTGCAAAGACTGTAAGGCAGATAGCCTTATGGTCAAAGAGGACGTTCCCTAAAAAAGCGTGTTTCTGATAACGCAAAATCAATATTTAATAATAAAATAAATAGTGGTTTTGCCGAACATTGCATCTCCAACAATCACTCGCTGGATGTAAATAATATCCAGCTTCTACGTTCACAAAATAAGGGCAAACGCTTAGATTTACTAGAAATTATCGAAATTAAAAAAGCCGTAAAATAAAATAAAAATATCACGAATGACCAGATAGACTTTGTCATTTCCCCTATTATACAGACAGTAGTTTAATAACCTTTATTTATAACTTCTGAAAGTTTGCTGACCTACATTTTTAGAACCCTTGTGTATTGTATAGGAGGTAGTACCCTCGTCATTTACTCACTCACACACACACACACACACACACACACACACACACACCAAGCTGTGTACTTTCCTGTTTGCTGCTAAAATTTGTAACGCCTCAGTATTGCATATGTACTCTCTGAAGATGGTCTGACTGACCGAAACAATTGTTAGAGTTTTATTTAATAAAATTATATTTGTGAAACAGTTACCAAGTGACTTATTTCTTATTTCTACAGCAAAAATACTATAACTTAAGTTTTAGGTTAGATGTAACAAAGGATAAAGTTACACTAGTAAATTCAAGCATTAGGCCTATATTGTTGATTTAAACCAAAAGAGACATACAGAATACTCTTTAAACAAGTAAACAAAAATTCTTACCTCTTCCCCTGTTTTGTGTTCACTATAATTTTGTAAATTCTGTTCACTACAATTTACAATAAATGCAGACAAAGTTAATCAGTGGAATGTTACAGGCTGGCCAACTGAAAAGTATTTCAATATCTAATCTCCCCACTTGCCTACCAAAAATATCAAAAAAAGTGTGATTAGGTATTAATTAAATTATTGGAGTAAATTGAACAGGAATAACTTTGTTGTTCAATGTAGGACAAAACAATTTATTTTTTACTTGTAATTGCAAAACACAATGTAATGCACGTCCACACGCACGCACGCACGCACGCACGCACACACACACACACACACACACACACACACACACACACACACACACACACACACACACACACACATAAACAAACACAAACAAAATTACACTGCAAAAAACTCAATATAAAATAGAACTGGATACATTAAAAAACCCAATTAAACCCACAAAAAAAAACACAAAAAACCCACCCGGGTTGGTTTTTTTTTTTTAAACCCGGGTTTTTCACAACCCTGCTTCTAATTCCTCGTAATCTTCTGCCACCTCTTCTTCAGCATGCTCTTCATTACTGTCACCCAAGGAATCTTGTTGAAAAGCATCTGCTATAAAAATAGTAAAATTAATATTTGTAGATTCTACAGTATTTGTAAATTGTTCAGCATTTGTAGTTCTTGAGCATCATTGTGTGTATATTATAACGTTGCATAACTCAAACCCTATAGGGGATCCACAAATATTATATACCTGAAGAAAAGTAAACTAATTAAAAAAAAAATAGTGATCAAAAATATAAAATGGTATTGGGAGAATGAAAAGAAAACTAGTAGACAAACAATAATAAATAAGTGAATAGACTAGACTGACAGACAAATGACCCAACCCCAGTGATTGGCCAGATAAAGACTATAAAATAAACAAATGTAAACTAATAAAAAACAAATAGTATATCAAATTTAGTAACGAGTATTAGATAAGTTATGTAAAAGGAAGTACACTACCAATAATAAACAAGTAAACCAATTGTTAGTATATTATGGGTGTTTTTAATAACCTTATTGAGATATAAAAAGTAAACATAAAATGTTAAAAAACTGACTTTACAATTATGTTGTAAAAAATAATATAAACCAAGAGTGAGAGGTAGGTAGGAAGTGTTAATAATAAGCAGTGAAAGTGATAGAGAGGATAGGAAGGAATTAAGATAAACAATTAATAATCTTAATAAAATAAATGAACAGTGGTAATAAACCAGAACCAATAATCAAAATGTTGATAGACAACCAATTTCATTGTGTTAGCAATTAAGAAACAAAGTAGTTATGAGTGCAATAAGAAGAAAACATCCTATGTTACCAAAATAATCACAAGGATGATAATCACAATATAATAAATTGTGTCAAGACACCATTCACCAAAGTTGTTATTAGTTTATTTAAAAGCGTTGTGTTTTATAAGAAGGAATATGGCTGCATCATGAACAGACCATAAACCAATTTTAATGTTATACTAGTGGTCGCCCAGTGGTCGAAATTTGACCGTAATTCATTAAATTTTTAAGTTTGAACGTTATTGAGGTTCTTTTGTCAAAGAGTATACCTCTATAATCATTGCATATAATTTTTTTCAATTTTGTTCTATTACGTCAGCTGCGAGCGTGTACAAATACGTCATTAGCTTGTGTTGTTTGCCTTAATTCCCTGCAATACCTATGAAATTTAAAATTTAATGTTAGTAACAGTTGAAAAAAAAACACAATTACAGCTTGTATTCGTATTTATTTTTTGATATAATTCATTGTCAGTTTTAATTTTTTCATGTTATTATTGAATCAAATAAACGCTAGCTTGGCTAAGCCATATTTAAAAAGCAATAACACGTTTTTTGACATTTCCTTGGGTTTTTTTGGTTGCCATACTGACCAGGTTTCGCCAAGGCTACACAGTTATTTCCTATCTTTTTCGAATTATATAAAATTTAAATAAAAAATTAATACAAAATAAAAAATGAAATAGAAAATACGTGCCTCGTATTTTTTCATATATTTTTCATTAAATCAAAAAATCCGGGCGGTTAAAAAAATAAATGTTGTCCATTGAACTTAAAATAGTTTGAAAGTGAATTTAATGATTCAGAACTTCTGTGTAAATGATGTTTTTTGTAAAAACTCTTTCATCATTTGCTAAATGCCCTTGGCCATTATATTCGGAAATATAAAATCTCAAACCATCGAATGATGGAACTCTACTTGCTGCGACGTACAATTGACCATGTGTAAAAACTGGCTGCCTCAATAAAATTCCAATTTTTTTGAATGTTTGTCCTTGAGAATTATTATTGTCATCGCAAATGCAGGTATAATTGGAAATTGAGTTCTTTGAAAGTTAAATGGTAAAACAGTACCGGAATATGTTAAATTTATACGTGGAATCAAAATTCTCTTATTCCGTGCGGTTCCAGTTAAAACTTCGCAATCAATAGTATTACGATGCATACACTTGATGCGCATTCTTGTTCCATTGACTAATGCTTCCTTTGTATTTAAGTTTCTGGTCAGTAAAACGATGGAATTAACTTTCAATACTAACTTATGTGGTGGCAAACCACTAATAGTCAAAGAATTCAAAAACTCTACTGGATAGTTATTGATTTCATTGTCATCATCACAAATTATTTTATCGTAGCTATGATATGTTTTCTGTTCACCTGGTATTCGATTAAGTATATCAGTATTAATAAAAGTACAATCATCATTTTTAGGTGCTAAAATAACTGACTTCAATATGTTATCTGAGAATATGTTTTCGGAAATATTTCCATACACCTCATTAATAATATTATTTTCATCTCCTAATAATTGCTGAGGTATTTCAATAATATTTTCACCAAACTGAGGGAATTGTGGGGCTTCATCATTACCAATTTTTTTCAAGAATTCGACAAATTCTATTTCACTTGGTAAGGCTCTCATATTTTGAGTAAACGTTACTTTATGAAAATAAACAAATTTATGCCAACTCGTGACACAATTTTCAATTAAAGTTGCACATGATCCATATGGGACAACTGGTAAGATTTGCCGAAAATCACCGCACAGAAGTATCGTTTTCACTCCAAATGGTTTATGTTTATCATTTTCATCGCATAGATCCTGCAATAATCTATCTATGATTTTCAACACTTGCAGTGGGCACATAGAAATTTCATCAATTATCAATGATGATGAATTTATGTAACGTCCATAGCTACTATTTGCGGTAATATTCGCTACAGAATTTTCCAAAATGGGTATAGGCAATTTAAACACATTGTGTAAAGTTCTACCTCCAAGTAATAGAGTTGAAGCTATGCCACTGAACGCTGTTGCAATGCAACTAAGATTAAGCGAATTTAATTTGTGAATGATTGCTGTTTGTGTGAATGTTTTTCCACAACCTGCATGAGCGGTTAAACAAAAAACATTAGATCCAATGTCATGGTGCAAAACTTCACGAATCACACGATCAATTAGATTACGCTGTTCAATATTTGCAGTTTCATAATGCTCACAAAACAGAAACTCTTGTTCTATTGGATCAATAGCATTTGCTTCGTCTGTTCTCTGCGAATACGTGGGAACTAGTAAACCAAGTTCTTGACATGACAAATTATGAACATTCAAAATATCTTCAATTTCTAATAGAGCTGTGTTAAAGGATACTTCTTCATTGTAATCTCTCAAAAAATCTTCACTAAGATATACTTTAAATTCATTCCATAACGCCAATGCATGGCTGGCACATTTAATGCACAAATGTAACCAAATAAATTTCGCATTTGTTTTGGTGAATGTAATTCTTTTGCTTCATTTAAACATTCGCACCATTCATTATCATTTGAAGCAATGCCGCGAGCATGGCACGCTTCAACAAAAGAAGTGTGTATAATTCCATTGTATGTTCTAACATCCTCAAATGATTTTGGACCACAGACATGTAATAAAAGCAATCGTAAATGGAAAAGTTCGATGTCTTTTGGTGATACTACATATATGCGTGTAATGATTTTATCACCTCCACGCCTTCTCTTCTTCCATTTTTTTCGGGAATCTTCCCACACATAATGCAAAGGAATTTCAATATACTTATATTCATGCGCTGATGGATCTGATCGATTCAATTCAAAAAATGCTAATAATTTTGTTTGTCTTGCATTTTCAATTGCTTGACATTCTTGCCCTTCTCGAAAGTAAACATTCTGTCTACGCGGTAAATGAATGTCAAGTCTAACGATGACATGTGATTGAAAATGCATTGGTAATTCATAGATGCGCCATACAGCTTCAGTTGATCCGACATAATGGCCATTTAAAAAATTTTTAACTTCATCAATTTGTATTTCTTGACCGGGTTCATTTCTCTCTGAACCTAATTCAACAGATGCACTGTCATAGCCTTTATACACATATTTATAAATGTATTTAACACTTTTAACTCTAGTGCATACTTCAACATTTATATGGCAATTAAATTTGGCAAGTAAATACGGATTGTATGGTACAACATAACGATTGTCGAGGCAACTACTGCGAACTTCAGAATTAATACCATTATCACGCCTTCTGTATAATGGATATCCATTTAATGATTCACATGTAAATTCATTAAATCATTTTGGATAATCTTGTGTGCATTTTCCATCTCTCATATATACAGAATTTGGATTAAGTACACCGCATGGACCATGCATCATGTGTTTTACAACATATTCATGTAATGTAGGATGTGTTTGAATGTTAGGAATCTCCGCAGATACAACTTTATCAATATCGGTAGCGTTAACAATTTTATCTTGCTCATTTAAAGAGAGTAAAATGTGAGCATGAGGCAATCCTCTCTTTTGAAACTCAATTGTATAAATGAGTGCTTCAACTTTACCGAAGATTTTTTTTAGTGTAAGGCCCTCAATTAATGCTTTCAGTTTGGACTTGAATACACGCACAACAATATCAGGTCGAAAATTAGCTGACTCACCTACACCAATGTTGCTAACTATTTCAGGCCAACTTGGATTGCAAGTCATTGTAATAAACAAAGAAGGCTTTCCGAAATGTTGTACAATTGACATTGCATCTAAATAATTCTGATACATATTTCTTGGAGATCCATTGAATGAAGATGGTAAAATTACTCTACGGCCAACATTATTGGCATTGGGGTTCAATTCTAAATAATCTGTTAAATTGTTGTAAACTTCAGACCTAAGACTTGTTTGATTTTGTCGAATGAAATGTAACCTTGTGCCCTCTATTCTCACATACATATCAACTATCCACTGCAGAAATAATTTTTGTGAATGGTGCAACATGCTAAAATCTTCTCTAATTGCAAGTCGATAGGCTGCATACTGAAGCATGGTTAATTTATTTCTGGGCGCTCTTCAATTAGATGTAGTTGGTACATTATGAGAAATATTGATATGCCACCCAGTATCACCATTTGGGAAAAGTAATGGATACGCTAAAGGGTCCAATGATGAATCCAAAACAGAGATATTTTTAATGGTACCATTAACTTTTGAAAACGAAACCATATTTCGTTCAAAGGGTGGCTCACCATCAACTGTACTAAATATTACTGCTACATCAGTTTGAACTGCATCATTATAACGGCGTAGATCTAAATCACGATTTACTTTAATGAGCATACAAATTTCTTTATTTTGATTTTCAACTCTCTGACAATGATCTTTCATTGCAATGAATGACCGAACGAAAGGATTAATGCGTTCCAATTCAAGAGAGATTTTGCGCATTATATTGTTATTGCATGTTTGATTATAGTGTTCATGGTCTATTATCATTTTGACTTTCACGCGAATATTTATTCCTTCTTCTTTGTCTCTCACTCTGACCCGTCAATGTTATACTATTTACACTATTTAAATTTGCATTTGGTCTATTATCATTTTGACTTTCAGGCGAATATATATTCCTTCTTCTTTGTCTCTCACTCCGACCCGTCAATGTTCTATGTCGAGGCATAATGGAAGTAGGTGCGAATATCTGAATGTAAAAAAAAACATGTAATGAAATTACTGAAACTAAGATTAGACAGGGTTTAATTTAAAAATAATAAAATGTACTCACTTTTTTGAAACCACCAATAATAATTAGGCGGGACTAAGTCAATTTAAATTGCTGCTACAAAATTTTCCTTTTGCAACAGGTGTATATTGTAACACCACAAAATGTTACATAACCTAGACATTCACCAGAAGGGTAAATAAGTACACTGAAATAATAAAAGTGAATAATTTATGATGAAAGTAGCAAAGAAGAGAAGGACCAACAAAGAAGAAGAAGGATCCCAAGAAGCAGTGAGGAATACACTGCATGACACGTGTAACATAACACTATCGGTTACATTTCATTGTCTAGTAAAACACACTTAGATCAATTACATATCGTTAATAAATAAACATACAGATAAGAATTATACTGCATAGTCGGTATATAAGTGAGAGGTGTGTATGGGCGAGGCGACACATTGACGCCGACCCAAAGTAAAATTGTATTGTGAGTACAACTTTCTATGTCGTAAAGATGTAAAACTCTTTGTTTGCTAAAAAACAGAAAAAATAGGCAGTACCGTTAGATTTAGGGTGTTTTCGGCCTTCAAAATACAATGAGTGAAACGTCATAAACGAGGGTGGTGGAGAAAGCAGATTTCCGTTTTTAACGAGAAAAAGGTCTCGCGGCAAAAAGTTCGCGTCTATAAGAATTCACCAATTACAAAAAGCGTCACCTCTGCGCGCGAAGTATTTCGAGTGGTTACTGGTCAATTTCAAACTTACCGGCAACAAGTTCGAATCTCAGCCAATGATGGTAATTTTAAGAGTAGCAGCAGTAAGGGAAGTTTCGGTGAAACTATAAAAGTAACTGATGCAGGAACGCTAAGGGAGTCAGTCAGTGAAATCAATCAGTTGGTTAGTTAATTACTCAGTCGTACAGTAAATTAGCCAATCGTCAGTCAACAGCCAAGTAGTATTATTTATTCTGTGCGCGGCATCAAGTGCGAAGAAGTTTTATTTATTATGTGCGCGACCGTATGAAAAGTCAGAGTTTCGCAGGACGTGGAGACGAATGATTATCGCGAGTGTGGTGTATACGATAAAAAGCAGAGTAATATGAATTGTGTTGTGCTGTGTAAAGTGTGGAACGAGCGAGACGGAGGAATGGATAAGCGATTTGAAGTAACTGTATCACATTAAACGTTATAATCAAATAATTGCATGTAATATATTTGTCTACTCAGTTAACCCGTCTCATTCTAAAAGAACCGACGAATTGTTCAGATGCTGTAGAGTTTTATATCTTACGACTTAGAATAGGAGTACGAAGTATAAATATTTAATATAAATTTTGAATGATAGTTTGATAGTTCTGAAAGGTTAGATATTAAGTCATGTTATTGATTAATGTTTGTTTATGTTGAGAAAGAAGGATATTTTCGAGTTTCATTAATATCTTGTTAATGATAAATAATATTTCACATTTGTTTATTAATCTTTTGTTGATGATAAATAATGTTTGTGTTCATTAATCTTTTATTGATGATTAATAATATTTAATGTGTAGTTAAGATCATAAATCTGTAAGCATAGTCAATGGACTAATTAAGTGGTCATAAACAGTAAATGATATTAACTGTATTCATGAATTTCTTGTAATGATTAGCTAAAGATAAGAAGTTAGTAGTAATTGAGAAGTAATTAACCTGTCAAATTGAAATGCGGATAATATCAGATGTTATATATATTTAAATGTATTAAAAGGGTAAATATAATATCTATTAATTAGCATCTGAACATAAGTGTTGTTATTAACAATCCCCTGAGATCCCCCAAAATTTAATATTTGACGCCCAACTGGTGGAGCTTAATTTAGTAACTTAATAAACAGTTAATAAGCTCGGTAGAATGAAACGGGGTAGACAATAAATAAGATATATGTTAATGTAAGTAGATGTTAACTCGTAGTAAGAGTAGACAATTAAGGAAATTTAAATTGAATAATAATCATAAAAGAGAAATGGCAACGAATAACCCCAGCAACAAGTTCAAAAAACTAAGTAAGTTTACTACTAGAAATAAGGTAGATGTAATGTAACGTTTTTTACCACGTTACAAATCCAGGGAACCCATCTTAATTGACACCTGCCAATTACATGGGCTGCCTACGTTGTAACGAACTGTTATTAAACTCAAAATAATTGAACAAATTACTTAAGCTAATTATTAGGAAACAAGGGAAGGTATTTCACTGATTTATGCACTCATTTTCATGTGTAATAAGATGACTTCTCTTTATTAACAACTGATATGAAAAGATCCCATGACATAATTAATTAGAGTAAAATATTTGAATGGTTTTCAGAAAAACTGGGGATCAAACTGATTATGTATTCTTTTACCTCGGATCCGAGTTTACTTTAAGTATATCTATAGCAAAGACTTCTGAGTATTTTGTGTTCATCTAGATGCTTGCAAGACTTCTTTTACCATTTGAAGAATGGTATTATTAACTAAAGTGATTATAATTTACATTTACATATAATCCGTTACAACGTATGATATTGAATATTACAGTAAACTCTTAGTTGGTCTCATTTAAATTTTAAATAAAATTATAGTCTTTGAAAAGTCTCTTTTCTCTGTAAGTTATGTCTCAAATATAATTAACTCTCGATAGGCAAGCTATCGAGTCACCTTTACAATAGGTCGTGGTAACCTCGTCCTGGGGTGTCTCTCTTGGGAAATCTTGAAGTCGGCGTCGCCATCTGAGTCGTGTGTTCGGCAAGTACTAGATAGGTGGTTCACTGCGGAGATTGAAGTTTCTCTTGTTTAAGTTGGTGTAGGTCCTCGTCAGCGTCTTATGCCTCGTATACGTCTACATGTGAAGTTTATGCAGGTCACATCTTCATGTGTAAAGTTGTACTTGAATTTACCTCTTGAGGGGAGACGTCATCTTGCTTTCTCTTGTTAGTTTTTTTGTTTTAACTTATTACATTTTTCTTTTTAACACAACTTTCTACAATTCACACATTACACTCGCTCGCCACGTTTAGCAGTGGTAGCTAACATTTAAAATTAAATTTAAACAGTGCATTTTGGTGGAGCTCTCGCTCGTAGTTCTATACGCTCTGACGGCAGCTTTGTGACTCTCTACTCAATTCGACTGGCACATTACAACGGAGAGGGGCAAGTACTCCGCGATAATATAGTTCCTATTTTTATTTAAATTGACATTCTTATTACAAAAAAAAAACAATACATTAATTCTACATATATAATTTAAGTGAATTATTTTAACTACTCTTGTGCCTTCAAATTACTAATTACAAAGATTATGATTTTTATATCTTCCTAAGTTACAGACGACTCGCTATGCACGTTGTGTCCAGAATTAACAGGTCACCGCATGATGACTAGCAAAGGGTTAATTGTGATATTAATAACTTTTTACAATTCGAATTTTTTATTAATGCTTTAGTTAGATTTTCCATTTACATCTCATACTTATTCTGAGTTAGGACAGGGGCTTTAGGTTTAATAGTGCGATTTAAAAATACTTAATTGCTAGTAAATTAATTTTTTATTTATTTAAAATTCTATATTCAATTAAATCGTCGCAGTAAGTTGTAAATATTCAGAAATTAGCACCACTTTCATAGAAATAAGGGACGCTTTGTTAGAAGAAGATTTAGAAATTAACAAGGCACGTAAATTTAAATGCCCAGAGCTAAGCATATGCATAAATGGAATACCGGTGGTCGTCTTAATTGACTCAGGTAGCCAAATTAATGCAATCTCGGCAGAGTGGTATCACAAACACAAATGCCAGATGGGAAAACTAAATATATTAAAAGTAACGAATATGATAGTAAAAGGAGCGGTCGGTAGAAAAGCTAAACAAATAACTCAGCAATTATTGTTAGAAGTGAAGATTGGTCAGTATAGCATTGACGGGGTATTCTTAATAATATCTGATATAATCCGGGAATGCATAATTGGAATCGGGTTGCTGCGAGAGAGTGGATGTCATTGATTTAAAGGAGAACCGGATAACATTTAATAGACATGAAGCAGGGGAAGATGCACCTGAATATGTTGAAATTCTAGCTATAGAAGTTGATCAAGAAGAGAAGCGGATTGGGGAGATGATTCGTGAGAAGATGGAAGAAATTACAGGAGTCGAGACGCAGGTGAAGAAGGAATTAGAGGAAGTATTGATAAGAAACCGCCAGATCTTCAGGGAGCAACCAGGAAGGATTACGAGGTATGAACATAAATTTATTGTGACAGATACCACACCATATTGTATGAAAGGTTGGCCAATTCCTCTAAAATATCAACAAGCCGTAGACGAAGAAATCAAGAAGATGGAGGCGTGCGGAGTGATCGAACGAGCTGCAAGTCCATTTATTAATCCGATCGTAACCGTCATCAAAAAGGATCAGTCGGTACGACTATGCCTGGATGCGCGGAGAATCAACGCCGTGACTGTTCCAGACTATGAAGGAGCGATGCCGATTATTGAAGTGTTGGCGAGCTGTGGAAACATCAAAGTGATGAGCAGTATCGACCTGACGTGTAGCTTCTGGCAAATACCGTTAGCAGAAGAATGCCGTGATTTCACCGGATTCTTATATAAGGGGCGTTGCTATCGATACACTGTCACTCCGTTTGGTTTTAAAACTAGTCTGGCGAGCTTAACAAGGGGATTGGATCACGTGCTATCAGAAAGGGTGAAGAAGTTCACGATTATTTACGTTGATGATTGCTTGTGCGTATCTGGAAGCATAGAAGAACATCTCATCCACCTGCAGTTGTTACTACAAGATCTCAAGAAAGCGAACCTCACAGTAAACCTGCGTAAATCGAAGTTTTTCCGAGAAAAAATAGAATACCTAGGGTACGAGTTATCAACGAAGGGCATCAGTGCGTCAGCAGAAAAGGTAGCGGCAATTTTAGAGTTCCCGAAGCCAAATAACCCAAAGCAATTAAAGGGATTTCTTGGGTTAACCAACTTCTATAATAAGTTTACCAGCCGATATGCTGAGGAGACACGACCACTTTTACAGTTATTGAAGAAGGGGGTACGATTTAAATGGACTCCAGAGATAAATGAACAATTCGAAAGGGTGAAACAACTGTTTGTAGATACAGTAATGTTGAGACATCCTGACCCGAACAAGCGGTTTTATTTACAAACAGACGCCAGTAAATACGCATTGGAGGACAACTTTATCAAATAGATGACGACGGACAAATCGGGGTAATCGCGTTTACTAGCCGAGTATTCCGAGGCGCCGAGTTAAACTATTTTACGACGGAACTAGAATTATTGAGCGTCGTCCACTGCCTTAAAAAATTCAGAACGTATGTGCTAGGACGTCCACTCACGATCATTACGGATAATAAAGCATTGACGTTCATGCAGAAGTGCCAGTTAACATGTTCGCGAATCACGAGATGGATACTCGCGATTCAAGAGTACGATTTCGAAGTGATACACTGCAAAGGAAATGAGAATGTTGTAGCTGACATACTGAGTCGATACCCAGTGGATTCGCAAGAGGAGATGAGAAAGGACGGAGAAGGAGAACTGAAGATTTGTACTGTAGGTATCAGAATATGCAAACAATTGAAAAATCAGCTAATTAACATCTCCCAACACCAGCAGAAAGACCAGAAATTGAAGAATATCATAAACCAATTACAAAATAATAAAAATAAGCAACTATTGAAAATATATAAGTGGAATAATAACAAATTATATCGGAAGGAAAGGAAGAAATGGAAAGTAATGCTTACGAAAGAGATCGGCGAGGGATTGATTAAGGAGATACACGAACTATACGGACACTGTGGTGTAAAGAGAACGTACGAAGTGTTCAAAGAGTATTTCACAGGGGATCATTTCCATAAATTCACCAAACAAATGATCAAAACGTGTGGGATATGTCAGAGATGTAAGGACCACGGCAGGAAAGGTATTGGAGAGACACGACCGATACTACCGAGAGAGAAAGGAGAAATGGTCCGTATGGACTATTATGGGCCATTACTTACGTCGACAAGTGGTGTAAAGTACATATTGGTAGTCATCGATAACTTTACAAAATATGTTAAGTTATACACTATGAAAAAAGCGACAACAGCCACCACATTAAACAAATTAAAATTGTATATTCAAGAGGTGGGTAAACCGAGGTCAATCTTAACCGACAATGACACGCAGTTCACAAGCAGATCTTGGGCGAAGAGTTTAGGAGATCTGGGAATCAAACCTAAATTTACAGCCATCCGCAACCCTTGTACAAATTTGGCGGAAAGAGTAAACCGGCAACTGGGAAATATATTTAGGGTTATGGTAGGAGGACACCATACGAAGTGGGCGAAGTATGTCAAGACTGTAGAAAAATGTATCAATGAGACCTACCATGATACCATTGAAATGACGCCATATCAAGCGCAATGGGGCACCAAACCAAAAAGAGTGTGGGAATCATACGTTGACCGGGAACTGATAAAAGAAGAAATGAAGAATCACCAAGAGGAAATATATCGAAAAATGAAAAGAAAGGGTGAACAAAGAGCACAAAGGAAGAATGAAGAAAGTAATAAATTAAAGTTTAAGGTAGGAGACTTAGTCCTGGTTAGGACAAACACAATTTCAGACGCGGTAAATAAAATAACAGCAAAATTTTGTGAGTTGTACCAAGGACCATATGAGGTAACCAGCATTAAGGGAGCCGCTACATACGAGATCTCAGAGGTTAACAAACCTAACACAGTACGAGGTATATTTAATGTTCGGCAATTAAAACAATACCACCATGGGTCCCGGGGAGAATGAGAAATGGGGATTTGCAAAAATACATGTAGAAATTTTAATTGTCAGAGAAATTAATCAATGGGGATTTAAATACGTTTAGATTTCCTTAATAATAAAATTGTAACAATGTAATAGAGTAAAGACTTTTGTAAAGTAGTTATAAGAAGTGAAATGAATGGAGAAGGGTTGAATCATAGTAAGTACGGTAAGAACACGTGTGGTGTGAATGAACGAAGTGGGGACTAGGCGCAGGTAGTAAACGAAAGGTTAGTGGCAATTTAGTTGTTGTCAACACGAAAAGTGGGTCAAGCGAAAGAATGTAAACAAACTATGTTGTGAATAGTAAATAAGTGAATTTAGAGGCATAAAAAATGATTTGCCATAATTCTGATAATAATTATGATCAAATCATTTTGGGGACAATGTAACATAACACTATCGGTTACAGTTCGTTGTCTAGTAAAACACACTTAGATCAATTACATATCGTTAATAAATAAACATACAGATAAGAATTATACTGCATAGTCGGTATATAAGTGAGAGGTGTGTATGGGCGAGGCGACACATTGACGCCGACCCAAAGTAAAATTGTATTGTGAGTACAACTTTCTATGTCGTAAAGATGTAAAACTCTTTGTTTGCTAAAAAACAGCAAAAAATAGGCAGTACCGTTAGATTTAGGGTGTTTTCGGCCTTCAAAATACAATGAGTGAAACGTCATAAACGAGGGTGGTGGAGAAAGCAGATTTCCGTTTGCAGAACCTGCAAACGCGAACTTTATCCTGTCTGTACTGGGAGGCTCGCCGCCGAATGGCTGAACTGCCGAGAGCGGGGATTGGATAAAGTAAAGTAAAGTAAGTAGATTTCCGTTTTTAACGAGAAAAAGGTCTCGCGGCAAAAAGTTCGCGTCTATAAGAATTCACCAATTACAAAAAGCGTCACCTCTGCGCGCGAAGTATTTCGAGTGGTTACTGGTCAATTTCAAACTTACCGGCAACAAGTTCGAACTCAGCCAATGATGGTAATTTTAAGAGTAGCAGCAGTAAGGGAAGTTTCGGTGAAACTATAAAAGTAACTGATGCAGGAACGCTAAGGGAGTCAGTCAGTGAAATCAATCAGTTGGTTAGTTAATTACTCAGTCGTACAGTAAATTAGCCAATCGTCAGTCAACAGCCAAGTAGTATTATTTATTCTGTGCGCGGCATCAAGTGCGAAGAAGTTTTATTTATTATGTGCGCGACCGTATGAAAAGTCAGAGTTTCGCAGGACGTGGAGACGAATGATTATCGCGAGTGTGGTGTATACGATAAAAAGCAGAGTAATATGAATTGTGTTGTGCTGTGTAAAGTGTGGAACGAGCGAGACGGAGGAATGGATAAGCGATTTGAAGTAACTGTATCACATTAAACGTTATAATCAAATAATTGCATGTAATATATTTGTCTACTCAGTTAACCCGTCTCATTCTAAAAGAACCGACGAATTGTTCAGATGCTGTAGAGTTTTATATCTTACGACTTAGAATAGGAGTACGAAGTATAAATATTTAATATAAATTTTGAATGATAGTTTGATAGTTCTGAAAGGTTAGATATTAAGTCATGTTATTGATTAATGTTTATTTATGTTGAGAAAGAAGGATATTTTCGAGTTTCATTAATATCTTGTTAATGATAAATAATATTTCACATTTGTTTATTAATCTTTTGTTGATGATAAATAATGTTTGTGTTCATTAATCTTTTATTGATGATTAATAATATTTAATGTGTAGTTAAGATCATAAATCTGTAAGCATAGTCAATGGACTAATTAAGTGGTCATAAACAGTAAATGATATTAACTGTATTCATGAATTTCTTGTAATGATTAGCTAAAGATAAGAAGTTAGTAGTAATTGAGAAGTAATTAACCTGTCAAATTGAAATGCGGATAATATCAGATGTTATATATATTTAAATGTATTAAAAGGGTAAATATAATATCTATTAATTAGCATCTGAACATAAGTGTTGTTATTAACAACCCCCTGAGATCCCCCAAAATTTAATACACTACAACAAATACTATGACTGACTGTAACTAATGGACATGCCAAGTTCACTATAAGCTGTCAAACAAGCCAGTCAATGACATGAATATAATGTCATGTGTTAATAAAACTAATTAAATAATGACTAAAATAATGTAATATCAGTAACAGCATTTTGGCTGAAAGTAAAGGAACCATGACCAGTAAATGACAAAGCCTATGACTAGATTAGCTATGGCCACAATGTGTAATAAAACTAGCATTACAAACCCAGATGTAATATTAGTGAGTAAAAGTAATTATAAAAGGAAACCTTATATGGATGAATAACTTCCTTTTTATACAAAATGTAACTAGTAACAATTATTAAAGCATAAACATATGCTAAAAATATGTCTAGACCATTTGAATTATGCATGATATCCGGGCTGTTTGGCCGTGGTCCCTGGTTTAAAACAAAACCAAACTTTTCGGCAGCTCCACTGGCTGCCATCATCAGTGGTATAAAATTCCTGCACTTTGGGTGTCTACGTGCAGGCCCACAGTACTGTGGTATAGACTAAAGCTGTCCTGCCATGCTACCTGTACATATAAATTCAGCAAAGTCCCACGTACAGGTAAAAATGACACCATCAACCAATCACAATAGAGATGGTGTATGATTGGCTCGCACCAAGCTATGCCATTAGGTACTCACTTGTTTTCCAAGAAGTACTGTGGGGAAGGCTGCTGATTTCCCGCGATGCTACCTGTGCTAATTGTTTACTAATTGCAACCCCCGCACAGGTAAGAACAGCATCACCTGCCAATCAGAAACAAGAAGATGTGTGAGAGGCTCGCATCGCGCCATGCCATAAAGTACTTAATGCGATGCTTTCGCCCCGCCGATTCATAGCGATCGCAGCATGCTTCTGAATCAAGACGGACTCCATATGAAGACGAGGGAAGTAATCACTCACCGCCGACAAGAGTTTCGTCTCATCGTGACGAAGTGACGTGATCGAGGCCGTGAAAGCCAAAGAAATAATTTAAGACGCCTCTACGGGGAGGAAGTTTCAAAAAATATCAGACGCGTTTGGTTTTGTTTTAAACCAGGGACCACGGCCAAACAGCCCGGATATCATGCATAATTCAAATGACACCGGCCGTGAAAGCCTAAGGAATAATTTATGTCTAGACCATGCCTAAACAAACGTTTGTCAGTAAATTGATGAGGAAAAGGACTCCTAGTGAACATAAGATTTACTGAACAATCAATATAACTAAAGATAATGTGAAATACCACCACTCAATTGTTAATGGATAACGTTAAATTGAGTAGGTCAAACGAAATGTAATTAGGAATAAGGATTTTCGATAATAATGTATCGCCTTAACTATGTTAAGATTTAATATTGTACAGTTATAAATAGCTATTAAGTATAATCACAGATGTGTTAGTGTTCAAACAAAGACGTTATAAAGAAAACGCAATGTGAAACACTAAATGTAATAAGATAGGGAATGCTCGCATTATGCATCGCTAGCAGACGACAGTGAGAAACCATGTTTCTAAACATTCTTTATGAGCATTGTCAAAGAAAACGAGGTTAAAACCTGTGTTAAGCCACATCAAATTGAAGCCCATAAACTAAACTTTAATTTGATGGTAATAACCTCGCGATCGAAACTATAATAAGTGTGTAGTGCGCGTTAGCGTCATTTATTGTTAAAAAGTAAGAAATTGAATATCACTATAATATTGACGACTCGGAACACTAAGTTTTTTATAAGTAAAAACGTAAAGTTTTACCTTACAGCCTAAACCGGCTTTCACCTATAGAAGGCTTCATCAGAGGCTGTCGTTAGTAGCGCTGTTCATCTTGTTGTTGGCGACGAGATAGTGTTTCGAAAGATCGAAGCTGTGTGTGTGTGGTGAGATGTGTTCGAATAATGCGTGCGATTTGAATTGTGTCTGTTCGTTTAGGATGTCGTTTTTATTTGTTTTTGTGTTTGTATATTTCTAATTGTTCTAGAGTGTCTAGTTTTCGGCCTTTTGTGTGTACGAAATGCAAGAAAGTAAGAAATTGGTTGGGTAACACCAACAACAACGGCAGTTGTCAACAACGTTCGCCGGACGACGGTTAAAAAACAATACATCATTTTGTAACGGTTATCAGAACCAATCAGAAGAGAGGTTATTAAACGATCTTACCGCCTAAGCCCTATGAAGCGAGGGGGTATATAATCAAAAACGGAGAGAATTCGTTACACTTTTTGTCATCACCTCGAGCGAGACAGTTGTCGCTCGTCACCGCAATATTTTTTAATAACTGAAATTAGTACAACAATAGTAAACCGTTTAAAATTTTCTTCAAGACATTCAACGATACTGCAATTTACTACAAGGAAGTGGTTCGAAGTAAAGTGAATATTTTAATTTGTGCGTGATTTGAGAACGAGAGAGAGAGTTTTATAATCAGTATTTAACATAGCCCAGAGTTAGTCAGAAGAGGGCCGACTCTCCGTTCATAGTTCGTGTGAAGTGTAATTAACCAGTGGTCATTATAATCCGACGATCACTGGAGTGTTTTTAATAAATTTTAATCTATTCGATTAAAAGAAAAAAGGTAACACTGTGACAATTCATTTTATTTATCTGCTTGCACTGATCATTATTTACCACAAACTGTACTGTCGCAAGAACAACTAAACTTTCAATCGTATACACCGTTTCAATTTACTTAGCGGATTTGTCAATCCAATGTAAGATTTTGTATTAGTACTAAGGGTTAAAAATATATGTTAGTAAATAAGTCGGCGTAACAAACGCTCGCCTGAAAAATAGTTACGAGTTTTAAAAAGAGGCCAAATTATTAATTATTATTATTAACGTCTGTCAAGGCATAGGATAGTTCTTTATTGTATTTCAAAGAGCCTACCCGTGAGGTATAGTATATAATTAAAAAGTCAAATTGTTAATAGGTATAAGAGTTTATTGTTCTAACTGAGCTAGACCGTATTGTAAACGGACCAAGTAACTTCAGATTTATATTAATGTATCTATTGTACTTTAATTGTTGATTTTATTTTCTAAGGGTAAAATAAACCCAGATTTTATTCAGCATAAACCTTGATCATAATTATTTCATATAGTTAACTGATAATTAACGTTGAGTACAGGGAGGTAACTGAGAGTAGAGATTCTACTATATTAGATTTGAATTGTAGTGAAAGCATCAAGCATTGAAACAAAGTTTAAAGTGAATTTAACAAATTCTAAATTTTATTAATTGGTTTTTCATGGGAATTTTCCTAAAATAAACCCATGTGGCGCCCTTATTGCACACAAGGAGTGATATAACCTTGTTGATAAAGCAAGCTGGTATTAAGCGCATCTTGACAGCTTATTTTTGGTAAGTGAACTTCAGAACTTCCAGTATCACGAACAGGTATGTGAAAGTGTATATTATTATAAATTGTTTGTCCAGACAAGACTTAACGTTACGTACACTGACGACACTTAACCGAGAAGAGGAGTTCCGCTGCAAGATCGACGCTATTGCTACATTCATCCACCGACCAGCGATTAACTTATTATTCAGTATAATTATCGAACGTTACTAAATAAACAATATTTATCAATCATTACTAAAGATTATTACTGCAAATATTTTAAAAAGAATTCATTTTCAAGTTGTAACTTATTATCCATTATAATCGATTTATAAGTTTAATTTTAAATACTAAATATAATTATTAGACCCCGGCAAACATTCGGTTATAAATTGGCGACCAACAACGTGAGGCTTTAAAAATATTAAACCGATAAATTTTTAATATTAAAATTAAGCCCGGCAAATACAAGAGAACAATCATGCCTCTCACGACAGCGGAGTATATGGAACTCATAGAAATGATGATGGAATTAAAGGAAGAGTTTAGGATATCCCGGGAAGAGAATCAGAAGATGATGGAATCGTTAATTAAGAAAACAGAAGAAAGGAAGGACGATGGCAAACTGGCTAAGGATAATCACCACAGAAGTGAAGAGATTATTCAGCACAAAGAAGTCATCATTGAAAGTGTAAATAACCAGGTGATTCAGAAAACCGAAGACAAGGAAATAGAGAACCACATGAGTAAGAAAAAGGAAGAAAAAAGGAATAATACGCCCTATGAAGACAAGAATTACAAAGGAAATATTAGAGATGACTAGGAGTGGATTAATTAACTTCGTGGACAACCCAATTATTCGTCATAGAGCAAGAATCAACGGTAAGAAGTATGAACAGAACTTCATAAAAATATTAAAAGTAAATCACCATAAAACCGTGGATAAAAACCTAAATAAGAATACAATTAAATCAAATATGCCAACAAGTGAAAGACACCAGACAAGGTTAGTTAACTCCTCAATGAATAACTGACCATTAAAATATTTAAATAATTATCCAGATGACGGAATGATTAAAACAATGTTACATACCAGTGACTATGTTATGACGGAGAAGGTTATAAACAATGAGGTATTTAAAGTGAATACTCCTAGAAGAAGGATGCATTGCAGGAAGAAGGAAAATTACCAGAAACAGATGGACCGGATCATTGAAGGATACGCCCGAGCGATAAGAAAATTGCGGAAGGAAAAGAACCAGTCGACGGAGAACTCCAGCCAGAAGACAGGAGACAACAAACCAGAGTTAGAAGAGACACCAGAAGTTAATTATAACAGAAACCAGGAGAACACCAGACACCTGGGTAACAAAGATAATGAGGAGAAGAAAACGAAAGGACATAAGGTAGCTGAAGATTTGGTCACAACAAAATGGAAAAGCCGAATGATAGTGAGGTACGCGACAGGGGCAGAAAAACGTCCGAACATAAAGATGATCCAAACGACAAACACACCGAATATGAATGACTATGGCTAAACATTAGAAGCCATCAGCCACTGAAGAAAAAGGACAGATATCAAAGATAACCGAGAGAAGCGACCAAAAGTTAAAGAAAATAAAAAACCATCAGAACTATATGAAACTATTTAAAGAATATAAAAAGTATTATGTATAAGGAAATTTATTATAAAATGTATTGTAAGATGTTAAATATCATAATATATGTCGTACTATAACCAGCTATCAAAAATGGATCTATGAAAATGTAATTGACCCATAATGAACCCAATAGAATGGTGAAGCACAAGAAGACCCCGTATATCAAGAAGACCCCGTATATAGACTATTGGATGAACATATTATAATATAAAAGTGAACTACTTTATCATACAGTGAATATAACAAGAGTGTTTATTATATCAAATATCATAAAAGTGTCTACCATGAAAATGTTAAATAAGTGATAAAGAAAAATATTTATCAAATTAAATGTATTGAAAATATCTAATTGCATATAACAAGAATGTTTATCATATTGTATCATAAAGAAAAATGTGCATTATAGTTATACATACCAAAAATATCTATTATATCATAAATAGATATGATAGTAACAGTTGAAAAAAAACACAATTACAGCTTGTATTCGTATTTATTTTTTGATATAATTCATTGTCAGTTTTAATTTTTTCATGTTATTATTGAATCAAATAAACGCTAATAAAAATGAGACTTGACATTCATAGAAGTATAAGATACATTGTTTTCAATTCCAGTGGATTACATTTCATTTTTGATAAGGTACAAAATTCGAAAACAGTTTGAAGATTATCTGCTACAAAGCTTATATAATTTTTTAATTTTTTTTTCTATGCATTAATTTTCGAGTTATTTGAAAAATATGAAAGATAGGAAAAATGAGGTTTAGCTTGGCTAAGCCATATTTAAAAAGCAATAACGCGTTTTTTGACATTTCCTTGTGTTTTTTTGATTGCCATACTGACCAGGTTTCGCCAAGGCTACACAGTTATTTTGCCTATCTTTTTCGAATTATATAAAATTTAAATAAAAAATTAATACAAAATAAAAAATGAAATAGAAAATACGTGTCTCGTATTTTTTCATATATTTTTCATTAAATCAAAAAAACCGGGTGGTTAAAAAAATAAATGTTGTCCATTGAACTTAAAATAGTTTGAAAGTGAATTTAATGATTCAGAACTTCTGTGTAAACGATGTTTTTTGTAAGAACTCTTTCATCATTTGCTAAATGCCCTTGGCCATTATATTCGGAAATATAAAATCTCAAACCATCGAATGATCGAACTCTACTTGCTGCGACGTACAATTGACCATGTGTAAAAACTGGCTGCCTCAATAAAATTCCAATTTTTTTGAATGTTTGTCCTTGAGAATTATTTATTGTCATCGCAAATGCAGGTATAATTGGAAATTGAGTTCTTTGAAAGTGAAATGGTAAAACAGTACCAGAATATGTTAAATTTATACGTGGAATCAAAATTCTCTTATTCTGTGCGGTTCCAGTTAAAACTTCGCAATCAATAGTATTACGATGCATACACTTGATGCGCATTCTTGTTCCATTGACTAATGCTTCCTTTGTATTTAAGTTTCTGATCAGTAAAACGATGGAATTAACTTGCAATACTAACTTATGTGGTGGCAAACCACTAATAGTCAAAGAATTCAAAAACTCTACTGGATAGTTATTGATTTCATTGTCATCATCACAAATTATTTTATCATAGCTATGATATGTTTTCTGTTCACCTGGTATTCGATTAAGTATATCAGTATTAATAAAAGTACAATCATCATTTTTAGGTGCTAAAATAACTGACTTCAATAAGTTATCTGAGAATATGTTTTCGGAAATATTTCCATACACCTCATTAATAATATTATTTTCATCTCCTAATAATTGCTGAGGTATTTCAATAATATTTTCACCAAACTGAGGGAATTGTGGGGCTTCATCATTACCAATTTTTTTCAAGAATTCGACAAATTCTACTTCACTTGGTAAGGCTCTCATATTTTGAGTAAACGTTACTTTATGAAAATAAACAAATTTATGCCAACTCGTGACACAATTTTCAATTAAAGTTGCACATGATCCATGTGGGACAACTGGTAAGATTTGCCAAAAATCACCGCACAGAAGTATCGTTTTCACTCCAAATGGTTTATGTTTATCATTTTCATCGCATAGATCCTGCAATAATCTATCTATGATTTTCAACACTTGCAGTGGGCACATAGAAATTTCATCAATTATCAGTGATGATGAATTTATATAACGTCCATAGCTACTATTTGCGGTAATATTCGCTACAGAATTTTCCAAAATGGGTATAGGCAATTTAAACACATTGTGTAAAGTTCTACCTCCAAGTAATAGAGTTGAAGCTATGCCACTGAACGCTGTTGCAATGCAACTAAGATTAAGCGAATTTAATTTGTGAATGATTGCAGTTTGTGTGAATGTTTTTCCACAACTTGCATGAGCGGTTAAACAAAAAACATTAGATCCAGTGTCATGGTGCAAAACTTCACGAATCACACGATCAATTAGATTACGCTGTTCAATATTTGCAGTTTCATAATGCTCACAAAACAGAAACTCTTGTTCTATTGGATCAATAGCATTTGCTTTGTCTGTTCTCTGCAAATACGTGGGAACTGGTAAACCAAGTTCTTGACATGACAAATTATGAACATTCAAAATATCTTCAATTTCTAATAGAGCTGTGTTAAAGGATACTTCTTCGTTGTAATCTCTCAAAAAATCTTCACTAAGATATATTTTAATTCATTCCATAACGCCAATGCATGGTTGGCACATTTAATGCACAAATGTAACCAAATAAATTTCGCATTTGTTTTGGTGAATGTAATTCTTTTGCTTCATTTAAACATTCGCGCCATTCATTATCATTTGAAGCAATGCCGCGAGCATGGTACGCTTCAACAAAAGAAGTGTGTATAATTCCATTGTATGTTCTAACATCCTCAAATGATTTTGGACCACAGACATGTAATAAAAGCAATCGTAAATGGAAAAGTTCGATGTCTTTTGGTGATACTACATATATGCGTGTAATGATTTTATCACCTCCACGCCTTCTCTTCTTCCATTTTTTTCGGGAATCTTCCCACACATAATGCAAAGGAATTTCAATATACTTATATTCATGCGCTGATGGATCTGATCGATTCAATTCAAAAAATGCTAATAATTTTGTTTGTCTTGCATTTTCAATTGCTTGACATTCTTGCCCTTCTCGAAAGTAAACATTCTGTCTACGCGGTAAATGAATGTCAAGTCTAACGATGACATGTGATTGAAAATGCATTGGTAATTCATAGATGCGCCATACAGCTTCAGTTGATCCGACATAATGGCCATTTAAAAAATTTTTAACTTCATCAATTTGTATTTCTTGACCGGGTTCATTTCTCTCTGAACCTAATTCAACAGATGCACTGTCATAGCCTTTATACACATATTTATAAATGTATTTAACACTTTTAACTCTAGTGCATACTTCAACATTTATATGGCAATTAAATTTGGTAAGTAAATACGGATTGTATGGTACAACATAACGATTGTCGAGGCAACTACTGCGAACTTCAGAATTAATACCATTATCACGCCTTCTGTATAATGGATATCCATTTAATGATTCACATGTAAATTCATTAAATCGTTTTGGATAATCTTTTGTGCATTTTCCATCTCTCATACATACAGAATTTGGATTAAGTACACCGCATGGACCATGCATCATGTGTTTTACAACATATTCATGTAATGTAGGATGTGTTTGGATGTTAGGAATCTCCGCAGATACAACTTTATCAATATCGGTAGCGTTAACAATTTTATCTTGCTCATTTAAAGAGAGTAAAATGTGAGCATGAGGCAATCCTCTCTTTTGAAACTCAATTGTATAAATGAGTGCTTCAACTTTACCGAAGATTTTTTTTAGTGTAAGGCCCTCAATTAATGCTTTCAGTTTGGACTTGAATACACGCACAACAATATCAGGTCGAAAATTAGCTGACTCACCTACACCAATATTGCTAACTATTTCAGGCCAACTTGGATTGCAAGTCATTGTAATAAACAAAGAAGGCTTTCCGAAATGTTGTACAATTGACATTGCATCTAAATAATTCTGATACATATTTCTTGGAGATCCATTGAATGAAGATGGTAAAATTACTCTACGGCCAACATTATTGGCATTGGGGTTCAATTCTAAATAATCTGTTAAATTGTTGTAAACTTCAGACCTAAGACTTGTTTGATTTTGTCGAATGAAATGTAACCTTGTGCCCTCTATTCTCACATACATATCAACTATCCACTGCAGAAATAATTTTTGTGAATGGTGCAACATGCTAAAATCTTCTCTAATTGCAAGTCGATAGGCTGCATACTGAAGCATGGTTAATTTATTTCTGGGCGCTCTTCAATTAGATGTAGTTGGTACATTATGAGAAATATTGATATGCCACCCAGTATCACCATTTGGAAAAAGTAATGGATACGCTAAAGGGTCCAATGATGAATCCAAAACAGAGATATTTTTAATGGTACCATTAACTTTTGAAAACGAAACCATATTTCGTTCAAAGGGTGGCTCACCATCAACTGTACTAAATATTACTGCTACATCAGTTTGAACTGCATCATTATAACGGCGTAGATCTAAATCACGATTTACTTTAATGAGCATACAAATTTCTTTATTTTGATTTTCAACTCTCTGACAATGATCTTTCATTGCAATGAATGACCGAACGAAAGGATTAATGCATTCCAATTCAAGAGAGATTTTGCGCATTATATTGTTATTGCATGTTTGATTATAGTGTTCACGGTCTATTATCATTTTGACTTTCACGCGAATATATATTCCTTCTTCTTTGTCTCTCACTCTGACCCGTCAATGTTATACTATTTACACTATTTAAATTTGCATTTGGTCTATTATCATTTTGACTTTCAGGCGAATATATATTCCTTCTTCTTTGTCTCTCACTCCGACCCGTCAATGTTCTATGTCGAGGCATAATGGAAGTAGGTGCGAATATCTGAATGTAAAAAAAAACATGTAATGAAATTACTGAAACTAAGATTAGACAGGGTTTAATTTAAAAATAATAAAATGTACTCACTTTTTTGAAACCACCAATAATAATTAGGCGGGACTAAGTCAATTTAAATTGCTGCTACAAAATTTTCCTTTTGCAACAGGTGTATATTGTAACACCACAAAATGTTACATAACCTAGACATTCACCAGAAGGGTAAATAAGTACACTGAAATAATAAAAGTGAATAATTTATGATGAAAGTAGCAAAGAAGAGAAGGACCAACAAAGAAGAAGAAGGATCCCAAGAAGCAGTGAGGAATACACTGCATGACACTACAACAAATACTATGACTGACTCTAACTAATGGACATGCCAAGTTCACTATAAGCTGTCAAACAAGCCAGTCAATGACATGAATATAATGTCATGAGTTAATAAAACTAATTAAATAATGACTAAAATAATGTAATATCAGTAACAGCATTTTGGCTGAAAGTAAAGGAACCATGACCAGTAAATGACAAAGCCAATGACTAGATTAGCTATGGCCACAATGTGTATTAAAACTAGCATTACAAACCCTGATGTAATATTAGTGAGTAAAAGTAATTATAAAAGGAAACCTTATTTGGATGAATAACTTCCGTTTTATACAAAATGTAACTAGTAACAATTATTAAAGCATAAACATATGCTAAAAATATGTCTAGACCATTTGAATTATGCATGATATCCGGGCTGTTTGGCCGTGGTCCCTGGTTTAAAACAAAACCAAACGTTTCGGCAGCTCCACTGGCTGCCATCATCAGTGGTATAAAATTCCTGCACTTTGGGTGTCTACGTGCAGGCCCACAGTACTGTGGTATAGACTAAAGCTGTCCTGCCATGCTACCTGTACATATAAATTCAGCAAAGTCCCACGTACAGGTAAAAATGACACCATCAACCAATCACAATAGAGATGGTGTATGATTGGCTCGCACCAAGCTATGCCATTATGTACTCACTTGTTTTCCAAGAAGTACTGTGGAGAAGGCTACTGATTTCCCGCGATGCTACCTGTGCTAATTGTTTACTAATTGCAACCCCCGCACAGGTAAGAACAGCATCACCTGCCAATCAGAAACAAGAAGGTGTGTGAGAGGCTCGCATCGCGCCATGCCATAAAGTACTTAATGCGATGCTTTCGCCCCGCCGATTCATAGCGATCGCAGCATGCTTCTGAATCAAGACGGACTCCATATGAAGACGAGGGAAGTAATCACTCACCGCCGACAAGAGTTTCGTCTCATCATGACGAAGTGACGTGATCGAGGCCGTGAAAGCCTAAGAAATAATTTAAGACGCCTCTACGGGGAGGAAGTTTCAAAAAATATCAGACGCGTTTGGTTTTGTTTTAAACCAGGGACCACGGCCAAACAGCCCGGATATCATGCATAATTCAAATGACACCGGCCGTGAAAGCCTAAGGAATAATTTATGTCTAGACCATGCCTAAACAAACGTTTGTCAGTAAATTGATGAGGAGAAAGGACTCCTAGTGAACATAAGATTTACTGAACAATCAATATAACTAAAGATAATGTGAAATACCACCATTCAATTGTTAATGGATAACGTTAAATTGAGTAGGCCAAACGAAATGTAATTAGGAATAAGGATTTTCGATAATAATGTATCGCCTTAACTATGTTAAGATTTAATATTGTACAGTTATAAATAGCTATTAAGCATAATCACAGATGTGTTAGTGTTCAAACAAAGACGTTATAAAGAAAACGCAATTAGTCCAGTCGCCAGAGATTTTGACTTGATAAAAAATTGGGGCAAAGCAATATTTGGTGCACGTGTTAAATAAACGTTAATAATTAATATAAAAAAATCTTTGCATGTTTACCTTTCTAGGGTTTTCTGAAAATGGTCTGGAAAAATCGTAAAGATAGATTTTCTTAAAGCACTCCGTAAATATGTACAGTTGGAAGAAATAAAAAGGTGTATATTGAAGAGCAAACAATTTCCTTCAGAAAGTCTCCTTACATATTTTTACGTTAATGGAACTGTTTTCCTGAAAATTGGTAATGATGAGCGCTGCGTTTTAAAAAGAGCGTTTGCCCCCGATCCTGCGTAATTCGCTAAATTAGCCAGGCGCGTCTATTCAAAAATATCATAACTTTCTTTATCTAAGCGTAGCCAGTTAAATAAAGGCTAGTTTTGAAGGGGAACAGTATAGCTTTCAAAATTTGTTGATTTTTACATAAATATTTTATTTGAACATAAAGAATATAGTGTATAAATATTTACTGTAGATACAAAAAGAAGTGAAACCACAAAATTACAAGTACTATACAATAAAATTTAAAAAAAATAGTAGTTCTTTACTAATTTACCTTTAAAAGAGATCAACTTTTTATTTTATAATAATGAAAACTACTTTTGAAGTTGTTATTTAAAAAAAAAAAACCTTTTCAAAAGTGAGTATTTGACGTATTTTAAATTTACTCTAAAATTCAGAGTTTATCTGCCTTTATTAATCTTAAAAATAGAGATATCGAAATACAAAAAATTGTATTTGAAAGCTGCAAGTGTTCTGCATCAAAAACTACACTCATGAAAATTAAAATCATTTTCAAAATTAAAAAAAATAAATAAAAATTGTGTATACTAAAAAAAGGTGCCTCCTTTGCGTTACATACATGTATCTTTTAAGTGGGTTTATTTGAGTACTTGAAATTAACGTTATAGCTACTACAATGCTAAATCTATCTATTCATGTTATTTATCTTACCTGATTATACCTATACTCTAAAAACAAGACCCTAGAAAACAGGTAAAATTTTTAAACGGCGCGGCGTTCTATTCCCCTCGAGTGTGCAACTGTAAATGTAGCTGCGCGTGCAACACCCATTGTTGTGGTGTGGCATACAAACATCTGCTATACAAGAACGGAGCAGTAACGCAGTTGATATTTCTTCAAAGGTTATAATCAAAACATTACAAATATTTTTGTTTTTATCATATAAAACAGGTAAAAAAAATTGCAGTTTAAAGTTTTTATTTACACTTTTTATACATGCTAATATTTATTTATTTGTGAACACGTGTAGTGGAGTCAAAATAAAAATCAAATGTGAATTGTTATGGGAGTCATTTTTTGTATGCTAAATTGGTTAATGGGATCAAGTTGAGCTAACAATTAAGTTTTGTGTAAAATCAACCCGTTTATTTTTTTATTAACAATTTAAGTTGCAAAATAGCGTTTTTATAAATATCTTTGGACCTAACAAGCCAATTTTAATGTGAAATTTTTTCAGTATTCTATAATAAATGAATAAAATTTTTAGCCTTAATACGGAAGTCGATATTATTATTATTGTTAATAAATAAATAAAGTGGCGATGGCGTTTATAAACAAATTGCTGTTGTTTTAACACAAATTAATGAAAGTTGATAAAACTTGAGGGAAAGGTAACCTTTGTGGAGTACTATAAACCCCACAAATTTCATATTGAAATGTTGAATATTGCCTCAAAAAAATCGCAATTCACAAAAAAACTTTGAGTGCTCATAAAGTATGGCAAGATTGTGGCACAAAGGTGTACGACGGCTTAAATTAAAGCTTATTAAAAATACTTTCGGGTGGTTAATTAACAAAATTTGTTGGCCTTTCTGACACCATTTTTTGACCATTTAAAAAAATTAAACGTAAAGAACGCATTTTTTCTAAAAAAAAAAAATTATTTGTACTTATCATTTTTTACATACAGTTTATAAAAGGCACATATTTAAAGAAACAAATTTGGTAAAAACGGTGGATTTAAAATTTAAAATAAAAAAATTTTCAAAAGAGATATTTTGACTTCACTAGTGGTGAAGTTTTAAAGAATACTTTTACTGAACATAAGTGCTACATAAGGTTTTTTGATTTTTAGGTATTAAATATGGACCAGTGTGATACTGAAATATGTTTTATTTGTAATGCTGATCTTAGTATTGAAGATACAGAAAAAGTGACTCGAGGACTACCGAATTTAATAAGAGTTAGCTCTGAGAGAAACGATGGAAAATATGAAATGTCAAAAAAAGTTGATTCAATTTTAGTACACAGGAAATGTCGAGAAAAATATACGTTAAAAAGGAATGATGTTTTGTGTTATAAGGATTTAGGCACTTTGTCGAAAAAAAGTAAATATAGCCCAGTCAAGAGTAAAGTCAGAAAGAGTAAAGAATTGTTTGATTTCAAAAAACTTTGTATAATTTGTGGATTAGATGCCGATAAAAGTAATACGAGATTAAGTATTAATCAACGCAAAAATATTTCTATAATTCAAAGTCCTACTTTTAAAGAAAAATTATCAGAAATGATTGCAGAACATAATGACGAATTAGGAAAAGCAATTCTACGACGAATTTCTTGTGATGATTTGGTAGCTGTACAAGCGAGATATCACCGCAGTTGTCACAAAAAAGTTTTAAACAGTTACACTCGTGACACAAGTGATGCTAAAGGTCGACCCAAGGATGTAAAAATCTCACGTCAAATGGAATTGATTTTTGATTATTTAAGTGACAGTGATGATACCCAGTTTACGCTCACAGAATTAATTGCATTATTAGGTAAATATATTGCTTAATTATAAATTATAATTATACTATTTTTTAAATTAAATTTTCATGTTTATTTTATTTAATATCTAATTTTCTTAAACAGGACATGATGCTTGTCATCCAAATACCATTATTGCTAAATTAAAAGAAAATTATGGCGATTGCATAAGAATTATATCCAGAAAAGGTGGCTCAACCCTCATATGTCTTGTAGATCGTGAATACAATGTCATGCGTCAAGCATGGATAGCCTCAAAAAAAGATGAAAATGAAGAAAAAAGAAAAAATCTTAAAATCTGCAGCAGCAATTATTCGAAACGATGTTAATCTGAAGAAAAGTAATACAGAATTTTATCCTCCAAGTGATAATATATTCCAAAATATTAATGAGAATATCCCAGAATCCCTTCAGTTTCTGATAGAAGAAATAATTTTAAAAAATAAAAAAGGTAATATTAGTTCATATGAAACAAAATGCACAGCAATTACTCATTCAATTATGAGTTGCATAAGACCTAGAACCTTTCTATCACCATTGCAAGTTGGTCTGTCTGTAATGTTGCATAGGAAATTTGCTTCAAAACGAATTATAGATATATTGTCGCATCTGGGAGTGTGTTCATCATACAAAGAAGCAGCACTTTATGAGGATAGTGTATTGCTTAGTCCACGTTCTCCATTTAGATCTGGTTGTTTTGCACAATTGGCATTTGACAATTCAGATATTAATATCAATACTATAGACGGGAAAAATACTTTTCATAGTACGGGAGGTATTATGATTGTAAGTCCAAGAGATTGTTATTATAAGAAAGTTCCCATAAAACGATTGACAGTTAAGCCTACTGAAAAAGAAATCAGCAAAACTGACAAAATACCATTCCAAATTTTTGAAAATATACACATGCACTCCAAAACATTGTTTTTGAAAAAGTAGATAATCCGAGTTTTAATAATATAGATTTTTCTAATGCTGACTTGCTTTGGATTTATGGAATGACCAAACCAGGCATTACTGGCTGGAATGCCTTTATGTCCAAGCTTTTGGAAAATATGACTTATACATTATCTAGAATTGTTTGCTTGCCTTTTGTACACTCTCCTCCAACTGACAAAAATACAATATACACCGTATTAAAATACGCTGTAAAACTAGTGAAAAACTTAAATCTATTTAATTGTTTTGTTACTTTCGATCAACCTTTGTATCATAAAGCGTTTGAAATGGTCCAATCCTCACCTGATGATGATATACATAATATTGTTCGACTTGGAGGATTTCATCTGCTTATGTCTTTTCTTGGTTCAATCGGTTATGTGATGGCAAGAAGCGGTTTAAAAGAAGCATTAAGCTGTTGCTATGCGCCAGGAACTGTAGATAAGATGTTAGATGGCCATGCTTATGCTAGAGCAGTACGAGGCCACACATTAATTTGGATAGTTTTGTGTAAAAAGATTATTGAGGAAATGAATCTTTCAGAAGTTGAATATTCAAATATGAAATCTTTACTACAAGAATTTTTAGATGACAATCTTACTTACAAAGAAGTACAAGATCATAATTTTTTAAACATCTTAAATGGTAAATTTCTAGAAAAAATGATTGAAATTGAGGAACGCGGTAAAACTGCAAAATTATGGATACAATACATACGAATGATCTCTATTGCAAAAGCATTTGCGCGCTCTGAAAAAATGGGTTTATTAAAAATTCAATTACAAGTTATTCAGCAAATGTTGCCATATTTTTATGCAACTGGACATTTTAGTTATACGAAATCAGCCTAATAAGCCTAATTTCAATATATGAATTGATTCATATATTGTACATATAATAATATGTACAATATATGAATCAATTTATAAAAGAATCTGAAAAACTTTTCACCTCAATGCAAAACCAAGATGTAATTCCAGAAACTACCGCTTTAAAAATTAAAGAACTTCAAAATTTTATAAATAACGGATTTTGTACTGTAAGACGAACTGAGAAATTCTGGTCAGGAACTCATACTGATATGACAATCGAACAGGACTTAATGAGAGTCATGAAAGTTGATGGTGGTATGATTGGACGGGGAGTAACTACCAGTACTGCAAATAAATGGATTTTAGCAATGCCATATACACATGATATCTGCGAAGAAGTAGAAAAATTTTGTGGTATAACATTTTCTTCTTCCGATCAGCATGCAGATGCTAGAGATTCTCGAATAAAACGAGATACTGAAAATATTCTCAAAATAAAATCCTGGTTTGATTGTCACGAGCCATTTCCTTATCAAGATTCAATAATGTCTATATCTACTGGAGTTACTGGCGGTAATAATATTAACTGTCATAATGCTTTTGAGGTTGGAAAAGCAGGATTAGAAGAAATTGCTGGTACAAACTTCCATAAAGTTTCGTTTAAACGAAAAAATAGAGTACTGTCATTAAAAAGTGTTAATAGTAGTCTGAAAATTCAAGAGGAAATTGTCCCTATAGATCCAATGTTTATATTTCAACGCATTTGTGTAGCAAGAAAAAGTGACGACGAATTAAAAGATTACATGCGTTATGAACTTGCACCGTACCCAACATCTATGTTTTACGAAGGTGTATTTCGGAAAACAGATAAGTCTAAACTATATGATATGTTTGAAGTAGACCGCACTGAGATTAACCTTGAAGATTGCATTTACGTCATTGATGGTGGTATGTTACTGCATAGAGTAGTATGGTCAAAAAATGACAAGTTCAAATGTATTTTTCAAAGCTACGTAAATTATGTCAAGAGACACTTTGGATCAAAAGTTACTGTAGTTTTTGATGGCTATACAAACAATTCTAACAGCATCAAAGCTATGGAGCGTTATCGCCGTACCAATCAAAATTCCTCTCCAGATATTTTATTCCATGAAGATATGTGTGTCACAGTGACCCAAGAGCAATTTCTTTCGAATAAAAATAATAAAACTATATTTATTGAAATTCTAACGAGATATTTGGAAGAAGAAAGCATAAACGTTAAACAAGCTGACGATGATGCAGACTTATTAATTGTGAAAACAGCCTTAGAATTATATGATAAACCTCCAGTTATTGTTGCAGAGGACGTAGATATTTTGGTGCTCATTACTGCGCTTACACCTAGTAATAAGAATATTTATCTCTTAAAACCCACGAGAGGAACCATGAGTGCTAGTCTATTTTCTTCTGATAACAGCTTTAGAAAGCATAAATTTTGCAAAGAGAATATACTATTTTTGCATGCTCTAACCGGCTGTGACACAACATCATGCTTTTATGGTAAAGGTAAAAAATCGGTTTTTAATTCGATTGAAAAAAAATCAATAAACTCAGATTTAAAAGAAGCGATCGAAGCATTTAAACTGGAAAATCAACCTCAAACATCTATATATAAAAATGGTCTATTAATTCTCCTGTATATGTATAATGCACCAAAAAAAATTACATGTGTTGATAAATACAGACATACAAGTTTTACTAAAGCGATTTCAAAAAAGAAAAAAAGCTTAAAACCTGTAAAGTAAGAAAGTCTGCCACCTACTTCTGATGCTGCCAAGCAGCACTTTTACAGAGTATATTTACAAGTCCAGCAATGGCTCGGCAATGATCTAATACCAAAAGACTGGGGTTGGAATGTTGGAGAAATTTTAACGCCTATAAAAATGACAGCCCGGGTTTGCTTGGGAGAAAGTGGTGTCATATTTTTACTTGCTAGGAAATTCACTTTAATTTGATACCATTTATGCTGTTTTTTTCACATCCACCAAGCAGGGGGGGACATTTATAATAATCCAAATCAATATGCGGTATTTTCATATTTTCCATTTTTGACATCACCCCTCCTCCAATTCCACCAATTTATTGAGCCCCGGAGACCAAAATTTTTAATAGTGCGTATATGCATGTCACATACGGTATTTCATATTTTCCATTTTTGACATCCCTCCATTACAACCCATTTATTGAGCCCCAGGGCCCAAACATTTTCAATAGTACGTATATGCATGTAAAATTGTTACTTGCATTGAAATTCCCTTTAATTTGATACTCCACAGTATTTTCATATTTCATATTTTTCATTTTTGACATCCCCCCCCGGGCCCAAAACACCTATCTTATGTTGGTTCTCCCGTTGCGTAAAAAATTTGTGCCAAGTTTGGTGGAAATCGGTCCAGTGGTTTTTCATATTTTCCATTTTTGACCTCCCCCAAAACCACCCATTTATTAAGCCCCAGGCCCAAGAATTTTCAACAGTGCTTATATGCATGAAAAAAAGTTACTTGCATTGAAATTCCCTTTAATTTGATACCCTACATGCGGTATTTTCATATTTTCCATTTTTGACATCCCCAGGGCCCAAAACACCTATCTTATGTTGGTTCTCCCGTTGCATAAAATATTTGTGCTAAGTTTTGTTGAAATCGGTCCAGTGGTTTAGTAGGAGGTGTGGAATATAAATACACACAATGACTTTTATGTATATTAAGATACACATATTTAATAATATTATTCAACAGAGGAAGATTTGTTAAAATCGACCATTCCGTCTATCGATTTAATACTCCTAACGATGAAATAATAACAAAATCGTTATTTTGATTTTATTACTATTAAAATTTGAACTATTTTAAACAAAAAGAATGAAGACTTTATCATGATCCAATGGTTTATTTAGTAGTAAGGAAAGAAATTCACTGAACGTTTTTATCTATTTTACCGCGCGCTGCCCTTAAATAAGTTTTTTTTTTTAAAAAGCCTGACCTTATAAACATGCAAAGATGATTTTAAACCGATATTTAGACCTTTTTCAATAACTATACCAAATATCACTTTGCCTCAAATTTTTAAGAAATTTTACCGTTATTTTTACTCTGGCGACTGGACTAAATGTGAAACACTAAATGTCAAAAGATAGGGAATGCTCGCATTATGCATCGCTAGCAGACGACAGTGAGAAACCATGTTTCTAAACATTCTTTATGAGCATTGTCAAAGAAAACGAGGTTAAAACCTGTGTTAAGCCACATCAAATTGAAGCCCATAAACTAAACTTTAATTTGATGGTAATAACCTCGCGATCGAAACTATAATAAGTGCGTAGTGCGCGTTAGCGTCATTTATTGTTAAAAAGTAAGAAATTGGTTGGGTAACACCAACAACAACGGCAGTTGTCAACAACGTTCGCCGGACGACGGTTAAAAAACAATACGTCTTTTTTTTTTTTTTTTTTTTTTTTTTGCAAGAGGATGCAACAACAAGAATACGTCATTTTGTAACGGTTATCAGAACCAATCAGAAGAGAGGTTATTAAACGATCTTACCGCCTAAGCCCTATGAAGCGAGGGGGTATATAATAAAAAACGGAGAGAATTCGTTACACTTTTTGTCATCACCTCGAGCAAGACAGTTGTCGCTCGTCACCGCAATATTTTTTAATAACTGAAATTAGTACAACAATAGTAAATCGTTTAAAATTTTCTTCAAGACATTCAACGATACTGCAATTTACTACAAGGAAGTGGTTCGAAAGTAAAGTGAATATTTTAATTTGTGCGTGATTTGAGAACGAGAGAGAGAGTTTTATAATCAATATTTAACATAGCCCAGAGTTAGTCAGAAGAGGGCCGACTCTCCGTTCATAGTTCGTATGAAGTGTAATTAACCAGTGGTCATTATAATCCGACGATCACTGGAGTGTTTTTAATAAATTTTAATCTATTCGATTAAAAGAAAAAAGGTAACACTGTGACAATTCATTTTATTTATCTGCTTGCACTGATCATTATTTACCACAAACTGTACTGACGCAAGAACAACTAAACTTTCAATCGTATACACCGTTTCAATTTACTTAGCGGATTTGTCAATCCAATGTAAAATTTTGTGTTAGTACTAAGGGTTAAAAATATATGTTAGTAAATAAGTCAGCGTAACAAACGCTCGCCTGAAAAATAGTTACGAGTTTTAAAAAGAGGCCAAATTATTAATTATTATTATTAACGTCTGTCAAGGCATAGGATAGTTCTTTGGGAGGTTGTTGCTAAGTTTAACAATATAACTTAACCTTTTACATTTTTAAAATTAATTAGACTTAACAAACGTTTCCTTAGTTAGTGTACATTCAAAGGCTGTATTTATTGTATGGATAAAAGGCTGTATATAACATTAACGGCTGTATTTATTCGAAGTAAGTAATGCCAGCTTATGGAGGTTATGTACGACAATGTAATTTAAATAAAATTTACTTTGTTCGTGTACATTAAAAGGGTGTATTTATTGGAAGTACAGAAATTAGTTTATCGCACATAATTACGGTACAGAGACGATTTTGGCAGGTTGTGGCTACGTTTAATTATTTAACTTAACCTTTTAGATTTTTAAAATTAATTAGACTGAACAGACATTTCCTTAGTTAGTGTACATTCAAAGGCTGTATATAACATTAAAGGCTGTCTGTATTCAAAGTGCCGGAATTAAAACGTACTTCCAATTTAGAACCTAGTACAATCTAATGTATAACCAAACAAGTACATTAAAATCCTTTTTTCAACATAATGCAATAATAAGCAATGTGTAGTTTCTGTTAACATGCAAATGATTAAGTATTAATAATGGGTTACAGTGGAATTTAATGTTACTACGGTCTGAATTAATGCAAATAAAATTGGGAGAATCTTGTAAACATATTAAAGAATGCTTGTATATTACACACAAAATTATTACAGTACGGACCTTTGTTAATGAATAGAAACAAATTTGACTCTATACTTTAGTATGTACCAATAAAATTCACCTTTTTTCAAATACCAATATCTGTTGTTGTTTTTCATACCCTTAAAAAAAGGTCATTAACAACATACATTATGAGAAAACGTGATTACAAATAACCAGCCATTAGTTACTTAGAAGAAAATAGATATAACATTTACAAACATCAAATCTTCAATTCTCTCCCTATTTGTTTTATAAAAACTGGAGTTTCTACTGCAGGTTTTAAGTCCACTAACTACTTAATTAAATATACATAATTGTTCCTGTATCTTGTTGGGTAACATTATATTAATACATCTGCTTCCTACTCATATATGTGCAAACAATGTTTTTAATGTACGGTCCTAAAATCTTTATCAACACTTTATATCTTTAAAATTTAGACAAAGTCTAATGAGCAACTTGGCCTAACCTGAATTTACATGACCTGGCTCAGAACAACTTTATTTTGGCAAATACAAAGATGAAGACTGGTTGCAATTTCTTCAGGGCTCACACCTGCTGCCAGGCCTAGTTCTATAACATGATAAGGAAGAAATAAATCAGCCCAAACCTGCGACCGCTGTGGGAAGGCTTTTACACCATTACCAATAAGATTAACGATGTCATCTAAGAATAACTCATTAGCTTTATTTTTAACTTTCATTAGTTTTATCTTTTTTAACAATTTTTAATGCAGTTTACTGGAGTAAAATCTTATTGATAATGTTCTTATCAGTTTCATTACATTATTCTTATCTCTTTTTATTACCGTATCTCAGACAATATTTATAGTATACAATTTAGTTAATGACTTAGTATTTTGTTCTTCATGTATCATGGTCATGAAATGGTTTAAGTTGGGGCCTATTTTATGTAAGGGGAAAACATAACGTTACAATATTGTAATTACTTTTATTTCTATAATTATTTATAAGTATTACTTTGTACAAACAAAACTGGCTTAGAAATGGGTCTACTTAGGAAATTATGGAATTCTGCTGAAATTTCGAATAGTTCTGGAGGGGAATTGATCCCCTGATAACCCCCCTCCGCAAGTTACTCCACTGATCCCACTCTATACAGTTCCAAGAAATCCTGTATTTAGTAGAGCTTCCCTTCTGTGCCTGGTAAGTGAAGGAGAAGGGATCTATTTAACGTGCAAGTTGAAGAATATATTTAATTATTGCACTTAATTTGATATAAGTACTGATTACATTTCAGGATTATTATTTTCAGAAATAATGTATGTAAACCAGTTTTCCCCATATAAAGTTAATTAAAATTCATTAATGCATAGCATTCCAGGCATTTACAGTAGTAGATTTGTATTACTAAATTTGAATTTATACAAATAATTCTCTTTGTTTAACCAGAGTTACACACACAAACTAAATGAAATGTTGAGTGTCCTCCTAGTGTATAAATTCAGCTAAAACAGTATTCCAAAAACTTACCTTGTGACTAGAATATGTGACATGATGAACTTTTCATCATGTGTTCAACTTTGTGTTGGGAGTTAAGCATTTTAATAATTTATATTTATGCAGGCGTATAGCAAAATCTGATCATCATGGAAAAGGAATAAGGCATTTTGTAATAGCAATTAACTGATTAGTTCCTGCTGTATTACCGAATCATATTACAAGACCAATTTTTGTTTAATTGAAAAGATATATTTTAATTGTTTCTTTTGGTGCAATCTGTAAATTCCATGACACACGTCCATAAAGGTTTGAAAATATGCTTACTCCAGTTTGATAGGAATAAATTTTCAAAAAACTAATACAAATTTGTTATGTCTGATCACACCAGCTATCCTGTCTATTGGCAATGAGACTTTTATCCAAATTTATCATATAGTATTGTGCTAAGATGTTACACTACATTTGTATACTGTAATACAGTGTATTATTTGCAGACTGACAGGGTTATAAAAAATTCTGAAAGAATTGTTGCTTTTACAACACCATCCTTTATCAAGTGACTACTCAAATCTGCCAGTTTTTCACAGATCCCCTAGTGATGCTCCAAACTTTTCAAGGATTCTCCTGGCCTTAAAAAACTGGACTGGCCTCATTGATTCACATGACTAATGTTAAATTTACTTTGGGATACTTCCAAACATAATACAGTTTACAATAAACAAACAAAATATTATGCCTGTCTAATTTTTTCCAGAACTGTATACACATAATTTGATCTGGGTAGAACATTTATTAAACAATAATACTATTTGATGCAAATAATTAAAATATCGGTATGGAGAACCATACATGACTACCATGTTCTAAGATTTATATTTGAAATCATTTTAGAAATGAAATATTTCTATAGAAACTGCTTCTACCTTCAGCCTCAACCACAGAATTGTGATCACTAACATATACCACCTCATGTTCATAAAACAGTATTCCAAACACTTACCTTGTTACTATGGTGTCTTCAACAGGTACATTGGTGTATAAATTCGTTATGTCAAATGATGCTAATGTTGAGTTGTGTGGTATATGGATGTGTTCTAGTTTTTTGACAAGTTCTATGTTGTTTTTAACAGAAGTGTTGTTTGTTGGTTAGATTTATATGTTTTCTGATTAGTTTATCTAGATGTCTGGCGATTTTGTGGGAGGGTGCTTGTGTGTTATTTATCAAAGGTCAAATGGGTATATTGGGTTTGTGTATTTTTGGTAATGCGTTTAGTTTTGGGGGGTTAGGTTTAATTTCTTTTTAGGTATTTTATGTTTTCTGTTTGCATTATGTATTTTGCATTATTTATGAATTTGTTTTTGGTATTTTATTGTGGGATCTTTGGTTATTTGAGTTATATTGTTTTCGGAGAAGAATTTCTCAGTTTTATTGTTTATTTCTTAAATATTAGAATTACCTTGGTTCCTTCTTTGCAATTATGTTTATTTCTTGTTTGTTCATTATGACTGTTGTAATTTCTATAGGTACTTTTGGTGTGTTTGTTGTAATTTTGTGTTTTACATAATCTTTTGTGATTAAATCATTTGGTGTAAAATGTTCCAGATTATAAAATACACCTAACAGTTTTAACATACAATATATATAGTAACACCTCTATACATAGTAACAGGTATATCAATATACCTGTAATCACAGGTATGGGAAAGTAATGGCAAATCTTGCATAATCTTGTTATCAGTTATTGTTATTATTCGGCTAGTGCTATTAAATTCATATTGGCCCAAAGTGATCACAAAAGGAATTTATTATATTTGTTTACAGTCATCGGTGTTGATTCCAAGTGGATTTGAAATTTATATAAATTAATTTTCACTCACATGAATGAAGTTGCAACCGTAAAGAAATACAGAATATATTTTCTATGACAGCAGACAAGACAGGACACTTGTATTTTGCCTTTTATGTGTGTACATACATTCAGACATCATTTATTTGGATTGACTTCTGCAAGCTTGAAATCAAATACTAATAATGTTTTATGAATATTAATTACTACACTTTCACATGTGAAACTTACTTTGTTTATTTTCCTCGTACGGCATTTCAGTGTGGTGTTCGTCTTCATCAGCGGGGTATGATACAGAATGTCCGGAACTTGTAACGGTTTGTTTAGTTGGTAGGTTGTGTGGGGGAGTGTGGAGGTGGAAGGGGGTTATGTAAAATTATAATCCTCAAAGTATAATATTGAATTAATTGGGATGTTTTGTTAAATTGTTACGATGGTCTCACCGATTGTCACATAGTACAGTGGAAACCAAAATAAAACACACTTATGAATTTGCAAATTACATTTATTATATTTTTAATTGGTGTTGTTACATGCTTGTTCACTTCTTTTGTTACATTTTAAATCAGTGTTGTGTTGTGATTAGCTACGATGGTAGTGTTATTAGTACAGACGAGGATGCTGCAGTTTCTTTTCTTAAAGAAAAAGATTTGGTTCACAATCCTCGTCAATGTGGTAATGGACATGATATGATTTTAGCGCTTGGGCAGCAACAGCGTTGGTGTTGTAATAAGAAGACTTGCCGTGAGTATAAGCCAGTTTGCAAGGACACATTTTTAGAGGGGTCCAGATTACCCCTGAGAACAATAATAAAATTTATTTATGACTGGTGTGAAGGCCGTAGTAGTGTGAAAAACAGTAAAAATCAACTGAAAATCGACAACAAAACACACACACATTGGACGGCTTACTTAAGACATATCTGTGCTGAAGACATCATGAGCAACCCACAGAAAATTGGAGGACCAAATTTAACAGTTGAAATTGACGAGAGTCTCTTTGCCAAGAGAAAAAATAATGTTGGCCGGGTGTATCCACAACAGTGGGTTTTCGGAGGATTCTGTCGAGAAACAAAGGAATGTTTCTTGTGTCGTATCGAAGATCGGTCAGCAGCTACCCTCCTACCTCTCATAGTGGCAAATATTGAACCAGGGTCCATTATAATGTCAGATGAGTGGCGTTCATACCGTCAAATTGTTAATTTGCCACAACAGTACACTCATTTGACTGTAAACCATAGTTATAACTTCATGGATCCTCAAACGGGAGCACATACACAAGGCGTAGAAAGCATGTGGCGGTCCTGTAAACGCTGAAACGTGATTGAATGTGGTACGAGAAGGGAACGCTTAGATTCCTATTTAAGTGAGTTCATGTGGCGAACAAGAAATGCAAACCAGGATTTGTTCGAGTTCATGTGGAGGTCCGCAGAGGTCCAGAATATCTTTCCAGGTGATGCATCGACAATAATTGTGTAGTCACTGGAACAATCTGGGGATTCACAGACACTTAACTCGCTGTATTAATGTAGACGTGTGTAGAGTCACCTCCTTACCACTCACGACTACCTGTAACAATATTGTAAATAATTATAAGCTGAACACTGGGAAAAAGTGCTAAGTGAAGGAAGAAAAAGTGTAATATAATGAATGATCAGTAATAACAGAAAAGACTGTTAAAATTAATGATTCACCCCAAATGTATGAAACAAATGAAACATAGACTATAAGTAAGATTAAGGGAGACATGATTTATATTATTCTGAATGTTCAGCAACATTGTATTAATTAGGATTTAAACCCAAGTCCCATATTTGTTTCAAGGGAAAAGACTACAATTAGAAGGTTCAATTTGTTTAATTAATTGTATTAAGAGTTAGTTATGTTTAAATATGTTTTGTGTGTAATAATGTTAGTAATGTTGCTATTAAGAATATTATGCTATTATGGCTATTATGAATTGTCAAAGAAGAAAAAGGTTGTAAGAAAATAGACACACTGTTATGTATAAAATACCATAGATACCTAAATTAGGCTCAGACACACTAAATAGAATTAATCAGTCAACAAAATTTGGCAAACTAAGGAAAAAATTACTACTATGGAATGTAAACCAGTTTGTAATAAGTAATAATCCCATCAATCAATGTAATCCCAGCCATAAAGACACAACTCTAAAGTAGCATGTCTATAATTCCTGTTTTAAGGTAATATTAGTGTTGGAAGGTAATAGAAGCATTAATTTCAGATAATCAAACCACAATCACAAGCATTAATCAAATCACATAATCAAACTACTCCTTTCCCTTAACCGATCTTCACAAAGAACAATACGTCTTGAGTACTCTACACAGGGCTGTACGCAGAAAATTATTTTATTCAGTTTGAATTTGCGGCTCTTATCGTTTGCCACAGAAAATACTCTTGTTAAAATGTTGCAGGTAAACTACCCCTTTCCGTTAACCGATCTTCACCAAAACCAATAGGTCTTGAGTACTATACAAATCAGGGCTGTATGTAAAAAAATATTTGATTCTAAATATAATTATTACACTACTATTGTGTTCCGAGTCGTAGTGTAATAATTATATTTAGTTAATTAATGGACACGTCATGGACAACGAAATCCAAGTATTCGATTCTGTTTGAATTTTTGGCTGTTATCATTTGCCATAGAAAAAAATCTACACACAAACACACACACACACACACTTTTCGAAAAATGACTTTTCATGTTTTGAGGGTAGTACAATCAGAATCTGCAAAAATCTCGAACACGATTTTTTTTGCCATCACCATACTTCCATTTCCTTAAGGACATGGAAGTAAAAGGTAAGGGGCTTAACAATATCTACCACTTTTTAGATAAAGAAGGAGTATGCACTACGGTTAATAGCTTATGCTACAAGATACATAAGTGTTTATTTTAAAAATTAGTACAGTAACATACAAGACAGGTTACATGAACAACCGCTGGAAGAAACGGAGAATAAACAGTTACAGTGAGGTCGAAAGACGTAGAATTGAGCACTACAGAGTCAATTGGGTTTGTAAAGAAACATCAAACCCAATGTACTATCATTACACACAACAATGTACTATCATTACCTAACCAACCACAACACTCATGTAGAGTAGATGTATTATTTAGGAAGTATCTGTGCCTCAAATAAGTACTAAGTCCAGTATACTGTAACAGGATCTACTGTTCCACACTGTAAATAAAGAAGACAGGCAATAATATATATTGTAACGTTTATCCCTTTTTCTTACCTTTAAATCTGTAGTATCTTGTCCTTGTAGTATTCTATATTGTAATAGATGTATTGGTATTGTTTTTGTATTCGTCAGTCTCACCTAACGTTATAGTTAAATTGTGTACCTTTAATTCAATTGAAAAGAAGACTGTTTGCATTAAATGTAATGTAATAATGTAACAATATGTATGTGTAGGCTGATTAGAATGGAATGGCTGTTTACTTACCACTTTACCTAGTATTTTGGTCACTTAACCAAAAATTTGTCCATTTTAAGTACAGACCCTAACCTATCAGATTGCAATGTAACTGAAATTTGTTGAAAACAAGATTAAACTATCACTCATATATTCAACCCCCCCCCCCCACAGAGAGTGGGAGGGGGAAGAGAGAGAGTTATATATCATTGTTGAATAATTAAGACATTCCTTTTAACAAAAATATACTTTTTAATTAAATTATTACAACTATTTATTTTTACTTTAATTATATTTATGTTTCTGAATAATTGAATACAATACAATAATTAAAATAAAAGTATATTGTTGTTAAAAAGTATTTTATTTTTTATTGAATAATAATAATAACATAAGAATATAAAATAAAGTAATTTGTAAATATATCGTTATACTTCTGACATGTAAAGTAGTATACATCAATAGTCTACTCTCATACAGTATACGAATTTGTTGGAAAATATCATGCACACTACTTGGCAAAGGTTCAACACTGATTTAAAAATGTTTTGTTTAATGCAAACACTGAAACACACTATACACAAGAAATAGAACTCATCATGAACATAACGTGATTATATTACTTCTTATGGTATAAGAATATGATATCGGTTTTTTATTTAATACCCACTTGTAAAGGAAAAAATACAGTTATTATTTTATAAATAACTTTGTTACAGCTGCTGTGAAGTTGTTTAGATTAAATAATGTAACCTAACCAACTTTTAAGTATTTAATATTAAGTATAAGTATATTTAATCCTCAGAGAAAATGAACAATTAACACCAGTTTTTGAAAGAACCATGAAAGGAGAGAAGATGAGCTTGTGTACAAAATGCAAAGTGGAGTATCTTATGTAGAGATGAAAGCTCAACAGTTCAAACCAAATACATACGAATGGAGATGATTGGTAATATCTGGGACCTGTCACACAACAGAACACCATACAATGATGATAGTGTGTATCACTTATTTCATCACATCTCTTACCATATAATGTGCCTGCTTTTAATAATATTTTCAAAGGATTTTAATACTTTGTTTTGACTGGTTTCACTGTGTAAATTACAAACCTGAATATAGTCCTGGAATACATACGGTAATCAACTTTTCCATTCACAGCCACGTTTCGCATTAAATCACGAATGCCTGCAAAGAAAAATAAATTACATCACCGGACACACCAAGTACTGACATATGAACATTAATCAATTATTTTGTTTAATCAGTCAACATTCTAAGAGACCAATATTAAAGGGTTTACAGATTATTGACGCATCCACCAAAACACACACACACACACAGGTTGTGGTATGTGTTACAATTGTGTCTTATTTTCAGCTAACCGTTCTTTTACAGGTGAAATCAGTACAATTGTACCTCGTGAGTATAAGGTTAGTTTAAGCTGTACCTATGATATTAAACATAATAATACACTGAACATGATTATTACACTTTATATGATATCAGCTTTTTGGCTTAATATCCACTTGTAAAAGAAAAAATACAAAATGATTATTATTTTATAATTAACTTTGTTACAGCTGTTGTGAAGTTATTTAGAATAATAATGTAACCTAACCTACTTTTAAGTACTGAATACTTTTAATGTGTCATGTACTGTGTTCAATAAGGAAACGAAATACTTTTACAGAGTACTTAAAATCCTTGAAAATGGTATTGGATTAAGCTTGAGCAATGAATAATTAAACTAAGCACATGATTTCAAAGTCAATATCATAATTAACTACGTATTCTAAATAGAACATACCAAATTGATAATACTTACCAAAATCATGTAAAACAAGAATCATAAAGGGGCTTCATATTTTTTTATATCTTCAAGCATTTTCTCGAACAAATCCTGGTTTGCATTTCTTGTTCGCCACATGAACTCACTTAAATAAGAATCTAAGCGATCCCTTCTCGTACCACATTCAATCACGTTTCGGCGTTTACAGGACTGCCACATGCTTTCTATGCTTTGTGTATGCGCTCCAGTTTGAGGATCCACAAAGTTATAACTATGGTTTACAGTCAAATGAGTGTACTGTTGTGGCAAATTAACAATTTGACGGTATGAACGCCACTCATCTGACATTATAATGGACCCTGGTTCAATATTTGCCACTATGAGAGGTAGGAGAGTACCTGCTGATCGATCTTCGACAGGACACAAGAAACATTCCTTTGTTTCTCGACAGAATCCTCCGAAAACCCACTGTTGTGGATACACCCGGCCAACATTATTTTTTCTCTTGGCAAAGAGACTCTCGTCAATTTCAACTGTTAAATTTGGTCCTCCAATTTTCTTTGGGTTGCTCATGATGTCTTCAGCACAGATATGTCTTAAGTAAGCCGTCCAATGTGTGTGTGTTTTGTTGTCGATTTTCAGTTGATTTTTACTGTTTTTCACACTACTACGGCCTTCACACCAGTCATAAATAAATTTTATTATTGTTCTCAGGGGTAATTTGGACCCCTCTAAAAATGTGTCCTTGCGAACTGGCTTATACTCACGGCAAGTCTTCTTATTGCAACACCAACGCTGTTGCTGCCCAAGCGCTAAAATCATATCATGTCCATTACCACACTGACGAGGATTGTGAACCAAACCTTTTTCTCGAAGAAAAGAAAGTGCATCCTCTTCTGTACCAATAACACTTGACAGTTCATCGTAGCTAATCATAATTAATTAATAATTAATGTGAAACTCCCAACACAACACTGATTTAAAATGTAACAAATTCGGTGAACAAGCATGATAACTTTTTCAGTTACCGCCATCGTAACAACACAATTTTACCATGTGCTGTACAAATGGCATTTGGTCTTTGACTATTCTAAGCAAAATTCAAGACCTTTAGGAATAAACGGGTAAATTTTAAAACAAATTTAAAGACTCTCTGTATTAAATTTAAAGTCTACTAAAATTAACGACACATGTTATTTCAAAAGGACAGTGAATAACTCTAAAGGATACTAAATCATTCTTACTACTGTTCAGGTGCAGTATGTACTCCAGAGGCAGATTTATGCATAGGCAAAGTAGGGAACTGGCGGCAAATTTTGTGAATACCGGAGAGATGTGGACACGGAGATTTGCGAAAACAAGCTATTTCCGGAGATTTGCGGACACTAGGCCTTTTGCTATCTGAGAGAGGGATGACAAAATTCCAAAAGTATTTCTATACCGGAGGTTTGCGGACAGGTCTTATCTGAGGTGCGCCCGCTTGTAAAATTTTATGACGGGGTCATAGTCCGAGATGCGCCCATTTTACTTCGAGTCCCCCACATAGCTGTGACCCCCCCTGCGTTTTATTATTTCTAGCCTAACGTATCTACCAACAATCGTTTGTGACAAACTTTGTTTTATGGTTTTATATAATAAATTCGCTTCGATTTTATATATAAAGTTTCTGGTCAGTTGCTCAATTCGAGTGTTTGGGTTTCGAGTGGTCAGGTATAGAATAAGGGATTATTCTCTTATGCACACACGCACATCGACCATTTTCAGGTACACCGGGCGCAACTCGTCTCGCCCCTGCGGACACTACCCTTTCGGGTGTGATAGAATGTGGAACCATGTCAATGAACCCGCCCACCAGTTTACCAGTACGAATCCACTCCAAGTATTTGTCACTTTGAGTTTGACATGCGTAGAGTGAAGACGAGTATGAAAGTTGTTACAACTACTAAGGGTAAACCTTGTGCCCATTACAACGGTTATGCGTATCGTAAATTTCGGGAGTCGAAAGAAGGTGTTGTTACGTGGATGCGTTTACGGGAGAAGTCCAATCGCTGTAAAGGAAAGATGCGGTCGAAGAAAGAAGATGTTTCCGAACTTTTGTGTGGACCACCTGATGACGCGTCCTTAGAAGTGAGGAAGCGTGTGGAGAAGGTGAAGAAGAGGGCACGTGAATAAAATACTCAGTTATCTGCGATATACACAGATGAAATTGGAGATCTTCATAATAGAGGTTATGATTTTGTCACAGTAATGCCCCATGCAGAAACATTGAAGAGAGCCATTCGGGATCATTGGTGTAAAACCCAAGGAAACCAGCATGAACCAAAGAATTGCGAAGATATTGTTCTTTCAGAAGACATTCTAAAAATGAGCGATGGCAGCAGTTTCCTTCTTAAAGATGACGCATTAGAAGAGAGAATTATCGTTTTTAGTGGCAGCAAAGGAAAGGAATGTCTAGGAAACTCTTCGCATTTTTTAATGGACGGTACATTCAAGAGCTGTTGTAAGGAATTTACACAAATCTACACAATCCATGCAGATTTGTTTGGCGTCCAAGTGTGGTAAATGTAAACTTCGAGGCTTCTGCGATTGCGGCCCTTCGTCAAGTTTTCCCCACAGCTGAAATAAATGGATGTTACTTCCACGTGAAAGTGTTTGTGGAGGAAGGTCCAAGATGTAGGCCTAACAGAGGACTATCGCCAGAATGAAGAAATAAGGCTTCACGTCAGTATGTGTGCAGCATTGACGTTTTTAAATTTATTCCTATCAAACTGGAGTAAGCATATTTTCAAACCTTTATGGACGTGTGTCATGGAATTTACAGATTGCACCAAAAGAAACAATTAAAATATATCTTTTCAATTAAACAAAAATTGGTCTTGTAATATGATTCGGTAATACAGCAGGAACTAATCAGTTAATTGCTATTACAAAATGCCTTATTCCTTTTCCATGATGATCAGATTTTGCTATACCCCTGCATAAATATAAATTATTAAAATGCTTAACTCCCAACACAAAGTTGAACACATGATGAAAAGTTCATCATGTCACATATTCTAGTAACAAGGTAAGTTTTTGGAATACTGTTTTAGCTGAATTTATACACTAGGAGGACACTCAGCATTTAGTTTGTGTGTGTAACTCTGGTTAATCAAAGAGAATTATTTGTGTAAATTCAAATTTAGTAAAACGAATCTACTACTGTAAATGCCTGGAATGCTATGCATTAAAGAATTTTAATTAACTTTATATGGGGAAAACTGGTTTACATACATTATTTCTGAAAATAATAATCGTGAAATGTAATCAGTACTTATATCAAGTTAAGTGCAATAATTAAATATATTCTTCAACTTGCACATTAAATAGATCCCTTCTCCTTCACTTACCAGGCACAGAAGGGAAGCTCTACTAAATACAGGATTTCTTGGAACTGTGTAGAGTGGGATCAGTGGAGTAACTTGTGGAGGGGGGTTATCAGGGGATCAATTCCCCTCCAGAACTATTCGAAATTTCACCAGAATTCCATAATTTCCTAAGTAGACCCATTTCTAAGCCAGTTTTGTTTGTACAACGTAATACTTATAAATAATTATAGAAATAAAAGTAATTACAATATTGTAACGTTATGTTTTCCCCTTACATAAAATAGGCCCCAACGTAAACCATTTCATGACCATGATACATGAAGAACAAAATACTAAGTCATTAACTAAATTGTATACTATAAATATTGTCTGAGATACGGTAATAAAAAGAGATAAGAATAATGTAATGAAACTGATAAGAACATTATCAATAAGAAGATTTTACTCCAGTAAACTGCACTAAAAATTGTTAAAAAAGATAAAACTAATGAAAGTTAAAAATAAAGCTAATGAGTTATTCTTAGATGACATCATTAATCTTATTGGTAATGGTGTAAAAGCCTTCCCACAGTGGTTGCAGGTTTGGGCTGATTTATTTCTTCCTTATCATGTTATAGAACTAGGCCTGGCAGCAGGTGTGAGCCCTGAAGAAATTGCAACCAGTCTTCATCTTTGTATTTGCCAAAATAAAGTTGTTCTGAGCCAGGTCATGTAAATTCAGGTTAGGCCAAGTTGCTCATTAGACTTTGTCTAAATTTTAAAGATATAAAGTGTTGATAAAGATTTTAGGACCGTACATTAAAAACATTGTTTGCACATATATGAGTAGGAAGCAGCTGTATTAATATAATGTTACCCAACAAGATACAGGAACAATTATGTATATTTAATTAAGTAGTTAGTGGACTTAAAACCTGCAGTAGAAACTCCAGTTTTTATAAAACAAATAGGGAGAGAATTGAAGATTTGATGTTTGTAAATGTTATATCTATTTTCTTCTAAGTAACTAATGGCTGGTTATTTGTAATCACGTTTTCTCATAATGTATGTTGTTAATGACCTTTTTTTAAGGGTATGAAAAACAACAACAGATATTGGTATTTGAAAAAAGGTGAATTTTATTGGTACATACTAAAGTATAGAGTCAAATTTGTTTCTATTCATTAACAAAGGTCCGTACTGTAATAATTTTGTGTGTAATATACAAGCATTCTTTAATATGTTTACGAGATTCTCCCAATTTTATTTGCATTAATTCAGACCGTAGTAACATTAAATTCCACTGTAACCCATTATTAATACTTAATCATTTGCATGTTAACAGAAACTACACATTGCTTATTATTGCATTATGTTGAAAAAAGGATTTTAATGTACTTGTTTGGTTATACATTAGATTGTACTAGGTTCTAAATTGGAAGTACGTTTTAATTCCGGTACTTTGAATAAAGACAGCCTTTAATGTTATATACAGCCTTTGAATGTACACTAACTAAGGAAATGTCTGTTAAGTCTAATTAATTTTAAAAATCTAAAAGGTTAAGTTAAATAATTAAACGTAGCCACAACCTGCCAAAATCGTCTCTGTACCGTAATTATGTGCGATTGCGATAAACTAATTTCTGTACTTCCAATAAATACACCCTTTTAATGTACACGAACAAAGTAAATTTTATTTAAGTTACATTGTCGTACATAACCTCCATAAGCTGGCATTACTTACTTCGAATAAATACAGCCGTTAATGTTATATACAGCCTTTTATCCATACAATAAATACAGCCTTTGAATGTACACTAACTAAGGAAACGTTTGTTAAGTCTAATTAATTTTAAAAATGTAAATGTTTAAGTTATATTGTTAAACTTAGCAACCACCTCCCAAAATCGTCTCTGTACCGTAATTATGTGCGATAAATATAACCAAATTTCTGTACTTTCAATAAATACACCCTTTTAATGTACACTGACAAAGTAAATTTTATTTAAGTTACATTGTCGTACATAACCTCAATAAGCTGGCATTAGTTACTTGTGAAGAAAACAGTTGGATTGGAGACCGAAATATAGTACACGCGCGGCGCCGGAAGTTACATTTTGCCGCTGAATATTCCCCAAGACCCCTTTATTGTATTTCAAAGAGCCTACCCGTGAGGTATAGTATATAATTAAAAAGTCAGGATCTTTCACTGTTTCCTGCGGCCAAAGACAACTTCCGTCTCCACGTTTGTATTTTTTTTCCGTGTTCGATGTGTACTAGAACGGTTTTCTTCACAAGTAACTAATGCCAGTTTATGGAGGTTATGTAGACAATGTAACTTAAATAAAATTTACTTTGTTAGTGTACAATAAAAGGGTGTATTTACTGGAAGTACAGAAATAATTTTCCATTTATCGCACATAATTACGGTACACAGACGATTTTTGGAGGTTGTGTCTACGTTTAACAATGCAACTTAACCTTTTAGATTTTTAAAATTAATTAGATTTAACAAAAATTTCCTTTGTTAGTGTACATTAAATTATTGTATGCATACAAGGCTGCTGTACATAACATTAAAGGCTTTATTTATTCGAAGTACCGGAATTAAAACCTAGTTCCAATTTAGAACGTAGACCTATAACCTATTTGCATATTTTATTGGGGTTTATTGGCACATATTTTATTAAAAGGGTGTATTTATTGGAAGTACAGAAATTATTTTCCATTTATCGGACATAATTACGGTACACAGACGATTTTTGGAGGTTGTGTCTACGTTTAACAATGCAACTTAACCTTTTAGATTTTTAAAATTAATTAGATTTAACAAAAATTTCCTTTGTTAGTGTACATTCAAAGGCTGTATTTATTGTATGGATAAAAGGCTGTATATACATTAAAGGCTGTATTTATTCGAATTAAAACCTATCGGTACTTCCAATTTAGAACGTATAACCTAGTAGGCTACGTTATTCGTACATACAGTATTTTATTGGAGTTTATTGGTACATATTTTATTAAAAGGGTGTATTTATTGGAAGTACAGAAATTAGTTTCCATTTATCGCACATAATTACGGTACAGAGACGATTTTGGGAGGTTGTGTCTACGTTTAATTATCTAACTTAACCTTTTAGATTTTTAAAATTAATTAGACTTGTAGGGGTGTGTGCATGGCAGAACTACTTGTGCACCCACTTTATAATCATATTTTTGGTAACACTGAGAACTTTAAGCCTTCTTTTATGCTTAAACAAATTATATATACACTTAATTATAGAAAAGCAAAAAGCAAATATGTAATTCAAAAGACTAATTTGCTCTAATAAACACATGCTGAAGTTAAAAACAAAAGAGTTTTTACTTGCCTAACTAATCATTAGTTACTAATGTGACAGTTGGAGCTGCTTTTTCTGCAAAAGCTGGGGTATGTTGGATTCAAGAGTGGTTAAATTAAGTCATAAATCTGAGTGTGCGTCAAGTCTATTTGTGTGCTTGCTTTTCACTTGAGATGAAAATCCCATTTCACTCAAGAATGAGGTGGTGAATGGGATGAGCAACTCCGAAAGTTCAGGATATTCATCTCTTAAAGATATCCAGAACTTTGTTAAGTCAGAATCTAAAAGTTTATGGATTTTGTTGTCCATGACATGTCTCATGTTATCACTAACTATACAAAATAATTTACTAAAAATTTAGTTTTAATCCCAGCATCACAGATGATATCACACAATTGCTCATTTAGTTTTACTGACAACATGTTAGAACTTTCAAAATACAAGAATGGGTCTTGAATCCAATTGAATTCACTGTATCCCTCTGGGAAGCAACTTTCAATCTGGTTATAGAGAGTTAAACATCAGAGCTGGTAAAAAACAATGGTAGAGCATGAATAACAAAAATGTACAGTTTAGACTATGTACAAAACAGGTTGAATTTAAATTGTTAAAATGATATATCTTAGTTATTTACATGTAGTAGCTTTTTAAGACACAGTAAATAAATTTCCGAACCTGACTTTGCAACCCACCAAATGCCCTCTCGGGACCCTGCAGTGGCTCATGCCCAATAGGTTAAGAAATGCTAAACTAAAGGCATGTTTGTGGAGTGAAACATAAAAGATAACCCAGACTTCTAAAATGCTCTTAGTGAAATGGGATTTTCAGGAGTAACAACACACTATTTGGTTAACAAGCACATTTTACTAATATTCTAATACCAAGTCAATTAGATAGCTTAAATGTGTAGTACTCTATGTGATGCTGATCACATACTGTTAATCAGCAGCACTGCAGAATATTCTAGAGCCACACTCTTGGCATTCATCTGGAACTTTATCACATTAGCCTGATAATTAGGATGTTGCCACCAGCTGAGTTTTAGAAAGTTGGTGTAGTAGGTTGTGCATTCATATAGGATGATATTAGACAACAGTTTTTAATAAAAGTGACAAATGATCAATTGTTTACTTGTGTTGTAAACTACTGTGATTTTTTTTATTACTGTTTGTAGGCTATACAGTGTGTCCTGGATAATTATATAAAGAGAACTGTTGTAATATAAGTGTGTTTGTTTTAGCAATTGAGTGTATCTGGTATTCAGTAATTCATTCCACTGTTTTAAGTTCATAATTCTTGTCACTGGTTGTAAGAATATTATTCTCATTAATTTTCCAATTCTATGAAGTCTTCAGTAGTTTTACCACGATGAGACTCAACTTTATCACTGAAGATGCCACATCACTGAATGAGCAAAACTTTTCTTTAATAATCTCAACAAAGCATGGTTATCAGCTGAAAAAAAGTTTTAGTATTAAAAGTTTTGATCACGCAAATCTATAAGGGATACTAAAAAGAAATAACATAATAATTGTATTGGACATAAAGTTATGTCCACAAAACAGATTTTGTTTGAAATAAATAAAACACAATTTGACACAAATATTAATTTTATGAATACTTGTTTGGCACATATTACAGAAGGTTACACCATTAAATGAGTTTGCCTAAGTATAAAATTCTTGTCAGATGAAAAACGTGTACAGTCAGAATACTATTTGTTATGTACAATACAAATGATTCACTATGGGTAGCAGTGACACATTAACACTAGACATTGACACTGAATTGTACTTGTTTTGAATGATTCATTGTGTCCTACCTGACCAGAGTACAGGTATTAACCAAGAGATGTTTAGTATACTGCTGTGTAACTGCTACAATGATGAATTATAAGTAGTACCTTTTGTTTTGGTCATCAACCTTGAAAAGGATAATAGAAACTTTGTATACCATGCTTCCAGCAGTTTTACATGATACATTCCTAGCACAAATAAGAAAAGTTTAAATCTGCTGATGATCTAAAGGAGTGATAGTTATTTGCAGACTGACAGGGTTATAAAATAATTCTGAAAGAATTGTTGCTTTTACAATACCATCCTTTATCAAGTGGCTACTCAAATCTGCCAGCTTTTCACAGAAACTGAAGTTTGATTATTAGATCCATCATGATGACCTACTGATGCTCCAAACATTTCAAGAATTCTCCTAGCCTTAAAAAACTAGACTGGCCTCATTGATTGACATGATTAATGTTAAATTTACTTTGGGATACTTCCAAACATAATACAGTTTAAAATAAACAAAAAAAATTGTATTTCTAATTTTTCCAGAACTGTATACACATAATTTGATCTGGATAGAACGTGTATTAAACAATAATACTATTTGATGCAAATAATGAAAATATCCGTGTGGAGAACTATATATGACTTCCATGTTTTAAGATTTATATTTAAAATCGTTTTAGAAATGAAATATTCTACAGAAACTACTTCTATCTTCAGCCTCAACCACAGAAAACACACACACACACACACACAATTCCTTTTTTCTTTATTTAATTTGAATTCAGAGTATTGGCACATATTTTATTAAAAGGGTGTATTTATTGGAAGTACAGAAATTAGTTTCCATTTATTGCACATAATTACGGTACACAGACGATTTTTGGAGGTTGTGTCTACGTTTAACAATGTAACTTAACCTTTTAGATTTTTAAAATTAATTAGATTTAACAAAAATTTCCTTGTTAGTGTACATTCAAAGGCTGTATTTATTGTATGGATAAAAGGCTGTATATACATTAAAGGCTGTATTTATTCGAATTAAAACCTATCCGTACTTCCAATTTAGAACGTATAACCTAGTAGGCTATGTTATTCGTACATATTTTATTGGAGTTTATTGGTACATATTTTATTAAAAGGGTGTATTTATTGGAAGTACAGAAATTAGTTTTCATTTATCGCACATAATTACGGTACAGAGACGTTTTTGGGAGGTTGTGTCTACGTTTAATTATCTAACTTAGATAGTAGGCTTCGTTATTGGTGCATATTTTATTGGGGTTTACTGGCACATATTTTATTAAAAGGGTGTATTTATTGGAAGTACAGAAATTAGTTTCCATTTATCGCACATAATTACGGTACAGAGACGATTTTGGGAGGGTGTGTCAACGTTTAATTATCTAACTTAACCTTTTAGATTTTTAAAATTAATTAGACTTAACAAACATTTCCTTACTTAGTGTACATTCAAAGCCTGTATTTATTGTATGGATAAAAGGCTGTATTTATTCGAAGTACCGGAATTAAAACCTACTTCCAATTTAGAACACAGTACAATCTAACGTAGGCCTATAACCAAACAAGTACATTAAAATCCTTTTTTCAACATAATGCAATAAAAAGCAATGTGCAGTTTCTGTTAACACCCAAATGATTAAGTATTAATAATGGGTTAGAGTGGAATACTGTTAGCCAATTCATTTGTAATAGCTAAAATTGCCAAATTATTAAGCCTTTCTTGGTAGGTAGTGCTTCTCTGCCAAGTTTTCAGTGAATTCGCTATACTGCTCAAAGATTTTTCAGGAGACGAAACTGTAACTGGAATAGTACAGAAAAGCCTATAGGCAAGACAGAAGTTCACAAATACAGTTTGAAGGTTTTTGGAGTAGGCTTAGTGGATTCTTTTCTGATTCAAACTCTGTTTTATAAATGTTCTTCAAGTGTAATATTTCTTCAAATAGATCCATTGCCAATTCCTTTTTAAACTTGCTAATGAGAACTTTTACTTTCAATTCTAATTCATCATTTTCCATGTCCGTAAAGTTCAATACTGGTGGAAACAAGTCAAGAATTGAACTAATTGCAGTGAATCGTGTTTTTATGTTGCCCATTACAAACTCTAATACTGGGTACACGACTGAGGTTTTAAATTTATTTTCTTGATCTTTGTTTACTGAAAAATCACTATTGGATTGATCTGTACTTTTTTTCCACCTTTTGGGAGATTCAGGAGGAACTTTTATTAGTTCTTTTGCAATTAAGTTTGGTTCTTCAATTATGCTGTCTGGGTTATCACGCAACAATTTCAATTCTGTCAGCAAATCTTCCACTAGAGTTATTTCAACGAGTGTGATTCCTTTGCTTTGAATAACAACATTTTTTTAGTCAATATATGAAAGCACTTTGAACCAAAATGATGCCAACATTAAGCTCTTTGTGGAATTGAAATATTTCTTAAACCCTAATATGATGTTGTAGGCAGAGGGAGTTAGACTAGAAGACACCTCTTCTAAAGTATATCCAACAATTTAAGTACTCCTGGGTAGTGCTTAACTATCGGTTTGACAGCTTGGATCCTCTCACTTCATCTTGTTTCAGGGAAGCTCTGCAGTGATAAAGGAATGTGCTTTTTCAAAACTTCCCAACATTTTTCTCTAGGGCTGCTAGAGAAAAATGAGTAAAGACTTGCAACATGCCCGAAAAATGTCATCACATCTGCATTGAGTTTTGCAGCATTAACACCCACAAGTTTCAAGGAATGCGCCCCACATGGTAAAAATATTATGGATTCGTTCTTTTCAAGAATTCTACTTCCAATTTAGAACCCAGTACAATCTAATGTGTGGAGAACCATACATGACTTCCATGTTTTAAGATTTATATTTAAAATCGTTTTAGAAATGAAATATTTCTACAGAAACTACTTCTATCTTCAGCCTCAACCACAGAATTGTGGTCACTAACATCTACCACCTCACATTAGCGCACTTGATTTTCACTGATGATGGCACTTCCGAAACGTCTGGTTTTGCAGAATACATTGGACCACGGCCAAACAGCCTGGAAAGGAATTTTATCAACAAACTACTTCATCGTTGCCGATAATGTAGTACACATATAAAAAATTATCCCCTCCCCTTCACCTATCATTTTAAATTATAGAAAATTATCCCCTCCCCCTTCAACTTCCCCCTACCCCTTTTCATTTATCGATATTTCATCTACCTTTCTAGAGTGGATTATTATGACCTTTTCAGGATACTTTATTTATCAAAATTAAGTACTTTACTCTTGTTAAAACACAAAACGTTGCAGGTAAACTACCCCTTCTCCTTAACCGATCTTCACCAAAATCAACAGACCTTGAGTCCTCTACAATATGCAAAAAATTATTTGAATTTGCGGCAATTATCGTTCGCCATAGACAAAATTCTATACACAGACATCTTTAAAAAAATTACTTCTTTATGTATTGAGGGTAGTACAATCAGAATCAGCCCTTATCTCGAACACGATTTTTTTCGCCATCCATTTCCTTATGGAACATGGAAGTAAAAACAATATCCTTCTTTTTATAATATGTATTGCACATGTTTTCTAACTCGGGACACTAATTATTAGATAAAATGTTTACCTTCATTTAAGCCAGCTTCCACTCACTGTGTTCTTTCTCAGAGGCCATAACATGTTTTTTTTTTAACGTTGCTGAACATAAATTGATGTTGAATTAAAAATAAAGTAAAGGATTAGCACCTGAATTTTGCAACGTGCAAGTTGAAGAATCTATTTAATTATTGCACTTAACTTGATATAAGTACTGATTACATTTCAGGATTATTATTTTCAGAAATAATGTTATGTAAACCAGATTTCCCCATATAAAGTTAATTAAAATTCTTTAACGCATAGCATTCCAGGCCTTTATGGTAGTAGATTTGTATTACTAAATTTGAATTTACACAAATAATTCTCTTTGATTAACCAGAGTTACACACACAAACTAAATGCTGAGTGTCCTCCTAGTGTATAAATTCAGCTAAAACAGTATTCCAAAAACTTACCTTGTTACTAGAATATGTGACATGATGAACTTTTCATGTTAAATAGTTTAAATACTTTGTGTTGAGAGTTAAGCAATTTAATAATTTTTATTTATGCAGGCGTATAGCAAAATCTGATCGTCATGAAAAAGGAATAAGGCATTTTGTAATAGCAATTAACTGATTAGTTCCTGCTGTATTACTGACTGATATTACAAGACCAATTTTTGTTTAATTGAAAAGATATATTTTAACTGTTTCTTTTGGTGCAATCTGTAAATTCCTTGACACACATCCATAAAGGTTTGAAAATATGCTTATTGCAGTTTGATAGGAACAAATTCTCAAAAAACTAATACAAATTTGTTATGACTGATCACACCAGCTATCCTTTATATTTGAAATGAGCCTTTTATCCAAATTTATTACATAGTATTGGGCCAAGATATATCACTACATTTGTATACTTTAATACAGTAGTGGTAGAATATTATCATTCCACTAATATTACCCTAACATAATAAATGAAAATACATTATATACACATTTTTTGACATAATCATCCTTTCACTTATCACTTTTTGCTTATCAATTTATTTGATGAATATATATTTAACGATTTATGTAAAATACAACAGGTGTTTAACGGACACGTACTATGTGTAGACCTCTTATTTCCCTCCTCGGCAGGTTGAAGCTCAACTGGCACTAGATTTGGGTATGAAATTATACTATGCTCATAGTCTGTCTGTTAGCAGCTAGTGGCATCTATTGACATTCACTCATGTCAAATTACAGAGTCGGTAAAGGATGTTCGAAATTTGAATGTAAACAAATTAATAGTTAAATAATTAATATAATGGAAGTATCACATATATAATGTATGTAAATGTAATTGTGAAAAAACGATGTAGGGCCTACTTCATATACAGATCAGAAGTAAATGATGAACTATTCTCTTTATGTAATAAGCCTTGTTACTAAACAATATATATTTTTAAAAGCTTCTTATCATATTGAGATGAAATGGAGCGGCATTTGAAACATCTCTTAGGTATAAAAACAACATAACGACCTTTACAAAATTTGCCGCCCGTAGGCAGTAGCCTACTTTGCCTATGCATAAATCTACCTCTGGTGTACATGCTAAATGCATCTGAACAGTAGTAAGAATGACTTAGTATCCTGTTGAGTTATTCACATTTCTGACGGATGATACGCAAATACTGGAAGGTAGGATGTGAGAGCCAGCAATAACCTTAAATAAAACTCTCATATATTTCAGTTATTACAGACAAGTGCTTGATTTGATAATTTTTTTTAAATAAAATTGTATATTTTAATGTAGCTTTACAGTAGCTTGACAGAAAGTGTAAAAATGTAAAATAAAAACGGCATGACTTAGGTGTAAATAAAAAGTGAACACTTTACAGTAGCACAAAAAATTACAAAAAACTGAGACAATGAAATGCTACAGTTCAGTTAAAAATTTTGCAATCTCCCTCACACAAAATTTTAAAGAATAAAGACATCAACACAACAAAATATTTTTTTTTGGAGCAAAAGGAAACACAATGGAAAGGCATCTCAGGTAGTATCACTTTGAAATTATGGTTTCAAAATGTTTAGGGAAAAGAATAAAAAAATGCTAGCATTAACAATCCAACAATGTATCTAAAAGATCAGGATCTTGCTAAGTACATTATAGGGAAAATTGGTTTTGTAGCTGCTAGTGGATGTTTGTTTCTATAAAAAATAATTGCAGTATCTAATAAATTATGGTACATATTTAATCATTTATTGAATAATTTGTCATTTATATAATTTTGTTTTTTTTTTAATTTCTATAGATACTTTTGGTGTGTTTGTTGTAATTTTGTGTTTTACATAATCTTTTGTGATTAAATCATTTGGTATAAAATGTTCCAGATTATAAAATACACCTCACAGTTTTAACATACAATATGTATAGTAACACCTCTATACATAGTAACAGGTATATCAATATGCCTGTAATCACAGGTATAGGAAACTAATGGCAAATCTTGCATAATCTTGTTATCAGTTATTGTTATTATTTGGCTAGTGCTATTAAATTCATATTGGCCCAAAGTGATCACAAAAGGAATTTATTGTATTTGTTTACAGTCAACAGTGTAGATTCCGGTGATGATTTGAGATTTATATAAATTAATTTTCACTCACATGAATGAAGTTGCAACCATAAAGAAATACAGAATATATTTTCTATGACAGCAGACAAGACAGAACACTTGTATTTTGCCTGTTATGTGTGTACTTACATTCAGACATAATTTATTTGGATTGCCTCTGCAAGCTTGAAATCAGATAACAATAATGTTTTATATTTTACATTAGTGTATATGTAAAATTATAATCCTCAACGTATAATATTGAATTAATTGGGATGTTTCGTTAAATTGTTACGACGGTCTCACCGATCGTCACATAGTACAGTGGAAACCAAAATAAAACACACTTATGAATTTGCTAATTTATTGGTGTTGTTACATTTTCATTTGCTTGTTCAGTTTCATACATTTTTAATTAGTGTTGTGTTGTAAGTAGCTACGATGGTTGAGTGTTATTGGTACAAAAGAGGATGCTGCAGTTTCTTTTCTTCAAGAAAAAGGTTTGGTTCACAATCCTCATCAATGTGAACAAGGACACGACATGGTATTAGCCCTTGGCCAGCAACAGCATTGGTGTTGCAATAAGACGACTTGCCATGAGTATAAGGTAGTTCGCAAGGGCACATTTTTACAGGGGTCCAAATTACCGCTGGGAAAAATAATAAAATTTATTTATTTCTGGTGTGAAGGCGTAGTAGTGTGAAAAACAGTAAAAATCAACTGGAAATCAGTGTCAACACACACACAGAGTGGACGGCTTACTTAAGATATATCTGTGCCGTAACGTCATGAGAAACCCACAGAAAATTGGAGGACTGAATTTAACAGTTGAAATTGACGAGAGTGTGTTTGCCAAGAGAAAAAATAATGTTGGCCGGGTGTATCCACAACAATGGGTATTCGATGGATACGCCGAGAAACGAAGGAATGCTTTTTGTGTAGTGTGGAAGATAGATCAGCAGCTACCCTCCTACCTCTCATAGTGGCAAATACTGAACCAGGGTCTACTATAATGTCAGATGAGTGGCGTTCGTACCGTCAAATTGTTAATTTGCCACAACAGTACAGTCATTTGACTCTGTAAACCATAGTTATAACTTTGTGGATCCTGAAACGGGAGCGCATACACAAGGCATAGAAAGCATGTGGCGGTCCTGTAAACGCTGAAACATGATTGAATGTGGTACGAGAAGGGAACGCTTAGATTCCTATTTAAGTGAGTACATGTGGAGGTCCACAGAGGTCCAGAATATCTTTCCAGGTGATGTATCGAGAAGCGTATAGAGTCACCTCCTTACCACTCAGGACTACCTGTGGCTAGCTGGTGTTTCTGTAAAAACAATATTCAACGTCTAACATTTTCTAGATAAAGAAGGAACATGCATTATGGTTAATAAGTTAGTATTATTAAATACACAGTTTTAATAGGTTAGTATTACATATCTACCACTTTTTAGATAAAGAAGGAGTATGCACTACGGTTAATAGCTTATGCTACAAGATACATGTGTTTATTTTAAAAATTAGTACAGTAACATACAAGACAGGTTACAAGAACAATTGCTGGAAGAAACGGAGAATAAACAGTTACAGTGAGGTCAAAAGACTTAGAATTGAGCACTACAGAGTCAATTGGGTTTGTAAAGAAACGTCTAACCCAATGTACTATCATTACACACAATAATGTACTATCATTACCTAACCAACCACAACACTCATGTAGAGTAGACGTATTATTTAAGAAGTATCTGTGCCTCAACCCAGTACTAAATCCAGTATACTGTAACAGGATCTACTGTTCCACACTGTAAATAAAGAAGACACGCAATAATATATATCTATGTGTAGGCTGAGGAGATTGGAATGGCTGTTTACTTACCACTTTACCTGGTATTTTGGTCACTTAACCAAATATCGGTATGGAGAACCATACGTGACTTCCATGTTCTAAGATTTATATTTAAAATGCAAAATGAAATGTTTCCATAGAAACTACTTCTTTCCACTTATTGCTTCAGCCTTAACCACAGTACTGTAGTCACTAACGTATACCACCACACGTTATCGCACTCGATTTTCACTGATGATGGCAGTCGACGGCACTGCGGAAACGTCCGGTTTTGCTGAAAACATTGGACTAAGGCCAAACAGCCCGGGAAGGAATTTTAACAACAAACTACTACTATGTTGCCGATAACGTAGTACACATATAAAATTATCCCCTCCCCCTTCAACTATAATTTTCATTTATAGAAAATTACCCCCACCCCGTTCAACTAGCCTCTTCATTTATAGATATTTCATCTACGTTTCTACAGTGGATTATTAAGATCTTCTTATCAGGATACTTTATATCTAAATTAAGTACTTTACTCTTATTATTATATATATAAACTTTCACATATGAACTTACTTTGGTTATCATTTTCCCATACGTTTCAAGGTGATGTGCCTCTTCTTCAGTGGGAGTAAATACTGAATGTCATTGTTACAGAATGTTACAAACTAGCTGCCTTCAGAACCATGATACATAGACTTAACAACATCCCCTTAGATGAAAAAGACTACAAAGACGAACTAAACACGATAAAATATCTAGCAGAATCTAATGGATATGACAGAACAATAGTCAGTAAACTCCTACACAAAACACAAAACAAACAACAGACAAAGACAGAAAACAACAAATTCATAACACTAACATACATCAACAAACAAATTGAAAAAATAGCCCACAAATTTAAAAAAGCAGGATACAGAATCGCTTACAAAACTACTAACAAAACAGAACACACACTATCAAAAAACACACACAAAGCACAAAACAAATTCGATCTACCCGGTGTTTACAAGCTAAATTGCTCAAATTGCAATAAATTCTACATAGGCCAGACAGGACGTTGCTTCAAACAGAGATACATTGAACACACAAAGGCACTCCACTCCACTACAGAATCCACCTTTGCAAACCACCTCATTGAAGCAAACCACACATATAAAAACATCGACAATAACATGAACATTCTACACGTACACACAAAAGGCCGAAAACTAGACACTCTAGAACAATTGGAATATACAAACACACAAAAACAAATAAAAACGACATCCTAAATGAACAGACACAATTCAAATCACACGCATTATTCGAACATATCTCACCCCACACACACAGCATCGATCTTTCGAAATTCGATTCCGTCACCCACAACAAGACGGGCAGCGCTACCAGCGGCAGCCTCTGAAGAAGCCTTTTAAAGGAGAAAACCGGTTCAGGCTGTAAGGTAAAACTTTACGCTTTTACTTATAAAAAAAATAGTGTTCCGAGTCGTTAATGTAATAGTGATATTTAGTTAAGTAACGGACATGTCATGGACAACGAAATCCAAGAAATAACATAAGAATATAGAATAAAGTAATTTGTAAATATCGTTATACTTCTGACATGTAAAGTAGTATACATCAATAGTCTACTCTCATACAGTATACGAATTTGTTGGAAAATATCAGGCACACTACTTGGCAAGTGTTCAACACTGATTTAAATGTTTTGTTTAATGCAAACACTGAAACACGCTATACACAAGAAATAGAACTCATCATGAACATAACGTGATTATATTACTTCTTATGGTATAAGAATATGATATCGGTTTTTTGCTTAATATCCACTTGTAAAGGAAAAAATACAGCAGATAATTATTTTATAAATAACTTTGTTACAGCTGCTGTGAAGTTGTTTAGATTAAATAATGTAACCTAACCAACTTTTAAGTATTGAATATTAAAGTATAAGTATATTTAATCCTGAGAGAAAATGAACAATTAACACCAGTTTTTGAAAGAACCATGAAAGGAGAGAAGATGAGCTTGTGTACGAAATGCAAAGTGGAGTATCTTATGTAGAGATGAAAGCTCAAAAGTTCAAGGCAAATACATATGAATGGAGACGATTGGTAATATCTGGGACCTGTCACACAACAGAACACCATACAATGATGATACTGTGTATGTATGATGTAATGTGCCCGCTTTTAATATTTTCAAAGGATTTTAATACTTTGTTTCGACTGGTTTCACTGTGTAAATTACAAACCTGAATATAGTGCTAGAAGTTTCAGTTCCTCAGCCTGCGTAATGATGATGTAGGCCTAAATGTTTCTACCCTTTTCTTGTGCCTGCAAAGAAAAATAAATTAGGCCTACATCACCGGACACACAAAGTACTGACATATGAACATTAATCAATTATTTTGTTTAATCAGTCAACATTCTAGGAGACCAATATTAAAGGGTTTACAGATTATTGACCCGTCCACCAAAACACACACACACAGGTTCTGATATGTGTTACAATTGTGTCTTATTTTCAGCCAACCGTTCTTTTACAAGTGCAATCAGTACAATTATACCTCGTGAGTATAAGGTTAGTTTAATCTGTAACCTATGATATTAAAAATAATAATACACTGCACATGATTATTACACTTTATATGATATCAGCTTTTTGGCTTAATATCCACTTGTAAAAGAAAATATACAAAATGATTATTATTTTATAATTAACTTTGTTACAGCTGCTGTGAAGTTGTTTAGATTAAATAATGTAACCTAACCTACTTTTAAGTACTGAATACTTTTAATGTGTCATGTACTGTGTTCAATAAGGAAACAAAATACTTTTACAGAATACTTAAAATCCTTGAAAATGGTATTGGATTAAGCTTGAGCAATGAATAATTAAACTAAGCAAGTGATTTCAAAGTCAATATCATTATGAAAACGTATTCTAAATAGAACATACTTACCAAAATTTATAATACTTACCAAAATCATATTTGTTTTTAGTAAGAAGGGGGCTCATATTTGTTGATGGTTTCCAGCATTTTCTGGAACAAATCCTCATTTCTATTTCTTGTTCGCCACATGAACTCACTTAAATAGGAATCTAAGCGTTCCCTTCTCGTACCACATTCAATCATGTTTCGCCGTTTACAGGACCGCCACATGCTTTCTACGCCTTGAGTATGAGCTCCAGTTTCAGGATCCACAAAGTTATAACTATGGTTTACAGTCAAATGACTGTACTGTTGTGGCAAATTAACAATTTGACGGTACGAACGCCACTCATCTGACATTATAGTAGACCCTGGTTCAATATTTGCAACTATGAGAGGTAGGAGGGTAGCGGCTGATCTATCTTCCACACTACACAGAAAGCATTCCTTTGTTTCTCGGCAGTATCCACCGAACACCCACTGTTGTGGATACACTCGGCCAACATTATTTTTCCTCTTGGCAAACACACTTTCGTCAATTTCAACTGTTAAATTCGGCCCTCCAATTTTCTTTGGGTTTCTCATGACGTCTACGGTACAGATATATCTTAAGTAAGCCGTTCAGTCTGTGTGTGTGTTGACGCCGATTTCCAGTTGTTTTTTACTGTTTTTCACACTACTTTGGCCTTCACACCACAAATAAATAAATTTTATTATTGTTCTCAGCGATAATTTGGACCCCTCTAAAAATGTGCCCTTGCGAACTACTTTATACTCACGGCAAGTCCTCTTATTACAGCACCAACGCTGTTGCTGCCCACGAGCTAATACCATGTCGTGTCCTTGTTCACATCGACGAGGATTGTGAATCAAACCTTTTTCTTGAAGAAAAGAAATTGCATCCTCTTCTGTACCAATAACACTCAACAGTTCATCGTAGCTAATCATTTTTTAATTAAATGAATGTCAAACTCACAACACAACACTGATTAAAAATGTAATGAAACAAGCGAACAAGCGTCATACCTATTCGCGCGTCAGCCATCGTAACAACACAATTTTACCGCGTGCTGTAAAGTGTAATGTAAAATAAAAGACCACGTGGTGTCTTTGGCTATTCTAAGCAAAATTAAAGAGCTTTAGGAAAAAACTTTAAAACAAATTTAAAGACTCCCTGTATTAAGTCTTTTAAAGTCTACTAAAATAAACGTTTCTTTTTCATACATGTTATTTCAATTTATTTTCATAGCAATTAAAATTAAAAGTGCTAACTGAAGATAGCGACACACCATACATTTGCGGTTAGGTGGGGTAATTGTAAACGGAAAATGGATTGAAACATTTTGATTGATTAAAAATTGTGTATACATTTTAAAATTGAAATAACTGCAAATATTTCAACCTTTTGTTATTATGTTGCGTACAAAAAATTGTTTAAATATAAATAATAAATACAGCTCTAAAATTCAATTTACGGGTACCCCAATTTACAATTACCCTTGACATCTTAGAAGTAATTGTAAACAAGTGTTTTCTTTATCCTTTGAAACTAAAAAACTGACACTCCTCTTGAAATTGAAAAAAGATTTTAGGGTACCCAGATTTTAATGTACTTGTTTGGTTATACGTTAGATTGTACTAGGTTATAAATTGGAAGTAAATTCCGGTACTTCGAATAAATACAACCTTTATAATTCTACACACGGATATTTTTATTATTTGCATCAAATAGTATTATTGCTTAATACACGTTCAATGAGGCCAGTCCAGTTTTTTAAGGCTAGGAGAAACCTTGAAATGTTTGGAGCATCAGTAGGTCATCATGATGGATCTAATAATCAAACTTCAGTTTCTGTGAAAAGCTGGCAGATTTGAGTAGCCACTTGATAAAGGATGGTATTGTAAAAGCAACAATTCTTTCAGAATTATTTTATAACCCTGTCAGTCTGCAAATAACTATCACTCCTTTAGATCATCAGCAGATTTAAACTTTTCTTATTTGTGCTAGGAATGTATCATGTAAAACTGCTGGAAGCATGGTATACAAAGTTTCTATTATCCTTTTCAAGGTTGATGACCAAAACAAAAAGTACTACTTATAATTCATCATTGTAGCAGTTACACAGCAGTATACTAAACATCTCTTGGTTAATACCTGTACTCTGGTCAGGTAGGACACAATGAATCATTCAAAACAAGTACAATTCAGTGTCAATGTCTAGTGTTTATGTGTCACTGCTACCCATAGTGAATCATTTGTATTGTACATAACAAATAGTATTCTGACTGTACACGTTTTTCATCTGACAAGAATTTTATACTTAGGCAAACTCATTTAATGGTGTAACCTTCTGTAATATGTGCCAAACAAGTATTCATAAAATTAATATTTGTGTCAAATTGTGTTTTATTTATTTCAAACAAAATCTGTTTTGTGGACATAACTTTATGTCCAATACAATTATTATGTTATTTCTTTTTAGTATCCCTTATAGATTTGCGTGATCAAAACTTTTAATACTAAAACTTTTTTTTAGCTGATAACCATGCTTTGTTGAGATTATTAAAGAAAAGTTTTGCTCATTCAGTGATGTGGCATCTTCAGTGATAAAGTTGAGTCTCATCGTGGTAAAACTACTGAAGACTTCATAGAATTGGAAAATTAATGAGAATAATATTCTTACAACCAGTGACAAGAATTATGAACTTAAAACAGTGGAATGAATGACTGAATACCAGATACACTCAATTGCTAAAACAAACACACTTATATTACAACAGTTCTCTTTATATAATTATCCAGGACACACTGTATAGCCTACAAACAGTAATAAAAAAAATCACAGTAGTTTACAACACAAGTACACAATTGATCATTTGTCACTTTTATTAAAAACTGCTGTCTAATATCATCCTATATGAATGCACAACCTACTACACCAACTTTCTAAAACTCAGCTGGTGGCAACATCCTAATTATCAGGCTAATGTGATAAAGTTCCAGATGAATGCCAAGAGTGTGGCTCTAGAATATTCTGCAGTGCTGCTGATTAACAGTATGTGATCAGCATCACATAGAGTACTACACATTTAAGCTATCTAATTGACTTGGTATTAGAATATTAGTAAAATGTGCTTGTTAACCAAATAGTGTGTTGTTACTCCTGAAAATCCCATTTCACTAAGAGCATTTTAGAAGTCTGGGTTATCTTTTATGTTTCACTCCACAAACACGCCTTTAGTTCAGCATTTCTTAACCTATTGGGCATGAGCCACTGCAGGGTCCCGAGAGGGCATTTGGTGGGTTGCAAAGTCAGGTTCGGAAATTTATTTACTGTGTCTTAAAAAGCTACTACATGTAAATAACTAAGATATATCATTTTAACAATTTAAATTCAACCTGTTTTGTACATAGTCTAAACTGTACATTTTTGTTATTCATGCTCTACCATTGTTTTTTACCAGCTCTGATGTTTAACTCTCTATAACCAGATTGAAAGTTGCTTCCCAGAGGGATACAGTGAATTCAATTGGATTCAAGACCCATTCTTGTATTTTGAAAGTTCTAACTTGTTGTCAGTAAAACTAAATGAGCAATTGTGTGATATCATCTGTGATGCTGGGATTAAAACTAAATTTTTAGTAAATTATTTTGTATAGTTAGTGATAACATGAGACATGTCATGGACAACAAAATCCATAAACTTTTAGATTCTGACTTAACAAAGTTCTGGATATCTTTAAGAGATGAATATCCTGAACTTTCGGAGTTGCTCATCCCATTCACCACCTCATTCTTGAGTGAAATGGGATTTTCATCTCAAGTGAAAAGCAAGCATACAAATAGACTTGACGCACACTCAGATTTATGACTTAATTTAACCACTCTTGAATCCAACATACCCCAGCTTTTGCAGAAAAAGCAGCTCCAACTGTCACATTAGTAACTAATGATTAGTTAGGCAAGTAAAAACTCTTTTGTTTTTAACTTCAGCATGTGTTTATTAGAGCAAATTAGTCTTTTGAATTACATATTTGCTTTTTGCTTTTCTATAATTAAGTGTATATATAATTTGTTTAAGCATAAAAGAAGGCTTAAAGTTCTCAGTGTTACCAAAAATATGATTATAAAGTGGGTGCACAAGTAGTTCTGCCATGCACACACCCCTACAAGTCTAATTAATTTTAAAAATCTAAAAGGTTAAGTTAGATAATTAAACGTAGACACAACCTCCCAAAATCGTCTCTGTACCGTAATTATGTGCGATAAATGGAAACTAATTTCTGTACTTCCAATAAATACACCCTTTTAATAAAATATGTACCAATAAACTCCAATAAAATACTGTATGTACGAATAACGTAGCCTACTAGGTTATACGTTCTAAATTGGAAGTACCGATAGGTTTTAATTCGAATAAATACAGCCTTTAATGTATATACAGCCTTTTATCCATACAATAAATACAGCCTTTGAATGTACACTAACAAAGGAAATTTTTGTTAAATCTAATTAATTTTAAAAATCTAAAAGGTTAAGTTGCATTGTTAAACGTAGACACAACCTCCAAAAATCGTCTGTGTACCGTAATTATGTGCGATAAATGGAAAATAATTTCTGTACTTCCAATAAATACACCCTTTTAATAAAATATGTGCCAATAAACCCCAATAAAATATGCAAATAGGTTATAGGTCTACGTTCTAAATTGGAACTAGGTTTTAATTCCGGTACTTCGAATAAATACAGCCTTTAATGTTATGTACAGCAGCCTTGTATGCATACAATAATTTAATGTACACTAACAAAGGAAATTTTTGTTAAATCTAATTAATTTTAAAAATCTAAAAGGTTAAGTTGCATTGTTAAACGTAGACACAACCTCCAAAAATCGTCTGTGTACCGTAATTATGTGCGATAAATGGAAAATTATTTCTGTACTTCCAGTAAATACACCCTTTTATTGTACACTAACAAAGTAAATTTTATTTAAGTTACATTGTCTACATAACCTCCATAAACTGGCATTAGTTACTTGTGAAGAAAACAGTTCTAGTACACATCGAACACGGAAAAAAATACAAACGTGGAAACGGAAGTTGCCTTTGGCCGCAGGAAACAGTGAAAGACCCAAAAGTCAAATTGTTAATAGGTATAAGAGTTTATTGTTCTAACTGAGCTAGACCGTATTGTAAACGGACCAAGTAACTTCAGATTTATATTAATGTATCTATTGTACTTTATTGTTGATTTTATTTTCTAAGGGTAAAATAAACCCAGATTTTATTCAGCATAAACCTTGATCATGATTATTTCATATAGTTAACTGATAATTAACGTTGAGTACAGGGAGATAACTCAGAGTAGAGATTCTACTATATTAGATTTGAATTGTAGTGAAAGCATCAAGCATTTAAACAAAGTTTAAAGTGAATTTAACAAATTCTAAATTTTATTAATTGGTTTTTCATGGGAATTTTCCTAAAATAAACCCATGTGGCGCCCTTATTGCACACAAGGAGTGATATAACCTTGTTGATAAAGCAAGCTGGTATTAAGCGCATCTTGACAGCTTATTTTTGGTAAGTGAACTTCAGAACTTCCAGTATCACGAACAGGTATGTGAAAGTGTATATTATTATAAATTGTTTGTCCAGACGAGACTTAACGTTACGTACACTAACGACACTTAACCGAGAAGAGGAGTTCCGCTGCAAGATCGACGCTACGGCTACATTCATCCACCGACCAGCGATTAACTTATTATTCACTATAATTATCGAACGTTACTAAATAAACAATATTTATCAATCATTACTAAAGATTATTACTGCAAATATTTTAAAAAGAATTCATTTTCAAGTTGTAACTTATTATCCATTATAATCGATTTATAACTTTAATTTTAAATACTAAATATAATTATTAGACCCCGGCAAACATTCGGTTATAAATTGGCGACCAACAACGTGAGGCTTTAAAAATATTAAACCGATAAATTTTTAATATTAAAATTAAGCCCGGCAAATACAAGAGAACAATCATGCCTCTCACGACAGCGGAGTATATGGAACTCATAGAAATGATGATGGAATTAAAGGAAGAGTTTAGGATATCCCGGGAAGAGAATCAGAAGATGATGGAATCGTTAATTAAGAAAACAGAAGAAAGGAAGGACGATGGCAAACCGGCGATAGAAGAAGTACCAAATGATGAAACCATGGAAGAATCAAGTATACAATTCGAAGACGATGGTAAACAAGCCGAGAATAAAGAAAACTCAAAAACATTGTTATCTGAGGATAATCACCACAGAAGTGAAGAGATTATTCAGCACAAAGAAGTCATCATTGAAAGTGTAAATAACCAGGTGATTCAGAAAACCGAAGACAAGGAAATAGAGAACCACATGAGTAAGAAAAAGGAAGAAAAAAGGAATAATACGCCCTATGAAGACAAGAATTACAAAGGAAATATTAGAGATGACTAGGAGTGGATTAATTAACTTCGTGGACAACCCAATTATTCGTCATAGAGCAAGAATCAACGGTAAGAAGTATGAACAGAACTTCATAAAAATATTAAAAGTAAATCACCATAAAACCGTGGATAAAAACCTAAATAAGAATACAATTAAATCAAATATGCCAACAAGTGAAAGACACCAGACAAGGTTAGTTAACTCCTCAATGAATAACCGACCATTAAAATATTTAAATAATTATCCAGATGACGGAACGATTAAAACAATGTTACATACCAGTGACTATGTTATAACGGAGAAGGTTATAAACAATGAGGTATTTAAAGTGAATACTCCTAGAAGAAGGATGCATTGCAGGAAGAAGGAAAATTACCAGAAACAGATAGACCGGATCATTGAAGGATACGCCCGAGCGATAAGAAAATTGCGGAAGGAAAAGAACCAGTCGACGGAGAACTCCAGCCAGAAGACAGGAGACAACAAACCAGAGTTAGAAGAGACACCAGAAGTTAATTATAACAGAAACCAGGAGAACACCAGACACCTGGGTAACAAAGATAATGAGGAGAAGAAAACGAAAGGACATAAGGTAGCTGAAGATTTGGTCACAACAAAATGGAAAAGCCGAATGATAGTGAGGTACGCGACAGGGGCAGAAAAAAGTCCGAACATAAAGATGATCCATACGACAAACACACCGAATATGAATGACTATGGCTAAACATTAGAAGCCATCAGCCACTGAAGAAAAAGGACAGATATCAAAGATAACCGAGAGAAGCGACCAAAAGTTAAAGAAAATAAAAAACCATCAGAACTATATGAAACTATTTAAAGAATATAAAAAGTATTATGTATAAGGAAATTTATTATAAAATGTATTGTAAGATGTTAAATATCATAATATATGTCGTACTATAACCAGCTATCAAAAATGGATCTATGAAAACGTAATTGACCCATAATGAACCCAATAGAATGGTGAAGCACAAGAAGACCCCGTATATAGACTATTGGATGAACATATTATAATATAAGAGTGAACTACTTTATCATACAGTGAATATAACAAGAGTGTTTATTATATCAAATATCATAAAAGTGTCTACCATGAAAATGTTAAATAAGTGTTAAAGAAAAATATTTATCAAATTAAATGTATTGAAAATATCTAATTGCATATAACAAGAATGTTTATCATATTGTATCATAAAGAAAATGTGCATTATAGTTATATATACCAAAAATATCTATTATATCATAAATAGATATGATAGTAACAGTTGAAAAAAAAAACACAATTACAGCTTGTATATTTATTTTTTGATATAATTCATTGTCAGTTTTAATTTTTTCATGTTATTATTGAATCAAATAAACGCTAATAAAAATGAGACTTGACATTCATAGAAGTATAAGATACATTGTTTTCAATTCCAGTGGATTACATTTCATTTTTGGTAAGGTACAAAATTCGAAAACAGTTTGAAGATTATCTGCTACAAAGCTTATATAATTTTTTAATTTTTTTTTCTATGCATTAATTTTCGAGTTATTTGAAAAATATGAAAGATAGGAAAAATGAGGTTTAGCTTGGCTAAGCCATATTTAAAAAGCAATAACGCGTTTTTTGACATTTCCTTGTGTTTTTTTGATTGCCATACTGACCAGGTTTCGCCAAGGCTACACAGTTATTTTGCCTATCTTTTTCGAATTATATAAAATTTAAATAAAAAATTAATACAAAATAAAAAATGAAATAGAAAATATGTGTCTCGTATTTTTTCATATATTTTTCATTAAATCAAAACAACCGGGCGGTTAAAAAAATAAATGTTGTCCATTGAACTTAAAATAGTTTGAAAGTGAATTTAATGATTCAGAACTTCTGTGTAAACGATGTTTTTTGTAAAAACTCTTTCATCATTTGCTAAATGCCCTTGGCCATTATATTCGGAAATATAAAATCTCAAACCATCGAATGATCGAACTCTACTTGCTGCGATGTACAATTGACCATGTGTAAAAACTGGCTGCCTCAATAAAATTCCAATTTTTTTGAATGTTTGTCCTTGAGAATTATTTATTGTCATCGCAAATGCAGGTATAATTGGAAATTGAGTTCTTTGAAAGTTAAATGGTAAAACAGTACCAGAATATGTTAAATTTATACGTGGAATCAAAATTCTCTTATTCCGTGCGGTTCCAGTTAAAACTTCGCAATCAATAGTATTACGATGCATACACTTGATGCGCATTCTTGTTCCATTGACTAATGCTTCCTTTGTATTTAAGTTTCTGATCAGTAAAACGATGCAATTAACTTTCAATACTAACTTATGTGGTGGCAAACCACTAATAGTCAAAGAATTCAAAAACTCTACTGGATAGTTATTGATTTCATTGTCATCATCACAAATTATTTTATCGTAGCTATGATATGTTTTCTGTTCACCTGGTATTCGATTAAGTATATCAGTATTAATAAAAGTACAATCATCATTTTTAGGTGCTAAAATAACTGACTTCAATATGTTATCTGAGAGTATGTTTTCGGAAATATTTCCATACACCTCATTAATAATATTATTTTCATCTCCTATTAATTGCTGAGGTATTTCAATAATATTTTCACCAAACTGAGGGAATTGTGGGGCTTCATCATTACCAATTTTTTTCAAGAATTCGACAAATTCTATTTCACTTGGTAAGGCTCTCATATTTTGAGTAAACGTTACTTTATGAAAATAAACAAATTTATGCCAACTCGTGACACAATTTTCAATTAAAGTTGCACATGATCCATGTGGGACAACTGGTAAGATTTGCCGAAAATCACCGCACAGAAGTATCGTTTTCACTCCAAATGGTTTATGTTTATCATTTTCATCGCATAGATCCTGCAATAATCTATCTATGATTTTCAACACTTGCAGTGGGCACATAGAAATTTCATCAATAATTATCAATGATGATGAATTTATGTAACGTCCATAGCTACTATTTGCGGTAATATTCGCTACAGAATTTTCCAAAATGGGTATAGGCAATTTAAACACATTGTGTAAAGTTCTACCTCCAAGTAATAGAGTTGAAGCTATGCCACTGAACGCTGTTGCAATGCAACTAAGATTAAGCGAATTTAATTTGTGAATGATTGCTGTTTGTGTGAATGTTTTTCCACAACCTGCATGAGCGGTTAAACAAAAAACATTAGATCCAGTATCATGGTGCAAAACTTCACGAATCACACGATCAATTAGATTACGCTGTTCAATATTTGCAGTTTCATAATGCTCACAAAACAGAAACTCTTGTTCTATTGGATCAATAGCATTTGCTTCGTCTGTTCTCTGCGAATACGTGGGAACTGGTATACCAAGTTCTTGACATGACAAATTATGAACATTCAAAATATCTTCAATTTCTAATAGAGCTCTGTTAAAGGATACTTCTTCGTTGTAATCTCTCAAAAAATCTTCACTAAGATATACTTTAAATTCATTCCATAACGCCAATGCATGGCTGGCACATTTAATGCACAAATGTAACGAAATAAATTTCGCATTTGTTTTGGTGAATGTAATTCTTTTGCTTCATTTAAACATTCGCGCGTTTCATTATCATTTGAAGCAATGCCGCGAGCATGGCACGCTTCAACAAAAGAAGTGTGTATAATTCCATTGTATGTTCTAACATCCTCAAATGATTTTGGACCACAGACATGTAATAAAAGCAATCGTAAATGGAAAAGTTCGATGTCTTTTGGTGATACTACATATATGCGTGTAATGATTTTATCACCTCCACGCCTTCTCTTCTTCCATTTTTTTCGGGAATCTTTCCACACATAATGCAAAGGAATTTCAATATACTTATATTCATGCGCTGATGGATCTGATCGATTCAATTCAAAAAATGCTAATAATTTTGTTTGTCTTGCATTTTTAATTGCTTGACATTCTTGCCCTTCTCGAAAGTAAACATTCTGTCTACGCGGTAAATGAATGTCAAGTCTAACGATGACATGTGATTGAAAATGCATTGGTAATTCATAGATGCGCCATACAGCTTCAGTTGATCCGACATAATGGCCATTTAAAAAATTTTTAACTTCATCAATTTGTATTTCTTGACCGGGTTCATTTCTCTCTGAACCTAATTCAACAGATGCACTGTCATAGCCTTTATACACATATTTATAAATGTATTTAACACTTTTAACTCTAGTGCATACTTCAACATTTATATGGCAATTAAATTTGGCAAGTAAATACGGATTGTATGGTACAACATAACGATTGTCGAGGCAACTACCGCGAACTTCAGAATTAATACCATTATCACGCCTTCTGTATAATGGATATCCATTTAATGATTCACATGTAAATTCATTAAATCGTTTTGGATAATCTTTTGTGCATTTTCCATCTCTCATACATACAGAATTTGGATTAAGTACACCGCATGGACCATGCATCATGTGTTTTACAACATATTCATGTAATGTAGGATGTGTTTGAATGTTAGGAATCTCCGCAGATACAACTTTATCAATATCGGTAGCGTTAACAATTTTATCTTGCTCATTTAAAGAGAGTAAAATGTGAGCATGAGGCAATCCTCTCTTTTGAAACTCAATTGTATAAATGAGTGCTTCAACTTTACTGAACATTTTTTTTAGTGTAAGGCCTTCAATTAATGCTTTCAGTTTGGACTTGAATACACGCACAACAATATCAGGTCGAAAATTAGCTGACTCACCTACACCAATATTGCTAACTATTTCAGTCCAACTTGGATTGCAAGTCATTGTAATAGAGCTCTAGAATATAGGTATTCGCACCCGCCATCTTTGCTCCGAGACTTTTAAATGTAATGTGGCGGGAGCAATGTAAGCACGCTGTGCGTTGCATTATTTAATGTAAATTATGTATGTAAATATTAATATTTTTACATATCAGGTTTATAACATTAGTGTACTAATTTGATTTATGTATTACACACGAATATGTATAATAATCATCTCATCTTGTCAGTGAAAACAAGGTTATAAATACTGGTGTTAGAGATATTATTAATGTTATGTAGTATGTTTTGCAGATTGTTGTACAACATCTCATAATCATAATGACTGGTTGTTGTGCTGTAAATTGCATAAATCGAACAGAAACTAATTTTAGAACATTCAAATTTCCGGCAGACCCTATTCGATGTGCAAAATGGATTCAAAATATGAGACGAGACAAATTAATACTAAGCAAGGGAATGCGTCTGTGTGAGGCAAATTTAATGGTTGTTCCTTAAAAGTTTGTGAATGTTAATCATAACGACTAAAAATGTAATACACCTTTGCACTTTTAGGTTCATTTTGAAAGTTCACAGTTTGAACAGGCACGAGTAGTTGTTGGAAAAAACTGAAGCCTAATGACATACCGACTTTGACGTACCAAATCCACCTCCTAGGATCGGCCCAGTTCCACGCAGATCACTGTACAAGGTGGTTTATTTTTTTAATCCATTAATTATAAATATAATGTTAGACTATAACTAAAGCCCGGATTCACGTGCAATTGCATCTTTTTTTTTGCTAGTTCGTAAACGGCCAGTGACAAGTTATTTATCCAAATCGGGACGTGTAGGTCATTTTAACATACATTTTATTTTGCACAAAATTGCACGTTTTGGGGGTTACTGCATAAAATTGCACATTCTGTAGTTTTAATGCACAAAATTGCACATTTACCTGTTTTTCGAAAATCAGCTGTGCGATAGCCAAGCGCGAAACATACACGCAGATCGTAAACAAAGTCGAGAACAAAATCAGCACGAAGAAATTCTAGTCCAGTAAGCGCAGCTTTTGACGTAACAAAATTTTGACTGTCGATGGAATTTCACGAAATTTGATATGTATGTTCTATATGCACTCTAGAACAAAGTTAAACTGTACGCTTTTTATTTGGGGGTGGGAACCACCCCTTTTTCAAGGGTGATTGATAAAAAAAAATTAACCCCAGGATCCAATAGAGAATCAAATTACAAGCAAAAAAGTCAGTACGCAACTGTTTTGAAAAATGCGTTGTTTTCGAGTTATTCCAAATCAACATTTTCGATTTTTACCCCCAAAAAACAGGATTTTAGCGTAATTTTTTGCGAATAACTAAAAAACGTTTGAGTTTATAGTAAAAATGAATAGGACCAAAATTATTCTATACGAAATAACAAACAAAATGCGTTTTGGCCGGGTTTTAATCCACGAGTTGTTTTCAAGATATGGCCGTGAGAAGTTGTAACTTGCAAATGTTTTGCCTGTACTAACAAAGTTTAACCCTTCCTACTAACCGAGAAAAATACTTTTGACTATAAAATGTCTAGTGCAATGAAAAATACATTATTGTTAATTTTAATAAAATGTTAAGCTAAACTTTTTATTATTAATTTTAACTAAATGTTAAGCAAAAAACCTGAATATAAACTTAATAGTAAGTTAAAAATGTAAATTCGTGTTTATTAAAAATAGTTTTAGTAACTTTATTTGGACTTTTGGACAAACGAAGTTTAGTAAACATTAATTCAACAGCCATCTATTATAAACAGGAATAAAAGTAAAATTGAGAATATATACCTAACAAAGTGGTAAGTGGTAACGACTGGTATTTGTTGTTTTTTAGACAAAATTATTCTCCTCTTACTATGGTCTGAATCGGTAAGTTTTAAGATGAAAACTATTATTTCCATATTTTTAAGGACGTGGGACATAATTTCACACATTGAAATTATATTTTTGGCACGAAAAACTACAATAGTTTATGTAATATCGAAAACAAACTTATACTGCGTCCCATGTATACACAAGCGCCACCATAATATTGTCAGTCTCGGAACAAAGATGGCGAGTGCGAATACTCCCTTTTATAGATCCTTAATTGTAATAAACAAAGAAGGCTTTCCGAAATGTTGTACAATTGACATTGCATCTAAATAATTCTGATACATATTTCTTGGAGATCCATTGAATGAAGATGGTAAAATTACTCTACGGCCAACATTATTGGCATTGGGGTTCAATTCTAAATAATCTGTTAAATTGTTGTAAACTTCAGACCTAAGACTTGTTTGATTTTGTCGAATGAAATGTAACCTTGTGCCCTCTATTCTCACATACATATGAAATACATACATACATACTGCAGAAATAATTTTTGTGAATGGTGCAACATGCTAAAATCTTCTCTAATTGCAAGTCGATAGGCTGCATACTGAAGCATGGTTAATTTATTTCTGGGCGCTCTTCAATTAGATGTAGTTGGTACATTATGAGAAATATTGATATGCCACTAAGTATCACCATTTGGAAAAAGTAATGGATACGCTAAAGGGTCCAATGATGAATCCAAAACAGAGATATTTTTAATGGTACCATTAACTTTTGAAAACGAAACCATATTTTGTTCAAAGGGTGGCTCACCATCAACTGTACTAAATATTACTGCTACATCAGTTTGAACTGCATCATTATAACAGCGTAGATGTAAATCACGATTTACTTTAATGAGCATACAAATTTCTTTATTTTGATTTTCAACTCTCTGACAATGATCTTTCATTGCAATGAATGACCGAACGAAAGGATTAATGCGTTCCAATTCAAGAGAGATTTCGCGCATTATATTGTTATTGCATGTTTGATTATAGTGTTCACGGTCTATTATCATTTTGACTTTCACGCGAACATATATTCCTTCTTCTTTGTCTCTCACTCCTACCCGTCAATGTTATACTATTTACACTATTTAAATTTGCATTTGGTATATTATCATTTTGACTTTCAGGCGAATATATATTCCTTCTTCTTTGTCTCTCACTCCGACCCGTCAGTGTTCTATGTCGAGGCATAATGGAAGTAGGTGCGAATATCTGAATGTAAAAAAAAAACATGTAATGAAATTACTGAAACTAAGATTAGACAGGGTTTAATTTAAAAATAATAAAATGTACTCACTTTTTTGAAACCACCAATAATAATTAGGCGAGAATAAGTCAATTCAAATTGCTGCTACAAAATTTTCCTTTTGCAACAGGTGTATATTGTAACACCACAAAATGTTACATAACCTAGACATTCACCAGAAGGGTAAATAAGTACACTGAAATAATAAAAGTGAATAATTTATGATGAAAGTAGCAAAGAAGAGAAGGGCCAACAAAGAAGAAGAAGGATCCCAAGAAGCAGTGAGGAATACACTGCATGACACTACAACAAATACTATGACTGACTGTAACTAATGGACATGCCAAGTTCACTATAAGCTGTCAAACAAGCCAGTCAATGACATGAATATAATGTCATGTGTTAATAAAACTAATTAAATAATGACTAAAATAATGTAATATCAGTAACAGCATTTTGGCTGAAAGTAAAGGAACCATGACCAGTAAATGACAAAGCCTATGACTAGATTAGCTATGGCCACAATGTGTGTTAAAACTAACATTACAAACCCAGATGTAATATTAGTGAGTAAAAGTAATTATAAAAGGAAACCTTATATGGATGAATAACTTCCTTTTTATACAAAATGTAACTAGTAAAAATTATTAAAGCATAAACATATGCTAAAAATATGTCTAGACCATTTGAATTATGCATGATATCCGGGCTGTTTGGCCATGGTCCCTGGTTTAAAACAAAACCAAACGTTTCGGCAGCTCCACTGGCTGCCATCATCAGTGGTATAAAATACCTGCACTTTGGGTGTCTACGTGCAGGCCCACAGTACTGTGGTATAGACTAAAGCTGTCCTGCCATGCTACCTGTACATATAAATTCAGCATAGTCCCACGTACAGGTAAAAATGACACCATCAACCAACCACAATAGAGATGGTGTATGATTGGCTCGCACCAAGCTATGCCATTATGTACTCACTTGTTTTCCAAGAAGTACTGTGGAGAAGGCTGCTGATTTCCCGCGATGCTACCTGTGCTAATTGTTTACTAATTGCAACCCCCGCACAGGTAAGAACAGCATCACCGGCCAATCAGAAACAAGAAGGTGTGTGAGAGGCTCACATCGCGCCATGCCATAAAGTACTTAATGCGATGCTTTCGCCCCGCCGATTCATAGCGATCGCAGCATGCTTCTGAATCAAGACGGACTCCATATGAAGACGAGGGAAGTAATCACTCACCGCCGACAAGAGTTTCGTCTCATCGTGACGAAGTGACGTGATCGAGGCCGTGAAAGCCTAAGGAATAATTTAAGACGCCTCTATGGGGAGGAAGTTTCAAAAAATATCAGACGCGTTTGGTTTTGTTTTAAACCAGGGACCACGGCCAAACAGCCCGGATATCATGCATAATTCAAATGACACCGGCCGTGAAAGCCTAAGGAATAATTTATGTCTAGACCATGCCTAAACAAACGTTTGTCAGTAAATTGATGAGGAAAAAGGACTCCTAGTGAACATAAGATTTACTGAACAATCAATATAACTAAAGATAATGTGAAATACCACCATTCAATTGTTCAATTGTCACACCGTTACATGTGTGTAAGAAGGGCCGTTTCATGAATGCCTTGGAGGAATTTGAAATTTACAGTGCATATGCAAACCCAATGAGTCGCGATATCGTGTTAAATGACCACCTGAACTTTGTATCCAACCGATTGTACGATACTGCCTTGAGTCTGCTTGCTGGGGCTACGATAAGGTAGCAACCGCTCAGTGGCAGAATGAACTTGAACGGGTGTGCACCCAAATCCGCGTACGGTTCATATGCAAATCTTGACATTTTAACTTTTTAACGATCTTGCAAGAGTGACAGTTTTAACTTTTTAACATCTGATGATGGAGCATACGCTCCGAAACGCGTCATAGACGAAGCATAAGAAATCACACGGCGGATAATTAAGGTAATTAATTTATTAATTATTAAAGCATAAACATATGCTAAAAATATGTCTAGACCATGCCTAAACAAACGTTTGTCAGTAAATTAATGAGGAGAAAGGACTCCTAGTGAACATAAGATTTACTGAACAATCAATATAACTAAAGATAATGTGAAATACCACCATTCAATTGTTAATGGATAACGTTAAATTGAGTAGGCCAAACGAAATGTAATTAGGAATAAGGATTTTCGATAATAATGTATCGCCTTAACTATGTTAAGATTTAATATTGTACAGTTATAAATAGCTATTAAGTATAATCACAGATGTGTTAGTGTTCAAACAAAGACGTTATAAAGAAAACGCAATGTGAAATACTAAATGTCAAAAGATAGGGAATGCTCGCATTATGCATCACTAGCAGACGACAGTGAGAAACCATGTTTCTAAACATTCTTTATGAGCATTGTCAAAGAAAACGAGGTTAAAACCTGTGTTAAGCCACATCAAATTGAAGCCCATAAACTAAACTTTAATTTGATGGTAATAACCTCGCGATCGAAACTATAATAAGTGCGTAGTGCGCGTTAGCGTCATTTATTGTTAAAAAGTAAGAAATTGGTTGGGTAACACCAACAACAATGGCAGTTGTCAACAACGTTCGCCGGACAACGGTTAAAAAAACAATACGTCATTTTGTAACAGTTATCAGAACCAATCAGAAGAGAGGTTATTAAACGATCTTACCGCCTAAGCCCTATGAAGCGAGGGGGTATATAATCAAAAACGGAGAGAATTCGTTACACTTTTTGTCATCACCTCGAGCGAGACAGTTGTCGCTCGTCACCGCAATATTTTTTAATAACTGAAATTAGTACAACAATAGTAAACCGTTTAAAATTTTCTTCAAGACATTCAACGATACTGCAATTTACTACAAGGAAGTGGTTCGAAGTAAAGTGAATATTTTAATTTGTGCGTGATTTGAGAACGAGAGAGAGAGTTTTATAATCAGTATTTAACATAGCCCAGAGTTAGTCAGAAGAGGGCCGACTCTCCGTTCATAGTTCGTGTGAAGTGTAATTAACCAGTGGTCATTATAATCCGACGATCACTGGAGTGTTTTTAATAAATTTTAATCTATTCGATTAAAAGAAAAAAGGTAACACTGTGACAATTCATTTTATTTATCTGCTTGCACTGATCATTATTTACCACAAACTGTACTGTCGCAAGAACAACTAAACTTTCAATCGTATACACCGTTTCAATTTACTTAGCGGATTTGTCAATCCAATGTAAGATTTTGTATTAGTACTAAGGGTTAAAAATATATGTTAGTAAATAAGTCAGTGTAACAAACGCTCACCTGAAAAATAGTTACGAGTTTTAAAAAGAGGCCAAATTATTAATTATTATTATTAACGTCTGTGAAGGCATAGGATAGTTCTTTATTGTATTTCAAAGAGCCTACCCGTGAGGTATAGTATATAATTAAAAAGTCAAATTGTTAATAGGTATAAGAGTTTATTGTTCTAACTGAGCTAGACCGTATTGTAAACGGACCAAGTAACTTCAGATTTATATTAATCTATTTATCAGATTTATATTTGTATCTATTGTACTTTAATTGTTGATTTTATTTTCTAAGGGTAAAATAAACCCAGATTTTATTCAGCATAAACCTTGATCATAATTATTTCATATAGTTAACTGATAATTAACGTTGAGTACAGGGAGATAACTCAGAGTAGAGATTCTACTATATTAGATTTGAATTGTAGTGAAAGCATCAAGCATTTAAACAAAGTTTAAAGTGAATTTAACAAATTCTAAATTTTATTAATTGGTTTTTCATGGGAATTTTCCTAAAATAAACCCATGTGGCGCCCTTATTGCACACAAGGAGTGATATAACCTTGTTGATAAAGCAAGCTGGTATTAAGCGCATCTTGACAGCTTATTTTTGGTAAGTGAACTTCAGAACTTCCAGTATCACGAACAGGTATGTGAAAGTGTATATTATTATAAATTGTTTGTCCAGACGAGACTTAACGTTACGTACACTGATGACACTTAACCGAGAAGAGGAGTTCCGCTGCAAGATCGACGCTACGGCTACATTCATCCACCGACCAGCGATTAACTTATTATTCACTATAATTATCGAACGTTACTAAATAAACAATATTTATCAATCATTACTAAAGATTATTACTGCAAATATTTTAAAAAGAATTCATTTTCAAGTTGTAACACGAGATTCGCTATAATCGAATTTTAGCTTAACTTTAAATTAAAATCAAATATATTTAATTTTAATAACGGTAGGGATCTAGTTCCCTTACAATATTAAGCAAGCTGTATTTCACTTTCAACTGCACATTAATATATAAAACACAGATAATCTAATATACAAAATATAAAATAAACGCTTTTTTGCCTTGACATACACTCCACAGACTACTGAAAAAGGAACATTTGAAATCACACAAAATTCACAGCTCATTCAGTCAATCTGTCAGTAATTATTTGTTGGCAACATTTTAAAATTCTTTGGCGACAATCTCTACTCTGTGCGACTGTTTGACCACAGACTATTATGTGTTTGACATTGGCAGTATGAACGTACACTAAAATGAAAAAATTATAATTTTATTGCCTGGCAACAAAATTATTTTATTTTTAACAATTACCATTGTTTGAAAAAGTTTAAATGAATTTTCAAGTGCAAATGAATGTTTTATTTTATTTAATTTAATGTATTTGTAACACATATTATATATAAATTTTAGCTTTCTGCACTCCTTCTCCATATAAACTTTAACTGTGCCAAATCTCACACTCCTCCGTGAGCGCAATATGCTTAAAAAGGGGTACAAAGTTTTCTCTTCACGTATTAATATATAGATAAATTTTAGCTTTCTGCACTCCTTCTCCATATAAACTTTAACTATGCCAAATCTCACACTCCTCCGTGCGCGCAATATGCTTAAAAAGGGGTACAAAGTTTTCTCTTCACGTATTAATATATAGATGTTATCATAGTAGGATTAAGTGATATAAAAAAGTGTGTAAGAGATAGTAGAAGGTATAAGCAAGCAATTGTATAAGTTTAACAATCCCAATATTACTCATCATTGTAAAGATAGAAAAAAGAATATTAGACAAGGAATGATTTTGTAAAATTATAATAACATTCATTTATTGTAAAACAGCCCAAAGTAATTCAAAAGTAAACAAGGACTAAGTGACAGTAAGCAGAACGTATGAAAGTAATAAATAATGTTTAAATTGTGTAAAATAAGAAATTATAGACAGTTAACATCTTAGGCCTATAAAATGCCTAACTGTCAATATTCAGAAAAAACAATTGTAAGCAATTAACCACTGTATTTGAAAATTAAGACCAAGTAACTTATTTATTTCAATTAGCTAACCATAATAGTATGTCAGAAAAAGAATAAACAGAAAAAATAAGTGAAATATGTAATAACATAACATCAGCAAATTTGTCAAAACATTAATACATGACCAAGCCCAGCTTTATGGGATGCTAAATTAATCTTTGAAAGAAAATAGAGACATTTATGTTAATATCTCACACATTGGGAATAACACCAAGGAATAATAGCAATTATAAAATATTTATTCATTTTGAACAAAAACCCAGGATTTATAACAATGGGTACAAATGTTTACCACCAATAAGGTATGAGATGGTTACCATAACAACGAAACTTTATTATATAGAAAACCGTTATAAAAAAGTCCATTATTAACTATCAAGAGAGACGGATGCCAAACTGAATTCGACTCAATTAAAGTTAAAAAAGAGAGAACTGCAGTCAAGATTAAAATAATATGAACTCAAGAAGTTGAACCTAGATCCATTAAACCCAGGATGAAACTAGAAAACAAATTTCAATAATTAAAATTAATAAAACTTTGAATAATTAAAATTGAAATCATAAAAAGGAGGAAAACCAAATGATGAAGAATTAATTAATATATCAACACAATCTGGAAGAAATACCTGTGACTCATCACAAGAAACGACAAGGTTTTGTTAAGTATAAATGAATTATCAGTAATTGCGAACTAAACTAGTTAACTTTTTCACAACACAATAATTCTCACTCCGAACTTGGTATATTAAATTCTTTCAAGGATTAATCGAAAACATTTATTAAAACTATGTAAACTATAGCTTAACCTATGTGCGAGACCTAAAAGGTTGACACACTTTTTAAACACTAAGAACCAAATTGTATGTAAACCTTTATAGTATTTAAGTAACATTGATGTAAGGTTGTGTACTTTAATAACATCTTGTTTAATTTTTCGTAATCAAAAGAACTCATTGACAATGAATTGTGTAAATAATTAATGTCAGAGTCCATGCTGGTTTCGTTAAACTGTTCAGTCAACATAGCCAACCCCTGAGGTATAATTTATTTATAGCCGGAGCAAACTTTTTTATAATAACATCTTTTGTATTTAAATGATAAATGATTAGCGAATCTGGACACTAATAAATTAGTACTGAACATTAATAACCGTCCTTTGTTTTATTTGATATATATTGTAATATTTGTGTACTTTAGCAGTGAAGAAAATTCTTTACCAGAATTATAGGTTGGCAACACGACGGGCGATACGCGAGATTTGAATTCCCGCCAGTCCGTGCGAGTAAATTGAAATTATTATCATCGAAAGGAAGACGACGCAATTAGAACTTTTTAATTGTTTTTTTTTTTGTAAAACAATTTGGAGCCTATCGGGAAATAAGTATATCAATTAAGGACAGGTAAGGAGAAGAACGATAAAGATTCAGTACTGGTTATTAGCGCGTTCGCGATCTTCACCGTCAGCGATACATACGTTATAAGAAGACGACAATATAGTAAGACTTTCAGTACGTACAGTCGTATTGTTACAAACTGACGCAACCAACAGTGGGGCTTTTATAAGGGAGACCATCTAATTTGTTACAAATTGGTGACCAACTAGTGAGGCTAGAAGTAAAGGAAGGACAACAGTCTAGCGGCGGTTACGAAAAAGGAGAGCAAGATGCATAAGAGGGTGTCATCACTGAGACGGACGAAGGAGGCCGAAAAAGAAGTCAGAATGGAAGAAAAGGAAGTAACATCGGTTGAGGATGTGGAAACGGTAGTAAGGGAGGAAGCTAGAGGAGACCCAAATTTGATGAAATTTATAGAACAAATGAATGAAAATTTAATGAAACAAATTAACGAAAAATTCGACAGGAGTGAGGAGTTTAAAACAAATAAATGAAAAAATTGTCAGTACAAACGAAAGTACTAAAGAAGACTTAAGGCAGACAATTAACGAAAATAATGAAACCTTACAACAGCGATTGACGGAGGACATTCAAAAAAGAAATGAAGAGTTGAAGGAAGAATTGAGGGAACAATTGAAGGAGGACCATGAGAAAAATAAAGAAGAGATGAAGCAGCAAATGATACACCAATTAATGGAGTACCGTGAAGAAATAAAACAGACGGTCACGGAAACCAACGATAGACTAGAAAAGACCAATGAGAAATTAGAAGAGACGCTGGAGAAAATAGATAAAACCAACGAAACGATCACAGAAGTCCGTAAAGAAGTAATAAGTAAAATGAACGACCTCGAAGGTAAAAATAAAAGGAGAATTGATGAATTTAAGGAGAAAACCGCCAAATTCCAAAAACAATTATCATCCAAAAATCCATTCATCCAATTATCATCCAAAAAAGACTTCAAAAAGCCATTCTTCATGAACTGTGATGCGAGTGATGTTAGTTTAGGGGCTGCTTTATACCAGGAGGATGAGAAGGGACAACACATGGTTATCAGTTTCGCTAGTAGAATATTAAATAGTTGTGAGCGAAACTATCACGTTACAGAGAAGGAATTACTTAGTGTTGTATTTGCCTACAACAAATTCAGGACTTATATTCTGGGATACACAATCACAGTGAGAACCTCATTGACCATAAATCCATTTCATTCCTCAAGCAATGTAAACTCAGTCATGGGAGATTAACCAAATGGATATTGTTGTTACAAGAATACAATATTAACTGGGAGTACGTACCAGGAAGAAAAAAACACAGCCGCTGACGTCATCATCATCATCATTCCTGCATCTCCTAAGTGGAGCATAGGGCATCAATGAACTTCCGCCACTGGACTCTGTTCCGCGCCATCGTCTTGATCTCGGGCCAGGTCTTCCCTCCTTTCTCCATCCCTTCCGCTATTACACTCCTCCTCCATGTGTTCCTTGGTCTGCCTCTTCTCCTGCTACCTTGTGGGTTCCATTCTAGGGCTTGTCTTGCTATGTTGTCTCTATCTCGTCGTAATGTATGCCCAATCCACTTCCATTTCCTACGACGCATCTCAATGTCAATGGGTGTTTGATGGGTTCTTCTCCACAGCTCTTCATTGGAGATAACTTGTGGCCACCATATCCTCAGGATATTCCACAAACTTGTGTTCACGAATGTTTGGAGTCTGCTAATCAGTTGTTTGTTAGTCTTCCAAGTTTCACACCCACAGAGCAGTACCGACTTGACATTTGTATTGAAGATGCGTAGTTTGGTATTGGTGTTAAGTTCCCTTGATTTCCAGATTGGTAGCCGCTGACGTATTATCCCGTATAAACATTCAACAACAAACTTTGGAAGGAGAAAAGGAACAATTGGTTAAAGAATATAACATTCTAAAAAACAGAACTGATTTAGAAAACATAATACAAGAAATTAGAAAATATCAAAATTTGGACCCGAAAATAGTGAGTATCCGGCAAAGAGTGCAAAATGAGGAAGAACCGATTATACAGTTCTATAATATACACAACAATGTATTATTTATTAAAAATAACCCTAACCATGGAGAATGTAAACTGGTGATTCCAGCTACAGTTGAAGAACAAATAATACTAGACTACCACATTAGGTACGGCCATATGGGAGCCATGAAGGTGATAAAGGCATTGAAGGAACAAGTTTATATTAAAAATATTTATAGAAAAGTAAGTAAAACCATCCAGAAATGTAATATTTGCCAAATGGTGAAGTGTAATAACGCGAAAAAAGAGGGTATAATGATACCAATCATATCAAATCAAAAATTAGAAAAGGTATTCCTTGACATATGTGGACCGTTTCCCCGCAGCGGAGGAAGGCACAGATTCCGATTCACAGTAATCATATTCGATCACTTCACAAAATACACAAAACTATACTCGATTAACCGCGCAACAACAAAGAAAATTATTGAATTAATCATAACAAAATTTATACCTGAATTAGGGAAACCTATGGCAATAATCACAGATCACGGAACCCAATTTAAGGAAGTAAATGGAAAAATAAACTCTGGGAACATGGTATAAAAACATACAAAACATCCGTTTACCACCCCACCAGCAACCCAGCCGAGAAAGTACTAAGAGAGGTGTGAAACTGTACAATTCTTTTACAAATATAATCGAGTCCCTGTATTCGGGACGCCACTGAAACTGCACGTTTTTATCGCAACTAATAAATCTTATTACATTTATAAAAGTTTTGTTTTTTATCTTACCTTCGGGTTCCACTCGAATAACTTTCTTGTAGTTTCTTGTCGTGTCAGATTTGATGCTCTGTTGGATCTTGTGTGTCACTCCTGAAGGTTGTCTTTGTGGCAACAAAGGCATGCCACGGCCAGCAGTCTCAATTTGAAAGTATTTAAGTTTGAAGAATGTTTGGGCCACAGGCTGTTTGTGCCCATTAAATGAAATATTTTGAAATAGTGGTGGACCAAAATGTTGCCCGTAAGGCCAAAATAAAATCCGGATTGGTGGACCAGAAAATTCTGTCGCTGCGGACAAAAATGCGGTCGCTTGTGGACCAAGAAATGCGGTCGCTTGTGGACCAAGAAATGCGGTCGCTTGTGGACCAAAAAATGTTGTTGCTTGTGGACAAAATGCGGTCGCTTGTGGACCAAAAATATGATATCCTGCCCCGTGAGGACCAGAAAATGTTGCGTCTGGAAGCTCTTGAATGCTCTTTTGAGTTATTCCTAGAAACGCTAATTGGAAATGGCTGGTTAGAAAGAAGTTTAACGTGGACTGTATGTGTTTCATATAATGATAAGTTCATTGAAATTTTGATGATGCGATTGCTGACACGTGCAGAAGTTAACGCGGCATGATGCCCGCTAATTGAATTAGAAATAAAAGTCGAAAGACATAATCGTTATTAATAAGGCAGGAATCGCCCAAGTAGAATCAGTGCATGTTGCACATACTAAATAATTTAAATAATGAAACCCAGTAGCCGCGGCTGGAAATATTACGAGTGATCAGCTCGGAGTCTTGAGTGTAACTAACGTAAATTTCGCTACAGTCAGCCCAGCTGGAGACCGGCTGTAGTTAGTAGATAAAAACGTGACGTCATCTGCACGTGGCGCAATGCGCTATTTAGATTACAGAGTTTACAAGTTCAAAGTTTGAACAATAGGTTATGTATATATAGTATATAATAACAGGTATTTGTACCTGTTATTTTTTGGAACGGTATTTTCATACCTAGTATTTTAAAATAACAGTTTAGCCCACCTCTACGAGTGGCTTCACGCTGTCAGGCTGCAGACTCAAGTCCCCGGCCGTGTGTCCGCCAAACGGGTGTGTGTCAGTGTGATGCCCGTGCCCTAATCGTAGCAATCAAAACAGCAAGAAACCCCGTATACCTTGAGTATTTCACAGTGGGTAAACATTCCACGAGATGGATATATTTGCAGAGACACCAACGGAATACGTCTGTAATCGTTGACAATTTGAATTAAAATAAATAAATTCATTAGTTTCGTTCAATTGCTTAGAAACAGACAATTTATTGTTAACAATTACAACAATTAAAATATAATAGTAAATTTTTGGAAGTACGTAAAAGTCAAAAATTCGTGTTTAAATACTTTCAATTTGAAGAAAACAAGAGGTAAAATTTATTTTATCTAAAATTGCTTAGATTTCACAATTCATTTTAACTAAAATAATTCAGATTCTAAAATTCTACTTTCTGTTAGATAATCCAAAATATTAGAACGTCTTTACCTGCACAACGTCAAATCCGCCTTAGTTGTATCTCCAACTCCCAATTATTTTTACTTCCATATTCCTTAAGGAATGGAAGTATGGTGATGGCAAAAAAAATCGTGTTCGAGATTATTGCAGATTCTGATTCTACTACACTCAAAACATGAAAAAAAGTCGTTTTCCGAAAAGTGTCTGTGTGTGTGTCTGTAGATTTTTACTTCCATATTCCTTAAGGAATGGAAGTATGGTGATGGCAAAAAAAATCGTGTTCGAGATTATTGCAGATTCTGATTCTACTACACTCAAAACATGAAAAAAAGTCGTTTTCCGAAAAGTGTCTGTGTGTGTGTGTGTGTGTGTGTGTGTGTCTGTGGTTTTTTTTCTATGGCAAACGATAACTGCCGCAAATTCAAACAGAATCAAATAATGTTTTGCATACAGCCCTGATTTGTAGATTACTCAAGACCTATTGCTTTTGGTGAAGATCGGTTAAGGTGAAGGGGTAGTTTACCTGCAACGTTTTTTTATCAAGCGTATTTTCTATGGCAAACGATAACTGCCGCAAATTCAAACAGAATCAAATAATTTTTTGCATACGTCCCTGAATTGTAGAGGTCTCAAGGACTTTCGATTTTGGTGAAGATCGGTTAAGGGGAAGGGGTAGTTTACCTGCAACCTTTTACGTTTTAACAAGAGTAAAGTACTTGAAAATTTATTTAAACTTTTTCAAACAATGGTAATTGTTAAAAATAAAATAATTTTGTTGCCAGGCAATAAAATTAAAATTTTTTCATTTTAATGTAAATCATGTATAAGAGAAAATATATCGCGCTTGGCAGGCGATATTAAGATTTAAATATAAATCTTAGAATATGGAAGTCATGTATATTTTACACTCCATACCGATATTTTCATGTCAACTTGTAGATTATAAAAGTAATCAATAGAGTAGCCTAATTATTGTGTGTTCTATTAAGTCATTTAATATTACATCGCCCTGCAGGCACAGTACAATATCAGTAATCAGTACTGTGAACTGAAAAATGCAATAAACAAACAATATTTAATTACCTGCTGCAATTAAAAATAATGTTAATATAATTTAATGATTAAAATAAAATCATCTATGATTTTTAATTATTAAAGATTGAGTTTTTTAGTGCTAAATATTTTGTCATTTTTTCTGCAACGGAAATATTAATTAATTTTTTTTTTAAAGCTTAATTTGTGGATTTATGTAACATGATTTTAATTATTTCAACAGGGAAAGCAGCTTGCTCAATAAAACAAAAAAGAAAAAGAAAAACTTTTAATCAGTTAATTTGGTTTAACTTTAATCAGTTACTTTTTGCACGCTTTAACTTTAACTCATTAATTTGGGGGGGGGGGCTCATTAAAGTCACTAACTTTAACTTTAATCAGTTAAAAATCTTTATTAACTTTCCCAAGTCTGATTATTAGTAAATTTACAAGAAACGCGGAGTGTAACAACAAATTGTAGGCTACATTTGCTATGGACGCAAGATACGACACAGTCTGGCCTACAATGTTCTTGAACTCCAATTCCATTCCAATTTAAAACAAAGTATAGATGTAGCCTACTACTGGTTGTGGGTGCGAAAAGGCTAGTTTACACGGTTCAAGTTTACTGGCTTCAACTACTTGAAGTCAAGTAAACTAGACATCTGAATTCTGTCTACACGGGGAAAGTGGAAGCGTCAAGTACTTGACGCCACTACATTCATTTTTGTTTGAAATGTCAAGTAGAAAGGTGCGTCGTATTGCTGTGAAACTGTTAGTGAACTCATTGTGCGAAAATCTACGCGATGATACAAAGGAAAATGTCAACAGACAGAGAAAGCGAACTCGGAAGTGGGTGAGAACATGAATAGCTAGAAGGGAAATGTATGATGCCTCTTCAACACTGTTACGCGAGTTGGCAGATGAAGATCCTTCGTCTTACAAAGCTCGTCTAAGGATGACAGTACAGAAATTTGAGAAGCTATTAGGAAACGTTGAAGCAAAAATAAGTAGAACAAATACTACCATGAGAAATGCAATTCCCTCAAGAACAAAACCGGAAATAACACTACGTATGTGTCACTTCTATCAAAAATGCGTCTGCTGCTTTAAACCAACTTAATTTTGGTTTATATATTTCATCAGTGCCCGCCCCACTCTTCTCGGACTTTAGGATTTTTGCAAGTTCTTGACGATAAACTGTTCTTATGGTTTTAATTCTTTCACACAATAGTTCAGTAGTAATTGTGAAGTCTAAATCTGTTTCTTTAACTTCATTAACAAGTTTTTGAAAAGACACATCCCTTACGTTTTCGTTAGACAAATCACTTCGTTTAATATTCCACAAAATGTCATATTTTCTGTATATAGCAAGAAACTCGTGTATATCATTTGCATTCCGCTTACTCATGTTAATATTAAAATTAATGACTTTAAATATTTTAACGAGAACTGCAGAATCACCTCACAGAGAAAACAATACACTAAAAGCCGACTGCGCACTAAAGACGTAAGACCGATTCCCTTGACTGCTTGAAGGCAAGTAGTCACGAAGCCGTCTAAGATCCCGCTTGCAGTGGGTTACCCTTACATGATTACGACTAACATTGACGTTGAGGATGGCATAGTGAACGGCGCGATTGGTGTGTTAAAGAATATAGAGCTGCTCAGTGAAGACGAGCACTTTGCGGAGTTAGAGGCACTGAACGAACCGTCAACATCTGTGGTCACACACAAACAGCGACTCAGACTATGGATTGAATTCCCGCTCGAGATGATGGGCCAACGATGTCGACTCGAAGCTAAGCCACATGTAATCTGCAAGCGTGAGGTTCTCGACTTCAAGTGGACACCGATAACAACGCGCAGTGCCAACATACCTCTCGGTCCGACGATCAAATGCCGCCGAATACAGTTTCCCATCGTGCCGGCGTGTGCGATCACGATACACAAATCTCAAGGAGGCACTTTCGATCGAGTCGTGTATCAATATGACAAATCGCAGCAAAACCAACTAGTTTATGTGGCTTTGAGTCGCGTCACATCGTTAGATGGCCTTTATATTATCAGTGCCCGAAACGATTTCAAGTTTTATCATGGATTTGGTCAGGCGTCTCCTACAGTTAGAGAGATACGAGATGAGTACCAGCGACTGGCCCAACATCCGCTGCCGACACTAGTCGCACAAGTAAAAAAGTTTTGTGATTATGTTCCTGATCAGCGTTGTCTTATACTTATCACCGCCATTAATGCACAAAGCTTGGTCGCGCACTCAGAAGACATCTCTACCGATTCCATCATCAACCGATCTGATTACTTGGCAATTAGCGAGACGTGGATGGAAGATTTCAAGTCAGTGCAGGTGCCTGGCTTTGATCTGAGATCATATCGTAACACCGCTAAGCGCAGACAAATTGCAACTACATCATCGGCGGCGGTATCATCGAGTCGCATAGCCAGTGGAGTCGCCATATATCGCAACATCAATAGCTTCACTGATTGTAACAGAGTTAACATTGACATTTCCGAGATGAATTTGCAGATGAAAGACCCAAAGGTTGGTGATGTCTGTCTAGTAAACGTAACAGTCAATGGCATCTTCAAATTCATACTCGGGTGTGTGTACATCCATCCGGGCACAGCGTTAGCAGAAATTAAGCTCTGTATGTTACGATCGCTGTTAAAGTATTCTAAAAACATCGTTAAGATTATACCCGAATACGAGCCAGATCTCACTACACCAATCATGATGGTCGGAGACTTTAATGTTAATGTCTCGCAAGACCGCTCGTTGCCCGACTTCATGCTCAGCGAGTTTAATTTGTCTTACATCGAAACTTCTCCAACAACGCTAGGTAATACCTGTATTGATTTAACGTTTACCAGAAATCTCGATGTATCCTGTATCCTGTATGCCATTTGTTTCGTACTTTCCGTATCACAGACCTATCATTAATAAAGTTATAACACAGTAATTATTTGTTTACTTGATTTCTTTCCTGAACCCGACGAAAGGAAAATGTTGCCATCACAAATAAAACTTGGAAATCCGAAGGACTTCTTAGTGTTCAAAAATGATTATGACATACACTGAGAAAAAAAAATACTATTGTTCAGAGAAAAATTTCTTGACTCAAGAACTTTTAAGAATAAATTTTTTAAAAAACTAATTTCTTCACAAAAGAAAATCAATATTTATTTTCATAGCAATAACTAAACAAAAGAATGATTTTATTTGAATTAAGAAAATATTATTGAAATAAATTTAAAAAAAGTTTGAGACAAGAATATATATTCTTATGTCAAGAAAATTTACTTGATATAAGTATTTTTTTCTCTCAGTGTATACATATAATACGCTCAAAGAAAATATTACCCGTTACGTACACGTATTCACGTAAAACACACGGCCGTGTCCACGACACAGCCACACCCCGTATATTTTTTGAGTTCAGTTTTTTGTACTGACAATGTTGGTTTTCATATACTTTATATTGCTGTAATCAGTTGTGGTAAAACTCCTTTTTACTTTTTACCTGTGCACTAACTTCACAGGTTGGTTTCGTATTTATCTGGAGTCAATTTAATCAATTATTTTTGTTTCTGGAGCGATAAACGCTGAAACAAAACATACAATTAAGTTCTAGGATTTCGTTGTCCATGATGTATCCGTTACTTAACTAAATAAACTATTTCACTAACGACTCCGAACACAAAGTTTTGTGTTCCGAGTCGTTAGTGAAATAGTTGTATTTATATAGTTAAGGTTATAAATGTAATAAATGATATATGAATTTATTCTCAATTGTGTTTATTATTTATCTTCGAGAATACTTACAGCGCGTGTACCTAATAAAAAGTATTACACTAAAAATAAAATGACAAAACTTTAAAATGAAACATCGAAATGCTTACAGGACATGTATAGGTAGGTTATACACGAATACACACAGACACTTGAATACACGAAAAATTTACTCTTGAGTTTACGTATTTGAAGCCGTGAACGTAATAAAATTGTTGTGCTAAAATAAATACACAAACTTTAACCAAACGTTTACCTAACTCACATCTGACAACAGAATATAGGCGGGCATAGATGAGAACGAAGGTTGCCGAAGTTGCCCGAGTGGCTTCACGCTGTCAGTCTGCAGACTAGAGGTGGGCTAAACTGTTATTTTAAAATACCAGGTATGAAAATACCGTTCCAAAAAAATAACAGGTACAAATACCTGTTATTATATACTATATATACATAACCTATATTATCCTTTGTAAGTAACTCGTTTTGAGTTTCCTGCAGGTCTCCTATGTAATATCTTCAAATATATACACTGCAAGTAGGTTTATTTTCACCTAGATAAACCTATTAATATATTAATAAACCTACTTGCTGTGTATTTATTTGAAGATATTATATAACCTATACTATATAATTTGTTATAAGAAATAAATTGAAACTAAAAGTATTAACAGTGTTACTTTACACTGTGACTTTATTAAACTATTACTGTTTAAATGGAAATAAGAAACAAGAGAATTTATAGGGCTATCTCCCTTTGGGAATACCAATTTAAGTTTTCACTAGTAGTAAACAAACTAACATTGGTTAGACAAATCAGTTGCGAAACTCGGGGCAATTAAATAATTTAGAGTAGGCCTACACGTAATACCACAAAAAATAATGTGAAAAAACATCAGAAACGTATAATAAAAACATAACAGTAAGCCACAAGAGTGAAGGAGAATAAACAAAATTTTACAAATAAAAATTAAAAAACAAATTGTAATAAAATAAATATAAATACATAAATAAAAACTTATATAAATAATAAGCAACAACAAAAGTAAATTAAATGCATTACAGATATTTAAGGAACAGGACTAGATAAAGTGCATAAATGTCCATTACAACAATCTCATCATTTACGTGAGATGTGTAGTGAAGTTAAAATCACATTAATAAAAAGTATAATATAGCTTATCAACATCAGCCATTCTATAGGTTATAACTCAATATAATTAAATACAACGATTTCACTAACTACTCGGAACACAAAGTTTTTTGAGTAAAAACAAAGTTTTACCAACCGATTTTAGTTACAAGTTGGTGACTAGTATAATATATAATTTATTAGCATATAATCTGTATTCTATATCTGCATATCACACGAGAATAAATGTAACAGCAGGATGAATTATTTCCTTTATTAAAAACAGCTTCGTCTCTTTGCGCAGAATGAAGTATACAGGACGAAAAAGTGGCTCGTACTATATACTTATATTTCCTACTCGAAATATGCTTGATGCTACCTGTTCCTAAAATACTAGGTGTTCCTAAAATATTAGGTGTTACTAAAATACTACTGTTACTCTGGAACGCGTTGTTCCTTGGGTATCGGTGATACCACTAGTATTTGAAATACCTAGTATTTTAAATAACGCGTTACTGGCTGTTCCTTGCGTTCCAGCGATATTTTTGTACGCCTAGTATTTGGCCTTGGTTTACGTGATCTTGTGTACTTTTTGTGTGTGTGTGTCTGTGTAGGTGCGTAGGGGGTGTGCCTCGACTCGGAACAGCGTCGCCGCGAATAACAGGTATTTCAACTTTTCAGTCACTGTTACATCCGTTCCACAAAAATATCGTTCCAAAATACCTACTACAGGTATATCGGCCCACCTCTACCTAGCAGTGTTCTTAGAAGCAGTGATCGCAATCACAGTATATTAGAGGTGGGCTAAACTGTTATTTTAAAATACTTGATATAAAAATACCGTTCCAAAAAAATAACAGGTACAAATACCTGTTATTATATACATAACCTATATTATCCTTTGTAAGTAACTCATTTTGAGTTTCCTGCAGGTCTCCTATGTAATATCTTCAAATAAATACACTGCAAGTAGGTTTATTTTCACCTAGATAAACCTATTAATATATTAATAAACCTACTTGCTGTGTATTTATTTGAAGATATTATATAACCTATACTATATAATTTGTTATAAGAAATAAATTGAAACTAAAAGTATTAACAGTGTTACTTTACACTGTGACTTTATTAAACTATTACTGTTTAAATGGAAATAAGAAACAAGAGAATTTACAGGACTATCTCCCTTTGGGAATACCAATTTAAGTTTTCACTAGTAGTAAACAAACTAACATTGGTTAGACAAATCAGTTGCGAAACTCGGGGCAATTAAATAATTTAGAGTAGGCCTACACATAATACCACAAAAAATAATGTGAAAAAATTTCAAAATAGGCAGTCATTGAGGACTGCCGACAGAAGTGAAAACTTAAAACTATGAAATAACAGTGGTTTTTTTGGATATTCAAATTAATTGTAGTATCAAAAATTAAATTTTTTTGTAAATTAAAATCTTTAACATCAGTCTGGTTTTCACATATAAGCTAATAAAAAATAAAAAATAATTTTGAATTAGTAACCATATTTTCAAAATTCAACACATAAATCTAAAATTATTATAAAATTTTATAGAATTTTTAATTTTAAAATCCGCGGCAAAAATACTATCGAACAACTAGAAATTTGTTTTACCACGCTAGTAAGATAACTCCTAAGCCACTATGAAATACTCATTGCATGATGTATGGCAGAGGTCAAATATCAAAAATAAAAAATATCAAATTTTTAAACGGAAATATTGATACGAATATTGGAAATATTTGAAAATACATGCTTTGTTTATGTTATTCATTTTTCTATATAAAAATATTAACATATTTAGTACTCACTTTTGTACTGCAGTGATCCTACATTTGAACATTTAAAATAATGATCAAACTAAAACACAATTTAAACAATGCACAGTATACACACATTAAACTTTCCACGTAGTCAATTTAACTTTACTTATATACATATACACAGCACTAATGTTAAAATCTTCTAATAATAAAAAAACTATTAAAAATACATACTTCGACATTAGACATGACGAAAAACCCTAAGTTAACAGCCAGACGGACAGATAACAATTATGTAAATATCATATAATATAGTATAAGTAATTATTAAGAATAAAAATAATGTAAAATAGATCATAAGTATTGCGTTAATTTGTTAATACGGAAAGCCGAAATCGCGCTAGGGATCGAACACGCGATAGCAAATTCGGCAGCGTAAGAAACTCCAAAATAAAGTACGTAAACGATAAAAGTGTGTTAAATAGTATAAATAGTATTACAATTGTATAATATAATTGTAGTATAATAGTATTACACACAAGTATAATCTATACTTTCACTGCTGGCCACGCGCAACACGTCATACTTATAGCTACAGATATCATGTTAGCATTAGCATGTCGGTGACGCGAACTCATAAGATTTTACCCATCCAAAAATCGCCCAACGTGCCTATAGAAGTTTTCACTTCAAAAACATCAGAAACGTATAATAAAAACATAACAGTAAGCCACAAGAGTGAATGAGAATAAACAAAATTTTACAAATAAAAATAAAAAACAAATTGTAATAAATTAAATATAAATACATAAATAAAAACTTATAAATAATAAGCAACAACAAAAGTAAATTAAATGCATTACAGTTATTTAAGGAACAGGACTAGATAAAGTGCATAAATGTCCATTACAACAATCTCATCATTTACGTGAGATGTGTAGTGAAGTTAAAATCACATTAATAAAAAGTATAATATAGCTTATCAACATCAGCCACTCTATAGGTTATAACTCAATATAATAAAATACGATTTCACTAACTACTCGGAACATAAAGTTTTTTTGAGTAAAAACATAAAGTTTTACCAACCGATTTTAGTTACAAGTTGGTGACTAGTATAATATATAATTTATTAGCATATAATCTGTATTCTATATCTGCATATCACACGAGAATAAATGTAACAGCAGGATGAATTATTTCCTTTATTAAAAACAGCTTCGTCTCTTTGCGCAGAATGAAGTATACAGGACGAAAAAGTGGCTCGTACTATATACTTATATTTCCTACTCGAAATATGCTTGATGCTACCTGTTCCTAAAATACTAGGTGTTCCTAAAATATTAGGTGTTACTAAAATACTACTGTTACTCTGGAACGCGTTGTTCCTTGTGTATCGGTGATACCACTAGTATTTGAAATACCTAGTATTTTAAATAACGCGTTACTGGCTGTTCCATGCGTTCCAGCGATATTTTTGTACGCCTAGTATTTGGCCTTGGTTACGTGATCTTGCGTACTTTTTGTGTGTGTGTGTCTGTGTAGGTGCGTAGGGGGTGTGTCTCGACTCGGAACAGCGAGGGCGGCGTGTCTCGACTCGGAACAGCGTCGCCGCGAATAACAGGTATTTCAACTTTTCAGTGACTGTTACATCCGTTCCCCAAGAATATCGTTCCAAAATACCTATTACAGGTATATCGGCCCACCTCTACTGCAGACTCAAGTAATAATAATAGTTCCGGTATATATTCGTACTCTGTGGTTCCGGTAAGGCACCGCAGCAGTACTGAAATGCGGCTTCAAATGGCGTAGTTTAGTATGGCAACGCATTAAGCTTACAATACGTATCGCAGGGTTCGCTTTCTTACAGGAAGGGTACACATTAGTTTAATAAAACGTAATGCCAGACGATAAAAAACCGGTAGATTTTCATCCGGACTCTTGGATGGTAATAAATCTAAAGTATAGGTTATGTTAATAAATTTATTAGGACTTTAAGAAATACTTGCTGAGGAATTTATTTATTTTTTGTTATCATTGTGTGTTATGGTTTTTTAGTTAAGGACAGTATTCCTTAATAATAATAAATACGTTAGTTTGATTTGGTAATGTTAATGATGAAACAAAAAGTAGCAGTTGCTGATAAGACTGATAAGTAATCGAGAATTAGGGTGGAAGGGTCACAGAAAGTTTAGGTCAGCAGTTTAGGAGAAAGTTAATTGTAGTAAATAAAATGCATGTTGCATTGTACGTTTTCCCCAAAATTCTATCATCCCTCATTTAACCACTAATGAAACTAGAACAGGAATCTAGCAATAACTTGATGTTTAAAGAATACTGCCCACACTTCTAGTATATATGTTTAAAGAATACTGCCCACACTTATAGTATATATATATATATATATAATCAAGTTCATAGAAATACCTACCAGTGGTATTGTAAAAACGTTTGTAATGGGGACGCGAAGGATTTGGAGAGAAGTATTTATGGACCTTTATTTGTAAGATTTGATATTGTTTGATGGGTTAAATATGTACTTGTCACTGTAGTGTGAAGATACTTTTTTGGTGTTGTATAAAGCAGTTTATGTAACTTGTAGGTATTATGTCTACTCACTCATAATTGTTGCAATGTGAGGGTTGTTTTGATACTATAAATTCACAGCAGTGGACTGTGTTAGTTTTATTTGTATTTAATAAAAAGGCAGATTTTTTTAATTCATATGTGTGTTTGTTTTAGGAAAGACATAATTAAAATGTATTCTTAATTGTACAAAACATTTTGACTGTCTTCTGAGATGTAATAGAATTGATTTATTTTACCACGTGTGAGTAAAGCTCAAGTTTATTGTATCCAATTTACATTTGATATAATTCTACAAAATGTATATCATTCTGGAAATGTTAAAATTGTTACACTCCAGAGAAACAAACTATGTAGTTAAGCTGCCCACTTAAGTTACTAAGGTTAACTTAATAGCAATCAAACCTGTAGGCACCACAACGCGAAACAGACAAGCCAACTTTCACTTATATGATTCATACAACTCTCAACTTTATGATAATACACTCTTGGATTTTTGTTGACCATGACGTGTCCGTTGATTAACTAAAAATAAGTATATCAATACCGACTCAACCCAGAGTTTTTCATTGGTAAAAATGTAAAAGTTTTACCTTATATTCTAAACCAGTTTTCGCTTATTATAAGCTTTGTCAGAGAGGCCACTGGGAGCGCTGTCTGTCTTGTTCTTGGCGACGGCATTGATTTTTGAAGGATCGATGTTGTATGTGTGGGGTGTGTATTTTCGAATAATATATGTGATTTGAATTGTGTCTGTTCGTTTAGGATGTTGTTTTTATGTGTTTGTATATGTCTAATTGTTCAAGAGTGTCTAGTTTTCAGCCTTTTGTGTGTATGTGTAGAATATCCATGTTGTTGTCGATGTTTGCGTATGTGTGGTTTGTAAAGGTGGATTCGGTAGTGGAGTGTAGTGCCTTTGTGTTCAGTGTATCTTTGTTTGAAGCAACAAAGATATCTTTGACCAGGTAGATCAAATTTGTTTTGTTCTTTGTGTATGTGTTTTGATAGTGTGTGTTCTGTTTTGTTTGTAGTTTTGTATGCGATTCTGTATCCAGCTTTTTTAAATTTGTGGGCTATTTTTTCAGTGTGGTTATTGATGTATGTTAGTGTTATGAATTTGTTATTTTCTCTACAAAACAAACAACAAAGATCTTCATGCATGCATATACAATTAAAAGTGTAGGGAGTAAATTATATGTTTCTAACAGAATATTAAAATTTGAAATAAGTTTGATATGCAACTGTGCATAAAGTTAGTTAATGCGCTTCAAGTTAAGAATACAGAATGGTATGTACTCCCTTTTGTGCAAGATAACTAACAGGATCACTGTGTATGTGGCGAGTGAACAGCATTCTTTGACAAGAAACTAACATGGAAAAGTTGCATACACACTTCTCTTCTCCTCCTATTTGTTCCTATCAGAAGTTGCAGATTTCAGAACAAATGTACAGCTACCGAGCTATTGGTGATTGTTGTTGTTGATTTTTAGTTAACTGAAATTTCTTGATAATTTTAGTAACACCAGTGGTGATTTCTTCACTCTGGGAAGTTTATTGTTACAATGTAATAACCAGTTTTTTTGATTTTATTTATTTTTATTTCTGAATTTATTTCAAAGTTCTGTGTGATAGTGTAAAAACCGTAAGCCTCTTGCAGTAACTTTCCAGAAATATTTAAAACGTGACCAAAAACAAAACGGGTGCAATACAGGACCTAATTAAAAAAGAATATAGTTTTTTTTTCTGAAAATGAAGATATAGTTGAAAAATTGTTGACATTGTCTAGTGCTTGGTGAGTGTTGAAAGAATAAGTGTGTGGACTAAGGGTGGGTAGCATTTGAATGTGCTTTCAGTCAAGGCGTGATGATCTGTAAGTCATTAGAGCAAGTTTAGAACTTCCCACATTGGTCGAACAAGAGTAGGTTATCAATTAAATCAATAAATGAAAGTATCTGTAAAGTTTCATTGTGTAGCTGAAAACAAAAACATGGGAATTTTAAAACAGTTAATACTAGATTGTTTGTGTTTCTTAGCAAAACAAGAGATGCCATTTAGAGATCATGACAAACCTTCTGATTCTAAACACAGGAGAAATTACATAGAATTATGGAATCTTCTTAGAAATTATGATGTTATACGTGCTAACCACCTAAAAGAAAGAACCACAGTTTTCTATAGAACATTTCCCTAAACATGTAAAATTATATTTTAATTCCATTTCAAAAGTTCTTATGAGTTACATAAAAAAAGAACGAAATAACAACTTCTCAGTTTGTTTCATTTCTTTTTGATGAAAAAACAGGCTCAATCAATAAATCACAGTTATCCACATGCCCCAGATAAGTAAATAATATAAGAGAACCACAACAAATATTTATAGATTTTTCTGATTAAGTGCAGATTGTTTTGTGACAATTTGAACATATAAAAATTATAAAAGAATTCAATTTTTATCCAAAATTGGTAAGTCAGACCTGTCATGGAGCAGCAGTTATGGCAGGATAAATAACTGGTTTACAAAAACAAGTATAGTGTAAATATCCACAAGCCAGCCACTTTTACACATTGCTACTGCCATGTTTTGTTTTTACAAGGATCTTGTGCTATTAAAGGTTGTCATATATTTTTTAAAGTATTATCCTAGGATGTCTGCATTCTTCAACATTTTGAATGTTGCTGTATTTTTTCAGCAATTGAAAAAGTTAATGGAATAAAGACACCAAGAGCTGAACCTACACCATAGAAGTTTTGTAGGCTTTCATGGCTGGAGTCATTACTAAAAACTTCAGGTCTTGTTACTCTTGGTTGGTTATTAAAATTGATGTCTTCATTATTTTAGTTCTCCATAATATCCATCTCCAAATTTTTAGTTCCCACTCAACAACTAAATGGTAAACTCTAAATGATGTTTCCATAGCAGTTGTCTTCAGGGAGGGGACAGATGGAAAGAATCATCCCAAGAGAGGTAACAAAGTTTTTTCTAATTGTACACTGAATTTAACCGGCATTCCAATGTCAAACACAGCTTTACTTTCTCACATTGCTTACCCTGTCAAGCTGCTATTGTACATACTTCTGATTCATGAAATATACGTATTGTTCCACTTGTGTCAAGATGTTTATAAGACTAATTTAGATATTGTTCATCGGAAAGTGTGCGTGTGTGTGTGTGGTTTTTAATTGCTAATAGTTTAAATGGTTTAAAACTACTAGCCCAGGATATTAGAGGTCAATCAAATAAGAAAAAGAAGTAGTTTTCAGTATATACAGTTATCATAAGGACTGTGTAATGAACTGACCAAACACTACCATAAGTGAAACAGTACACAACACCCAAAAAGCAACAGTAGTAGTGTGTTCTTTGTCCCTTCAAAGTGTTCAAATAATATCAGAAGACAATAAACACCCAATTTTAGACTTAACAACCCACATTGAAACCTGTGCACACAATAAGTTTGTGTCATTTTTGTCTCCACAGAAATAGAAGATTTTGTGAAAGGTCTCTGTGACAATAATATAAAATGCATTGTCATTAACCTGTAAGAAAGTGCCAGTGACAGAGATGGACCAGATGTAAGTGATGACAAAAGAGGCGTTTAAAAATAGAAGACTTAAATTTTTGCTATTATTATAGTGAATAAATAAAGTAATAATTAACATCATTTGATGTTTAGAGTACCTGAATATGATACATTATTTTTTTAAATATCACTATAATATTGACTATATATTTAGTTAAGTAACGGACACGTCATGGACAACGAAATCCAAGAATTATTTTTTTAATAAATTAATTTTTTTTTTTTATTTAGGTATGCTAGAAAAAATATAAATCTATAATTACTTTTGAAATGCCATTAGATGATAAAGGTTAATAGTAACCATTATCTTTTTATATAGTAAGTACATAGTAAAATGTAAGAATTTTATTTCACCATGTGTTTCCAGTTGAATTGTCTGAGTTGACTTTTAATAACAGTTACTACACTGTTGTTTAGATTGTTTGTTTCTGTTCATTTTGTAAGTATTTCTAAATGGCATTGTCAGATTTATGAGTTTGTTTGACAGTTATACACACTGTCCTTTTGTCATCGGCTTGTTTTATAGTTAGGAGTCAATATACTACAGATGAGAAAAATAAATAAACAAAACAGCTGTGAATGCCAACAGCATGGTGGGGCAGATGACCATGTGTGAACTAGGACTGCATTTTTTTTTTTCTTCAGAAATTATATAACATTAGAGGGAGGGTTTCTCTATTTTAAAAACCAGCTTGCCTCTGATTGGCTCACACAAAGTACTATACAAGCCTAGCGTGGTGTGATCTTATTGGCATGCTTTCAGCAGTATGTTTTAGGTCAGCAAGGAGTCTGCTTTCACACCATCTAGGACCAGCAACCAGGCTATGTTAACTCCCAGATGACATGACTATCTTTTACAATGGTTGCCATGCTCCAGAATGTTGATGGACTTTGTAACAGAGGAAAGTGATGCTGAGTGGTGGCCAGAACTTCAGATTTGTTGAACAAGTTGGGATGATCATATGTCCGTGCATGCAGCACTATAGCAGACTTGACTGACTGTCCAGACAGTAGTGTCACCTGTATTCACTGAGATGAGTGCGGGCCATATGCTTTGTAGTCCTGATGTAAATTTGCCCACACAAGCCAGGTACCATCACCAACATGAAAGTCAACAAGTAGACTTTGCCACAGACAGTGCTTTACAATATGTGACAGGAAGCGGCCAGGGTCCTGAGGAAGATTTCTGCTGAAATGTAATCTGTCAGTGGGAGAAATTATGGCACTGAGGAATGATTTGAGAGCAGACAAGTCTATCACCATCTTGCCTTCAGAGAAGATCTGACAGTTGTTGGGCTGGACACACAAGAACTCTTCCAGGATCGCACCAGAGCTGTAATGTGAAGGACTAATGACCATATTAAACATTTTTCTCGGGCTCTAAATGGCAAAGACATTCCTGTGCTGTTCTGAAGTGTACCCCCCTAGACTATACACTCTGTTCAAGAACACAAGGAGGGTGTTCTCCTTATCCAATAGTCGGTGGTATCAATTGCCAACTTAATGAAGCATTTCACAGAACTTCTCCAGACTTTCATCAGTTGGATAGACTCTTTTGTGCTCGATTCGTTGAACTCTGCACTTCAGATCATATATGGTGGAGCTTGCAGACATCTCAGTGAGTTTTAACACTGTCTGACTCTTCACCACGGAGCTGATACAGAAGTCCTTGTTTACATGGCAAGTTGTTTTCTGCAGTTCGTGGCTTTGCTCCAGCATGTTCTCACTACTTCTCATACTTCCAGTGAGACGGGTCTTTCTTTGAACAGATTGATAGTGTTACCATGGGTAGTCCTAGCCTTGTGGTTGCCAACTTCTATGTTGAGAAATTTGAAGAGATGACAAAATTTTTGCCACTGAAGCTGAAGTATTGGATGACCACAAGCATTAAAGTTTTTTATTCCATAAAATCACAAGTATCTTACTATGATTTTATAAGTAATTTGTGATATGTGATCTATTTATTTTGATCTGCCATTTGTGGAAGACTTGTCTGGCTGTCCCAGTTGGCAGTGTCATGTGTGTTCACTGAGATGAGTGCAGATATTATGTTTTGTGGTCCTGATATAAACCTACCCTCACGAGCAGGGTACTATCACCAACATGAAAGCCAGTATGTTTTGTCTCAGAAAGTGCAAAATTTCTTATAAACATTTAAATGACAAATTGTTAAAACCCAATAATGGATTTACGATTGCTGATTGAATCGCCCATGACTTCACAAATCAGCATGTTTGTAATGTGTATTTGCTATATATTCTTCGTTCCACAGTTGGATGAGACAGTGGGTGTGGTAGTGCACTTATGCATACATTGCACTTATGGGTTTTAGGTTTGCTACTATGACTTGACTTGAAATCCTCGGCCTATAAAAATGAAAACTGAGCCATTAAAAATAAAAACCATAAAACCATTGCACACTCAATTTAGTGCATGTTAAAATATAAACTGTCCTTATGCAGTATGTTCTTGCTCCTTAACAATATATATTTTTTTAATTAAGAAAGTTGTGTTAGTAGTTATAATCATAAACAGAATTAACACTGTTGCACACCATTATAGAAAAATTATACTGATTAGTGCTTTCAAGCTTCACAGCTTATCATCAGATCGGAAATATCCTATTTCAGATCATCAGGTTATTTCTGATCTGATGATGAGCTGTGAAGCTTGAAAGCGCTAAATGGAATAATTTTTCTATAGTGGTGTGCAACAGTGTTAATTCTGTTATTTATTTATTTATTTTTTTTGGTACATATAGTCCAGATCTCGTAGATGATGTACATTCGATTTAAATTTAATCATATCTGTGTAATAACAAAATAGAAAATAAAATGTCATATCAAATTTTAATTTCTTTCCGTTGTGAGGCATAAAAAGGGGCCTGTGAGAAACTTTCCCTATTCAAAATAGACTATTATGTTAAGAAATTATAACGCCTAATTTCAACAAAAAAAAAAATGTCTGAGTTAAGGTAAATGTCATTTGGATGTGGTGGCAAGTGATGTATGAGTTAGTAATAGGAGTGGCGAACAAAAAAAAAGAAAACAAATGGGTGAAGGCATCCGCTGTCGCCGCCTACGCAAGCCTAATTGACACACCATAAATCCAGTGTAACGAGTGGCCACATGTTAGAAGGACAAGGTTATTGTGATGGGTGTATCTAGAAATGACGCCGGTGGATAATAGTTTACAATCCGATGAAAAGCATGAGGGAGTGAATAAACTCATCAAGTGAGAAATGTTTCGTCCGGACAAAGGATGGAAGGTTACACGACACGGCAACAGGAGACAGAAAACAATGAAGGGTGTTCCTTGACTGAGATGCGTAAACAGAGGATACGCCTGAACAATACTCAAATACCAGGAAAGAAATCGTACCCGAGGAACGCAGGAACTAAAAGGATAGGTTTTGTTGGGAACCAGACAAAAAAAAGGAAATACTTACGGAGAGAGTTGGCGAGGCCTTGTACAAGAAAAGATAATACCATAGGCGCAACTAATTGGACAGGCAGATGTTGGAAGAGAAATCGAAGGGTTGTCTTTTGTGAAGAATAAGAAATACGACAACGAGATTTATTACTAGAGTATTCGGAAATGCCGTTGACCGAAGGGTAAAGTATCCAGGAGAGGAGTTTGGTGGGAAGCAGTAGGCCTATCAGAACTTACTTTGGAGAAAGTAGGTGGTCTCTGGAGTAAGTTGTACAGGAGGAACCAATTAGGAAACGGCATCGCCGAAAACCAGAAGTCTAGTGGGGGAATTCTCATGTTTGATATAGGCAAGTGACAGAGATGCAAAAAAGGGGAGTCTTTATAAAATTTTCGAGAGCATCGGAAGTAAGAGACGGTGACGGAAGTGTTACGGAGTTCGTAAAACGACTTAGAAAAATATCGCTATGATATGAACTGTATGACATTGGCGAACCTAGCGTTCGAGTTTGCGATCATATAATAGTAAACGGTAGTGATATGTAATATAACGGCGGTACTCAAAATTCTAAGAATGTTGTATAATAATTAGTCATGAACAAATAACAGTAAGTAACCGACAAGTGTGTCGGGTAAACAACCATAAACCGAGTGTAATATACGTCTTTAACAATATCACGAGTAAATTTAATGACACCGTTACAAAATGTCAGTGAATAACTGAAGTTATAGCAATAATAATTTAGACTCGAAATAAAGCCGATACGAACACGCGCTGTGAAAAGTGCTATATATCTATATGTGAAGTGCAACTGTGAAGTTCAAGCATGCCACTCGAGATTCATCTGATGACTTATCTTCAAAAACTCCAATGCTGATTAAGGAGCATCGCTTCCCACACTGGTGACCTCTACAATAGATGGATAATCGTACCTCGAGTAAATTTTATATATACTAATTAAATGTTACACCCACTGTCTGTTCACTAAAATAACGCACGAAAGAAATTAATTTAAAGTAAAACTTTAAAGACTTGATTATCAGTAAGGTCATATTGAACCATTAGAGAAAATCGTAGAAAATCTAGTATTCATAAAATATCTATATCACATTTCACAATCGTTTGATTTAAATGAATCCGTTTATATATAAGTGTTGTACTAAACTTAAGTTGATCAATTATTAAAAAAACAATGAATTATATTCATTTTGTTTTAATTGTCTCCAAGTCACGTTACTAATATTTAGAATTAATATTAGGCAATTACCTGTATTAACTTCCGTCTTGTGACTTAAGACACAAGACGGACGTTAATACAAGTAATTGCCTAATATTAATTCTAAATAATGAATTATAGTAATACAGTAAGTAAATTCTTCAAGATTGAAGAAGTATTAACTTTGTTAAAATGTGCTATTTGTTAATTTTATTTATTTATTAATATTTATAGCAAGAATTAAGTGTACCATGAAATATGATATAATGATTTAGTTAATAAATTAACTAATAGAGAGTAATGAAGAATACATTTTATTGAATTTAACCCTGAGATATATCAAAACAGTAATTGTATTATTATATTAGACGCACACGACTACGGGGAAACTAAGTTAAATGTTATTTAACACTACAACTTGTGTGGCATAACTCAAATCATTATATTGGGCACCACAAAACATGCGGGACATAAATAATTAAAATAAATACAAATAAATTAAATATGTCAATGAAACAATAAAACTCATAACAAACAAAATCCAAGGAAAAATTTTTTAAACACGTTAATCAAAATACTACAACAGAACTATTTCAAATTTATATATGAATTTTACAAATATGAAGATGGCTTACCTTTGGGTAAATTTGCATATACCAAACATTATAATAAACATATATTGGGTGCCAGAATATATTTTACCTTTGTGTCTTTATAGCCTACACAAATGACTGTATGTGCTGTGCTATGCAATGCAGTGCTGAATTTATGGCAATGGGCGAATTTCCTGCATTCAAGTTCTCTCCATTGGGCCTTCACTTTCCCCAAGTATGTGAAGAACTTCTGGTGGAGGAGGTGTTACTCAATGAACTACTAGTTAATCGCACTACGAGGGGCTCTACATTGTCTTGCATGTTGTCTGCATCCCACATAGTTTGTCCACTTTTACTATGTGGTCACAGTAATTCTTCCACTAGGCTTCTCAGTAACATTAGAAAGAGCATCATTTAAGGGGTCTTCCATTAACTTTTCTTTCAATTGCATGTTCTTGGCTACATCCTGTTCCATTTGGCTCCTGACTAATTCAGTGGGATAGAGTGTCTGCAGGTGTTGAAGAGTATTGATAAATTTATTAAATTCACCTTTAAAATAATATTATTGTTCAGTAACTAAATTTTTAGGCGGCTCAGTAGACCAGTGGGTATGGCACCTGGCTACTAACCTAAAGGTCCCGGGTTCGATTCCCAGGGCCGCACCATAAAATCAAGGTGCGTTTTCAGCCCCCAGGTCAACTCAGCCTGTTGAAAATGAGTACCTGGGATAACATCCTGGGGATAATAATGGGCGGCTGAAGCGTAGTGCTGGCCACACTGCCTTCCTTGTATGCCATACGGCTGACAAAAGACAGCCTACCCTGCCTTCTCCTACACTACTTCAGGTGGTACACATGGGAGCCATTATTATTATTATTATTATAACTAAATTTTTATTTTATTATTTTCAGATACGCCCATGTGTTATGTACAAGGATGAATACAGTGACTGCACAAGTATTAGAGGACGTTTCCAACAATATTTTGTACATGGAGAGACAGAAGATTGTTTGCCTTGGAAACGTGACTATGAAAACTGTATGAAATGGAAGGATAATGGTAATGAGAAGGCATTTGTACGTATATTTATTACCTCATAATTGTTTTAATAAAAAACTAACATGCATATACACATGTTAATAAATTTGTAATCACAGGTTACACTAATCTAACTTGGTGTACCATTATTTCAACAAAACACAAGTTCACGTGCTTTGTTATAAAGAGTGTGTTGCTTGTGAAGGCCTGTTGATATTTCTGTTGAATATCAAAGGGAAATCGAATATCAAGGCAAAGAAATTAATAATCGCAAGTTTATTAATAACAATAACTCACACTCGTTTAATTCAACATTTCATTTCACAAATATAGTCTGATAGCGCTGCCCATTACCCTTCATAATAATAATAATGCACTAAAGACCACAGGCAATATCTTCTACATGCAAATGAGCAAAGTCTGTTGTGGTGAAGGGAGTGTCAGAAGAATTACACATTGAATAGTTACTGCAAAACACACAGTAAAAACAAACAACTTAAAAACCAATGGAAAAATAATTGATACTTTTATACAGAATTTGTCTCCATACTTTTTTAGTATTATGTCACATTTAAAGTACTGTATGACTTGGTTGTGCTTACCTTTTATTGCATTTGTGTAAATTTGGCCTAACAATTTGAATAACTTGTATAATTTATATAATAATTTGAATAAGCTTTACCAACCTTACTTAACCTATTTCAGTTTTTTCACAACTACTTTTTGGTAAATTAATCAAATTGAAAATTGTTCTTAATTACCAGAATGTCCAGAAAGTCTTGATTTTTATTTGTTTTCTACTCTTCTGTAATTTTGTCCTAGTCTTCCTGTAAGTAGAGATGAGGAGAAACAAGTGGAAGCTAAGTCACAAGCCATTTGAAAACTGACATACACATACCTTTGAGTCTAGTCGCCATACTGCAAGGAACTTTCGTGGTCTCTGTGTTTCTTAGCGTCTTGTGTAGTGACCATCTGAATCTGTTCATCCTTCTAAATGTGTTGCTCCATTTTACTTTCCATTGTGAAAATAATGTCATTTGATTTTGTTTTATTTTGAAATATTTAGTTATTACACTCCCCTCATAGTTATATGCATGTCCATGTTTCTGACCATGTAAGTCATAAGAAATTCACGCCGATTTAAAACTTCCTTTCCAGACACAGAGATAGCAAATTTTGTTACTCCTTTTTTGCATGTATCACTATGAAAAAATAAAATCATTGTGTACTTAAACCGTATTGTGCTCTAACTAAATAACATTTTTACTTGAAAACCTAATGTACTGGTAGAATTTTGAATTTTGTTTTGTCATCTGTAAGCTGAGGAAACAAAGTGTGAAATTTTCCTTTGTTTTTCTGCATAGTAAATTAGATACATCCATTCTTTCATTTCTTTGTTTTGGAATTTTAATTCTCATAAAGGAATATTGCTGTTATAAGAGAATTTGTTAGTGAAATCTATCCTTTAGATGATACTATGGTATTAAAAAATCTCCATAAACACGCAAGGCCATGTCTTGATCATACATTGACTGATAGTGTGAAACAAGCCTTTAGGCAGAAAATCTCAGCAAGAAAAATCAAATATACCAAATTCTGGGACAGACACATTATTCTTTTGGTGGGCAGAATTCCCCCAGGCCCAACAGAAAATTATGAAGTTTACTATTAAACACTGAAAACTACCATATACTATTCAGAATAAAAAAAAAGGAGTAGCATGTTTACCTGTGGCATTGTTTTGCTCCATGATAACTTGGAGTCAGTGTTTAGCTCAAACAAAATCTGATTGTATCTTTCGAATTTGACAAGAACAATTAAATAACCTCCCTCCCATTCACCAGATCTGGCACCAACCTGCTTCCACCTCTCTATGTAGTGTAAGAAGTTCTTTAATGGTTGGTCAGTGTTTTAATAATGTTGATGAACTGCAAAGTGAAGTTACAAAATAGCTAATTACCCAGGTGGTACATATGTGAGTACCACATGTAATAGTAATTAATAATAATAATAATAATTGTGATCAAAATTGTTTCAGATAAAGAGAATCTGAACAAAACTAAATTTGAAAAAAATTATTATTTTTTTATTAGTAAGGAACTTATGTGATTGACAGCGCTGTCATTTCATTGTCAAAAGCCACAAAAACATATGATGCATGTTTATAATACCCATATGTTTATAAATAACATTGTCATATTACAATTTATGTAGTCATTCTTCTTTAAACAGAAGTATACTTAGATTGTATAGTACATAGCCTACATATAAAGCATTCGAAGTGGCATTTAATTTAATTAATTTCATTCAGTCACAAGGAATAGACTCTTGGGAGAATTGTGTATGTCACAAACAATTAAAGGTAGAACACCAGTCAAAAGATTTTGTCTGTAGTCACCTAGCACTGTAACATTAGGGTTTCAAATTTATGAACAGTCTTATTATATATCTATTGTATAATATTGTTATGCTAATACAATATACAAGATGTGTAGTAGCCTTGTAATGATAGTCACACACAAGTTTGGCAGATTGATGCACCTTGGAATGCTCTGGTTGCACCATCTTCTGATGGCATTGAGGATTGTTGTAAAACTGTCTCACAAACATTATTATGGTACACAACTGCTGTTGCCTGCTAAAAGTAGTGCAAACACTAAACTGCCTTAACTAGTTTGAGTTCAAATCTTACAGAGCTGCTTGTATAGTGTTGCCCTCCGTGCTAAATGGTGGCGAGTTTGTGAACTTCATTGTCAGACCTTGTATATTGTTATTGTTGTAAGACCTTGATCGGTGAAATCATTGTAACGATATGTAAACAGTGCTATTGTGTCCTTGATAGATTTAATGAGTTCCAATAATTAAGTAGTATAGTTTAGTTATCTATACAAAACAGTATGGCTTACTTATCATCTTTAATTGATCTGCAACACTTCTGATGATTATTAATGATTACTCTGCATTGTAATTATAAGACAAAATTGAAAATAAAAAGTTTAATTAAGTTAAGAACAGAAATTTAAAATTAGTTTAATTAGTATTGTATCTAGATATGTTGTTAAAAAATTTAGAATTCTAATTAATCAGAATATTCAAAATATTTGGATAGAAAAATGTGTATTTAAATAACTAAATAACTTGAGTAATTTAATGCCAAAGGATTCACAAGTGTAATAATAATTTTAACTTTGATATTTCATGAACAGTGATCAGTACATACAAAAACATGAAATAATGACACAAATCATTGCATTGGTAATGGGAAGACTGAGCACGTATGGACAAGTGCCTTTTATTAACATATATTATAATGGTAAAACTAGATGTTTGTATTATTTATTCTAAATTTATTATTCTAATTCAACATGTTATTTTTAAAGAATTTTGTACATCCTGTTGAAATCTTGTATCAGTTTCTGTCATAACTCTATCTCCAAATGTCAAGAAATTTTAGACAAAATTTAACACATCAAACAGCAATTTTAATGCAGTTCATGTTATAACAGGTCTGTTTTTTTTTTCATGAAGGACGAAATAGTGGCAAGTGAGAAAATTCGTAGAGCAGCTCGTTTAAAACCACATTATGAAAACAGTGTTTGGGAAAACAGGTCTGAACCTCCAGTAGACTGGAACTCACCTCTACCTGTGTGGATGGAGGAAAGGAATAAAGGCACCTATCTTAGTCTGAGAGCCCAAGAAATGAAAGAAGGAAAAAATTCTGATGAACTTAGAACATTCTGTGTTATTTCGTAAGAAGTGCATTAAGTAGTAGACATTTGTTTTCCAGTTCTTTCTTTTTATAGCATGTAATGTCATCCAGCACTATGTTTTACATGTAATCATTATGAAGGCATTATGTACACATGTAAGATGGATGTATCAGGGTTACTGAATGTGAACCAAAATAAGAATAAACCAAAAAGTGTAAATAACTATATTTTGACAATTGTGATAAACATTAATACATGCTTTCTGTATGAAAAAGTGGAATTATGTTTTGAATTAGTCTTGATTTAAGATCCCAATGGAATCATTTAACTTGTAAACGTATAAAATTTGAGTAACTTTAAATAAAAATGTTGACATTCTACATGGTGTACGTATTCTGATTTTATAATATTTCAGAATGAAATGTCAAAAACATAAAAACTGTAACAACAGTGCTCACAGGTGCTTGTAATAAAGGATGGACTCCAAAATCCAAACCAGATACCCAGTTCCAAGTCCCAAGTGAACCTAAATCCTTCATTATTTTTTGTTTACATTATTGGAAAGGTAAAATTTATCTTCTTTTACTATTTTCGTTTCTGAAATAATACCTCTTAATTTGTACTTATTTGCACTTAATTTCTGTATATTTTACTGACAAATACAGTCTATTCCTAATTTTCCACTTTGTGGATTAACTGTGATGCATGCCTAATGTGTAACTTTCATATTATTCTGTACATACTTCTGTACTTCTGTTTAATTTATTTACCAACCATACTGTTATTAAAACTGTAGCATTGTGAAAATAAAAATAAAAATTATTGTAACTCTAGCCATGTGCCTTCTGTTAGATGTATAAAATCTTTGAGAAAATAGTAAATACCAAAAAAAATAGCCACTGAAATAAACAAATTTTTAAAAATCTTAAATGACTGAAGAGGAAGAGGCAGCTGCACTGCACTGGTGAAATTATGCAGCCTGTTGAGCTATTAAAATTGCAAAAATATTCCGAGTACTAATAAATTGATAAGGATAACTTAAAAGAATAGTTGCAATGTGATGAGTGGTCATGGAGCTTGAGAAAAAGATATGAAAACAAGAAAAATTCACATCAGTGGTGAGGAAGTTCATACTGAACAGACAGCACAGCACTTGAGAAGATAGAAGGATTGCCCAGCTACCTAGGAGGAAGATAATAGTGCTGATTATGTTGATTATGCTGCTCAAATTATAGTTTTTCAATAAAAAGAAAAAACTCAAGAAACAGTAAACAGTTACTTTATGTTTTAGAAAAGTATAGTTGAATTTGGTTTCTCGCTAACAATATTTGGTTTGTTTATACTAACAAATATTAGTTTAAAGTGTATAGACATTATTATTGTTGTTTACAATGTACACGTACATAATTATAATAACCACCTCTTTTATAAGCATTATTAATAATTTTTATTTTAGTAAAACTGGTTGTACACTTTAAAATTAACATAATTTGTTTCATGTACATCATTATACTAAAAGTGATTTCAATTATATATGAGGGGAGTCTGAAAAGTTCTCTGCCTCGACCATAGGCAGCAGCACTATTGTGAATTTTTTTTCTTATGTTGGTACTATAGCTATTGTTAGCATGGCCAGTCTATCAAATAGTTTATACTATACAGCCATTTGAAACAGAAGTGTTGTCCGTATTCCTTAAAATGGAGAAAATGAGTATCGTGTGGTCATAAATTTCTTTGTGAAAGAAGGTTCAACACCAAGCAAAATTTATTCAAGGTTCGTTAAAGTGTGTGAGGACTCTTCTCCTTCATTTTTAACAGTTAAAAAATGGGCTGCCGAGTTTAAACATGATCGTACCAGACAGGAAGATGATCCATGTGAAGGACGTCAAAACGGCAACAACACCGGAAACCGTCTAAAAAGCACATGAAGGTTTTAGACGTTTGCCGAATTAAAGTGCACAAAATTGTGAGTCTATAGGCATTTTGAAAGAACACGTCGGACATATTTTATGTGAGGGATTGCAAATGATAACGTTTTGTGCTAGGTGGATGCAGACAGCAGGTGTGCACTGTGCTGCTCGCAGCAGATCAAAAATGCATGTGCACGAAAATATCAGAACAGTGCTTGGAGCATTTTAATAAGAACAAAGCAGATTTTGTGCTTCAGTTTATTGTGATGGATGAAATTTGGATCCACCACTACACACCAGAGTCCAAACAACAGTCAAAGCAGTGAACAGAAGCTGGTTGTTCAGCACCAAAAAAGGCATAAAAAGTCAATTCCATCAGCAGGAAAAGTCATGGCGTCAGTGTTTTGGAATCCTAAAGTGTTTTGTACACCAGTTACCATGAAAAGGATGCAACAATAACCTGGGAGTATTATTCCAACCTTTAATCAAAACTAAACAAACAAACAAACAAAATCGTGAAAAAACCCGGTTTGCAGAAGAAAGAAAAATATTTTTTCATGAAGACAATGCATCTCCCCACAAACATATTATGGGAATGGGAAAATTCAGATATCTCCACTATGAATTATTGGAACATCCTCCGTATTCCCCAGATTTGGGTCCCTCAGACTTGCATGTTTTCACAAAACTCGGACCTCTTTCTTGCTGGTCAGCGTTTTCCATCGGAACAAGAAATGATTTCAGCTGTAGAAGGTTTTTTTTCAGACCTTACAGAAAACCACCTCAGGGACAGGATAGTGGCTTTGGAACATCACTGGAATAAATGTGTTACGCTAAAAGGAGATGATGTTGAAAAATAAAAGTAATTTTGGAAATTATAAATTCATTTTTCATTGTTAGGCTGAGAACTTTTCAGACTGCCCTCATAAAAAAAGTTTCTTTTTTTATTTGAGAACAATCCTTAAGACTGAAGTTTTATCTCCAGCCCAATATTACATCAATGATCTACAGTACACAAATAAACAAAATTTCAGCAGTACATAAAGATTTACACAACTTTTTAACAGTACATTAAACTTTAACATAGATGCACAGTCCCACTTTAGACGAATCCTCTGATCTGAGAACTCCATCTGTCTCTCTCCACTGCATCCACATCTGTTAGTCAAAATTTCTCCATTGCCTGTTCTATATTATGGTCCCTTGTAGTCAGAGGTCGTATCCGAGGTCATATCCTAGTTCTGAGCTCTCTTTGGCAATCATCCATCTTGCATTCTTCTTATGTGGTTGTACCATCTTAGTCTCATTTGTTCGGTCTCATCCATTATAATTTTTTTAGCTCCATCAGTCTCCTTAACTTGCTACTTCTGATCCTTTCTCATTTGGATGTACCAGCTGCTCTTATCCAAAAATCGATTTCCATTGAAGTTAATGTATCTCATTGTTGCGTGGTCATTGTCCGCACCTCTATTCCATACAACACTATACTTTCTATGATTGATTTATATATCAGATGCTTGTTCTGCTAATAATGTTATGACAATTACAAAATGCTTTCAAAAAATTGAGAGCGTCCTTTCTATATGCTACTCGACTAGCCCCACGTACAGTGTCTGTGTCAAGGCCGTCCATGCGCTTAGTACTCCAGAATTTTCAAGGACTAGTAACTATGCTAATTGTACCAGCACGCTGACAAAGAATCGAAAATTATTCTGGAACTTCTGCAGGCTATATATAAGCGGCCAGCTTAGTTAGTTACCTGGCAGTATTGTAGAGTGCAGATCAAGTGATTGTTGCAGATTAGTGGAAAGTGATTATTGTGTTATAACTAGTATGGAACTCTAATAGTTGACATTATTGCATGTGGACAAATTTTACTTGAATATTGTGAGAGAGTACCATGTTGATTTCAAATTGTTATTTGTGATTAATTAAAGGTGATGATTAGTGACTTATTGGTGAACTTCTGCGGGCTATATATAAGCAACAGTGGCTGGCTTAGTTACACCTGGGAATATCGTAAAGTGCGGATCAAGTGACTGTTGCAGATTAGTGGAAAGTGATTATTGTGTTATAAGTGCGGAACTCTAATAGTTGACATTATTATCACATGTGAACAAATTTAACTTGAATTATTGTATGAGAATACCTTGGTGATTTCAAATTGTTATTTGTGATTAATTAAAGTTCATAATTAGTGACTTCATTGGTGTCTATTTTTTTTTCGAATGTACAATACGATGATCTGTGAGATCATCATAACAATAAGCTTTCTGCCACTGCTTATCTTTCTTGTAGTTTCTATGAGATTCTTCATAAAATTTGATGAGTAAAAATTCGTTTCAGGTAAAGGTTGATTTATTTTACAATTTGATCTTAGCAAGTGAAAATCCTAACTTTGCTGACAGTCATTATAATTGGTTAAAGTTTGCTCTCATGGAGACGTTTTGCCAAATTAAATTCATGTCTGCCTAAACTTTCCGCCACTGATGGATTTTATATATAAACTAATACCTTTAAGTATTAGCTACCCTATAGGCTACCTTATATATAAACGTAGCTTTAACTATTTGCTTGTTTAAAGTAACTATAAACTATTTGTAAGTTTTAAATTAATCTTTAGTTGTTTAATTGATGTGTAATTATTTAACAAATATTGTAACGTCTCGCGGGTAATCTGTCGGGAGTCTTATAGACGTTTCCTTTAAAGGTTTCTTTTCATCTATTTATGCTCTTCGAAAATCTCGCGTTAATGAGAGTCACTGTAATTGTTTAATGAAATAATGTTTTATTAGCCCCACTGTTGGGTTCGCCAATCTTGTAACGTCTCGCGGGTAATCTGATAGTATCATTTGATCTTATCATCACTCTAATGAGAGTCACAGAATTCGTTATAATTTATGTTTAAAGTTTCCAAAAAAAAGAAATCGAGTGTGTGTGATTATACAGATATTTCCCTTAGATTTTTTTTTTTTTTTAAACATAGAATATATAACAAATATTTTTATTTCAGAAAACAATAAAGAAATAATTTATTAATTTCCCAGGGTTATTTTTGAGTTCTTTGTACTATGAGACGGTCAGAAAGGAATATTATTAAATACCAAGCTTTACATTAATTAATATATAATAATTTATAGTATGTAGTTCCGAGGTTATCCGCCAGAGTACAGATTAGGTTTCTTCACTACAACCACGAAATTAGTTAATGGCTGCTAGCAATTCACCGAGATCCGTTATGCTGATTTTTTGGTTAACACAAATAATAAAGTTTGTTTTCACCTCTTTTCCTGAAGTGTTTAAAGATATGGTGCTGTTTCTAGTGTTATGAAGTTATAGTTGAGATGTAATTTAGTTAAATTTACTTGGATACGATCTCACCAAAATATCGACATGCTGTAGACTAGGCCTGGATCTAGTAGTTGGATTTCTCAAAGTTTCGTCAAATTAAGGGCGTGAATGGTTATACTTGAAGGAGTTCTAATATAAGGTGGACATCACTCATCAATTTTATTAAATTTCGCACTAATTATTCCAAAACGTATTCATTAATTTCTCAAATTTTAATAGGCATTACACTTTTCAAAACGTTCACTTCCCAATCGTTTTAACAATTAATTCCAATCTTGTTAGTTGGTTACTCGTAGTAACCAAGATTTTTTTATGGTTTTTTATTGGTGAATCTATATACTTTTTAGTATATAGGCTATTATTAATTATTATAAATTTATTTCTTCTTTTTAGAAAAATAATCCTTTTTATACTTTATTTATAATAGAATTTAACCTATCTAAGGTTTTTCTTTATATTTTTCCTTAAGCTTGTACATTGGTATTTTTATATTTTAATCTCTTTTAACTTGATTTATTTATAATTTACCCTTTACTGAATGTATCCTTACTCTAGACTATTTTTCCTATCCCATCTTTCTAACATAGTAGTATTTTATATTATTATTATTTTATATTTAACCCTGGGTTATCTTATATTTAAACAAAATCATTATATTAAACACAAAGATTAATCCTAGGTACAAGACCTTTGTGGCCTACACAATAAAAATTACACAAAATACAAAAAAATACAAAATTTGTCAGCAGCCATATAGTCCACTGCTACAATTGATTGTTTTTTCATCTACAGTATAAATCTGTGAGATGCTCTTTTTTTTTTTAAGTTTACACTCTCACTATGTACACTATATCTCACTTTGTACACTATATTTCATGTTGTTATTGTTTACAGAATTTTGTAGTACAGTTTTTTTATAGCTAGGTACATAATACCCATTTCTGACTTATAGAGTGGGGTGATTGTGTTATCATATTTGGGCATGGGTTATGTAACGTTACATAAAGCCCCCCCCCACTAGAACAGATTTATTTTTGTTTACTTGTTTTTTAAAATAAATTGTTGAACTCTTCAATCTTCGGATTCTTTCATTATTCTTCGTAATATTCCTTCCTTATTTCTGATTGGTTATACACCTGTTATTCGGTTAAATGGTAATAGGCTTAATTTCCTACTCAACTCTCTCTCTCTCTTGGAGGCAAATTCATCAATGATTTATTTCTCTGGGTAGTGGTCTTCCACATATTACTTGATAAGGGCTGGTCACACTAATCATAAAAAACTTGTTTTAACACTCATATTTCTATTTGCTTCTATAAATTTGCTTTCTCAATTAAGCTTCTATCTGATATCTTCCTTCTGTTTTCTTCATTCATACTTCTGGAATCTAATATCACTTTTTTCAGCTATTTTATAATCCCTTAAATATTCAATTTCCCTAACATTTTTCCCTATCCTGTGCGGTGGTTCAGTTCGGGTGGCCACGTTGGGTCAATTACTCCGCTGTCCATCCTTACACCTTCTGAGACCAGGGGAACATCATCCCTGCTCAGGAAAATTATTGCCGGAACATTTCTACGGTCAATTCATTATAATAAAAAAATTACAAGTAGTCGATTAGCGACTAATACTAAACACTTTTGGGATTCTTCACGTTGTAGCTGTTTGCATTTAATTATATATTTCTTTTCTTCTTAATTCCTTCTTCTTTTTCATTAACTAATAGCATATAACATTATTGATAGGCATTATTTTAAAATCCTTTTGACTTTCCTTCTTGTGACATATTTTCTCCGTATCATTTCTTCCTATATCATTTTCAATTCCGAGAAATTCTGAATTATAGTTGTATTAATTATCGTCATTCTTTAGTTTCATTGTAGTCATTAAATTATTCGTTATTCTTCTTATTTGAGCACACTACCATCAATTGTTTTTATTTATTTATTTATTCTTCTGTTTGTTACCATCAAAATATTATTTTTCCTATTATTCCATTTTAAATCAGTTATTTATAAATATTATTTAATAATCTGTTCCTACATACTCTTGGTGTTTTACTGTTTATTAACTCAAATTGTTGCGAAATATCTTAAGTAAGTTGTACTTACATACTTTTTGTTAAATCAAATGGTTGCAAAATATCTTAAGTTGTACTTACATACTTTTTATTAAATCAAATGGTTGCAAAATATCTTAAGTAAGTTGTACTTGCATACTTTTTGAATTTTGGGGTTTTATTAAATCATATTGTTTTTCTTAATATTTTATTTAAAATTAGTTTAACCATTTTCGGTATCATTCACAACCCGGATTGATCCACTCTTATATTTTTCCCGTGGATTCTGTTGGTTAAACTTGTCAATAAAATTCGCTATTGGATTGCCCCATTGCGGATCACTACCATACATTTCAATGTTATCGTATGTATATAGTCTCTCATCTTTATTACTGGGACCAGGATTAGTACCTTGGTTTTCCCAACGGTCAACTCGTTTGTCCACCTTTCTTTGTCGCTGTTCATCTTATCTCCTCGAATCCCTCTCATCAGCCATTATATAATTTACTTGTGCTTGATTAGTTCCCTGATTGTCGCTTGGTGGATTTCCCGATGGTATGTCCCTATTTCTATCCCCACTTCTGGACCTCCGAATTTCATTATGATCATTCCATTGTTGTCTGTTGTCGTGGTTTCTCTCCTCTCGTCTATCATAATTTTGTTTCTGGTTAAAATATGGACGTTTTCCTTGGTAACGATTATTGTAATAATTATTGTTGGCACTGACATAATTTACCCTTGGTCGATTATGTCTGGGTGGTTCGTTTTTCCTCTCCTCTGTATTCCCTGACCTCCATCTACTCCTCCTGTAATATGATTCTTGCACATAATTCTCTAATAGCGTTTCCATACTTCCAATGGTCTTTATTTGTCCGCTTAGTCGAGCACTGATAATCTTTTCCTCGAAGTGATATGCGATTTTGGTCACCAAACACTCTTCAGGGATCTTTGGGTCTAAGTATTTTGGCATGCACACCTTCCCCAAAAAATAAGCCATAGGTGTCTGTCCTATACTGCGGTCATACCTACCATGACAGATATCGTCTCTAATAATGTACTGACTCAGACCAGTACTTAAGCTTGAACATTATCTTAAAATTCCCATAATCACACACCTCGTTCCGGATTACAGTCCACCAATTATCGTTAATGTTTTTGAAACATTCATCTAATATTCCTTTAATCATGTTCCATCGGTTCTCCTTCGACCTATTTAAAATTTCATCTACTCTCCCTAAAAATTCGAGTGGGTTTCTTCGATAATCTCGAAAGTTTACACTTTCCCTACTATCTTGGATAGTATGTTGAGTGTTGCATGTAGATCTGGAACCCATTCTATCTACCTCCCCTTGTAGGTTTGTTTGTAGTTGTTGTAAATTGTCTAATTTTTACTTCCATATTCCTTAAGGAATGGAAGTATGGTGATGGCAAAAAAAATCGTGTTCGAGATTATTGCAGATTCTGATTCTACTACACTCAAAACATGAAAAAAAGTCGTTTTCCGAAAAGTGTGTGTGTGTGTGTGTGTGTCTGTAGATTTTTTTTTCTATGGCAAACGATAACTGCCGCAAATTCAAACAGAATCAAATAATTTTTTGCATACAGCCCTGATTTGTAGAGTACTCACGACCTATTGTTTTTGGTGAAGATCGGTTGAGGGAAAGGGGTAGTTTACCTGCAACGGTTTTTTTTTATCAAGGGAAATTTTTTTTTTGGCAAACGATAACAGCTGCAAATTCAAACAGAATCAAATAATGTTTCGCATTCAGCCCTGAATTGTAGAGTTCTCAAGACCTATTGTTTTTGGTGAAGATCGGTTAAGGGAAAGGGGTAGTTTACCTGTAACGTTTTATGTTTTAACAAGGGTATTTCCTATGGCAAACGATAACAGCCGCAAATTCAAACAGAATCAAAAGATTATTTGCATACAGCCCTAAATTGTAGAGTTCTCAAGACCTATTGTTTTTGGTGAAGATCGGTTTAGGGAAAGGGGTAGTTTACCTACAACGTTTTTTTAACAAGGGTATTTTCTATGGCAAACGATGACAGCCGCAAATTCAAACAGAATCAAATAATTTTCTGCATACAGCCCTGATTTGTAGAGTACTCAAGACCTATTGTTTTTGGTGAAGATCGGTTGAGGGGAAGGGGTAGTTTACCTGCAACGTTTTTTATCAAGCGTATTTTCTATGGCAAACGATAACAACCGCAAATTCAAACAGAATCAAATAATTGTTTGCGTACGTCAGTGAATTGTAGAGGACTCAAGGCCATTAGATTTTGGTGAAGATCGGTTAAGGGGAAGGGGTAGTTTACCTGCAACCTTTTACGTTTTAACAAGAGTAAAGTACTTGAAAATTCATTTAAACTTTTTCAAACAATGGTAATTGTTGAAAATAAAATAATTTTGTTGCCAGGCAATAAAATTATAATTTTTTCATTTTAATGTAAATTATGTATATATTAGAAAATATATCGTGCTTGGCAGGCAAGCATATTTCAGATTATAAATCTTAGAATATGGAAGTCATGTATGGTTCTCCATACCGATATTTCTACGTGGCTATGGAACTGAGTCTTGACATTTTCTACGGTTTCGTTAAAATCTGTGAATTTACTGTTTAGGTTGCTTTTTATACCATCTAACTGATCATTATTTTCCTGGCGTATGGCCATTATGCGAACTTGGTTACTTTGTTCCTCTCGGTCCATTCGGGCATCTATTCCTGTTTTAATTTGTTCCATCTTTTCTTCTGTTTTATCTAGTCTTTGACTGGTTTCTATTATTTTCTTTTCTGCCTCCTCCTTGTATGTATCTACTCTTTGGCTCAGTGTTTTGTTAACATTTTCAATTTTACTCTCGAGATTTTCCCTTAACTCCTTATTGAAATTCTCCATTTTACCCTCAATTTGTTTAAAATTTTCATTATTCTCTTCAAATTTCGCATTCATATCTTCCCTTTGTCCGTCAATAGTTTCTTTCAATTCGTGATATTGTTCATTCATGGTTTGTCTGATATCTCCATGAATGGTCTCAATTTTTTCATTGAATTGTTTTACTAGACTTTCCTGAATACTATCTATTTTCTCATTGGTTTGTTTGTTTTGTTCCTTCAAAGTTTCGTTTTGTTTCTTTGAAGTTTCCTCCTGTTTACTAAAATTTTCATCTATTTTATTAAATTTCTCGCTCAAGGTTTCATTTTGTTTCCTTGAGTTTTCATCTATTTTGTCAAATTTTTCGGCCATAAATTTCATCATGTCTTGCCAATTGGGTTCTTTTCTGGCTTCCGCTTTATCTGGTTGGTCCCCTTGGGCATCCTCTTCAACTCTTTCCTTTTCCGTGTTTGTGACTACTTCGGTTTCTTCTTTATCACCCGTTGGTTGTTCCATTTCACTATCCGTGACTACTTCTATCTCTCGTTCCTGTCCACCTTCTACCTTCTCCTTGTCTTCTGCCCTCTTCCTCGATCTGCCTCTGGTATTATGCATTTCTTGTTTTCTCATAGTTGCCGACGAAAATTAGGTTTTTTGTGATATTATCTTTCGTATATCTCAAAATTTATTTCCTAATTAAAGCCCTTTTAAGTTGAGCGCCATCTTGTAACGTCTCGCGGGTAATCTGTCGGAGTCTTATAGACGTTTCCTTTAAAGGTTTCTTTTCATCTATTTATGCTCTTCGAAAATCTCGCTTTAATGAGAGTCACTGTAATTGTTTAATGAAATTATGTTTTATTAGCCCCTCTGTTGGGTTCGCCAATCTTGTAACGTCTCGCGGGTAATCTGATAGTATCGTTTGATCTTATCGTCACTCTAATGAGTCACAGAATTCGTTATAATTTATGTTTAAAGTTTCCAAAAAAAAAAGAAATCGAGTGTGTGTGATTATGCAGATATTTCCCTTAGATTTTTTTTTTTTTTAAACATAGAATATATAACAAATATTTTTATTTCAGAAAACAATAAAGAAATAATTTATTAATTTCCCAGGGTTATTTTTGAGTTCTTTGTACTATGAGATGGTCAGAAATGAATATTATTAAATACCAAGCTTTACATTAATTAATATATAATAATTTATAGTATGTAGTTCCGAGGTTATCCGCCAGAGTACAGATTAGGTTTCTTCACTACAACCACGAAATTATTTAATGGCGGCTAGCAATTCACCGAGATCCGTTATGCTGATTTTTTTGGTTAACACAAATAATAAAGTTTGTTTTCACCTCTTTTCCTGAAGAGTTTAAAGATATGGTGGTGTTTCTAGTGTTATGAAGTTATAGTTGAGATGTAATTTAGTTAAATTTACTTGGATACGATCTCACCAAAATATCGACGTGCTGTAGAGGCCTGGATCTAGTAGTTGGATTTCTCAAAGTTTCGTCAAATTAAGGGCGTGAATGGTTATACTTGAAGGAGTTCTAATATAAGGTGGACATCACTCATCAATTTTATTAAATTTCGCACTAATTATTCCAAAAAGTATTCATTAATTTCTCAAAATTTAATAGGCTTTACACTTTTCAAAACGTTCACTTCCCAATCGTTTTAACAATTAATTCCAATCTTGTTAGTTGGTTACTCGTAGTAACCAAGATTTTTTTATGGTTTTTTATTGGTGAATCTATATACTTTTTAGTATATAGGCTATTATTAATTATTATAAATTTATTTCTTCTTTTTAGAAAAATAATCCTTTTTATACTTTATTTATAATCGAATTTAACCTATCTAAGGTTTTTCTTTATATTTTTCCTTAAGCTTGTACATTGGTATTTTTATATTTTAATCTCTTTTAACTTGATTTATTTATAATTTACCCTTTACTGAATGTATCCTTACTCTAGACTATTTTTCCTATGCCATCTTTCTAACATAGTAGTATTTTATATTATTATTATTTTATATTTAACCCTGGGTTATCTTATATTTAAACAAAATCATTATATTAAACACAAAGGTTAATCCTTGGTACAAGACCTTTGTGGCCTACACAATAAAAATTACACAAAATACAAAAAAATACAAAATTTGTCAGCAGCCATATAGTCCACTGCTACAATTGATTGTTTTTTCATCTACAGTATAAATCTGTGAGATGCTCCTTTTTTTAAAAGTTTACACTCTCACTATGTACACTATATCTCACTTTGTACACTACATTTCATGTTGTTATTGTTTACAGAATTTTGTAGTACAAAGTTTTTTTTATAGCTAGGTACATAATACCCATTTCTGACTTTTATAGTGGGGTGATTGTGTTATCATATTTGGGCATGGGTTATGTAACGTTACAATATATATTTCAAACTTTAGTTAAGTTTTGTGTAAGTCTACACTTGTCATATAAAGATATATGGACAGCAGACTTTAAAATAAGTGAGAATCCAGTAATTCACATCAATAAAATAATTGTTAGTTTGATTAAATACTTTTAAACACTCTCATTCAACAGTTCTCCTCAAACACAATAATTGATTATTATCAAATCAAATAATTATTATCCATTATGAACTATTCACAATATACATTACCAATCACTAACTTCATAACGTTTTCTGAAACAAAGTAAAAACAAATAATTGCTTAATATTACCTCGCACAATCACAGTGAACAACTATTTATAGTAATACTTGCTTAATGTGCCCTCTTTAACTTCAAAGTGCTCATAGTGCTAGTTCGTGGTTACAGGACATTACAGTATATGTAAGTAAGTCATCATACATATTGAATAAATAGAGTCATCATCCAAACAAGCTGCGGTATATTATAGGTATAGTAATGAATAAAATACAGTCTGTCCATTGCATGTTGAAAAAAAATCAGCATTTGTGTTGTGGCTCAGTTTTCCACGTTATGCCACACATGACAGCATTATTCTACTAACTTCAGAAAACAGGTAAACGCTTCTCTGGCAGTTAGTGTTTGTAATGAAACATTTCAGATAGAATAGAAAATGTCGACAAAAATAACCAAAAACTAGAACTGTGGCTGCTGAAGAGGTATCTGAGGTAACTTATTACACTCCTGTTTCTCTTTTTGAAGTTGAAAAATTCCTGGAGTATGAGAAAAACTTTCCAATTCAGCTTACTGAACAAACGTGAGAAGTTTATAGTCTTTTAGAGGGAGATAAACTAGAAACTGAATTGGGAGCAATTTACATAAGATCATTATTTAGAAGTATACATGGAACACTCCATCCTTTATAATAGAAAACTATTTGCAGGCTACATTTTCAGAGACAAGTTGCTACAGGGTATTTCTACTATTCCAATTACCACTGTTAAGAGAGAGAGAACAGACAGAGTGTTCTACCCATGCTACATTTGAGAAAACAACTAACATGACAGGTTTTAGTGAAGTGTTATTGATTTGTTTGCCTAAAAAGAAAGTAGGTTGACTTACACAAACATCACTTAAATACTTTCAGTGTTCTGTGTAATTTAGTGTTTATAATACTTTCTAGAAAGGAGAAACATAATTTGTTGTTCACCATATAGGTATTAGTTAATATATGTTGCTGGCTTTTTATTAAATCTGTCTAGTAAACACTAGTAACTAAAAAAAAATGCTGGTTTCAAAGTTTCTTCTTTTGTGGGCTGTTCTTGTCTCAATCTAACAGTAAGCTGCACAGTAATGTAGTACAGTAAGCATCTTTGACGTGTTTATTCCTATTTAAAGCTCTACATTTGTTACGACATCACTGTACAGTGATGCATACATCTTACAGTAAGGCTGCAGTCTACCAGAAATGCTGCGTTGGCATGTTCGTACCCTTATGCTGTAGACTGTTTCAGCAGGGACAAGTTAATTTATTTTGTTTTTCAAGAATTGAAAGAAAATTAAGATCCAAATGTATTACAGAACCAATAAAGTCTTGGTATAATAAAATATTTTCTTAAAACTTTCCTTAATATTTTAAAAACAATAAAAAACTATTTTTTTTGCCGATGTATAAGTCAAATTATGTTTTATAGTTTAAGCCTGAGAATTGTGTTTATACTTAGGCCTAACTTAACAAATATTATTTTAAATTATGTTGTGTTTTAATGTTTGTATGAAGATTGCTAATTTTAAACAGAATTATCACATCACTGTTGCATACCACTATCGTAGAAAAATTTTCCGATTAGCGCTTTCAAGCTTCTCCGCTCATCGTCTGAGACAAGATTACCGATCTGATGATGAGCTGAGAAGCTTGAAAGCGCTAATTGGAATAATTTTTCTATAGTGGTGTGCAACAGTGATAATTCTGTTTGTGATAATACCCACTAACACAACTTTCTTAATTAAATTGCTAATTTTGTCTGGTTGTCCTATGTCTTTGGATTCACTGTTGTTGCTATCCTTACTGCTATTCACAGATTTATCAGTGTTAAGTAACTTTTTCCATTACAATTTTCTGACAACTCGAAAAGAGGCCAGACAATGTTTTTCTTGCATTTAAGCATAGGATTTCTTTCTCTTCCTATATTAAAATAGTGATATTTCTTTTAATTCAGGCTTATATCCTAAAAACAACTTAAACAAGACACTTATTGTAATAGGTTTTTTTTGGAAATACATACACTTGAATTATTATAGACTTAAATAAGAGTAAAGCTAGTAGCCTACATCAATGTATAATAACACTGGATTGCCGGCTCTGTGTGTACTGAATTTGGTCTGCTCAACTCTATGCTTACCCCATCACTTCGAGGCAAAAGCCACTTAGCCTGCATACTCACAGTGTTATCTTAACATTAGTTTAATTGATTTGATCGTCCAGTGAAAAGTCTTATGAAAATTGTATACTTTATATTAATCAGATTAAATGGAACATTTGATACTAATTTAAAAATAATGAAAATATAAATTTTTAATTTCTGTTGCTCATAATAGAAGTTGTTACAATTTTTTCATTGGTACTGATCTATGAACAACAAACAAGTTACCGGTAATATTAAAATTATGCATACATATTCTCGCTAGCTATACTGGTTTGTTAGGGTGTAATAATTACTTCTGTTTTGTCAATAAAATAAAGGACTGACAAAACAAGAATAGTAATGAAAATGAAATTGTTTATTACATGGTTTTACATTTTTTTTACATTGATGATTATTTACCAAAAAATGTTAGTTTACAGCCTATCTACATTTAATTACAATATATTCTTGGATTTCGTTGTCCATGACGTGTCCGTTACTTAACTAAATATCACTATAGTATTGACGACTCGGAACACTTAAGTTTTTTATAAGTAAAAACGTAAAGTTTTACCTTACAGCCTAAACCGGCTTTCACCTTTACAAGGCTTCATCAGAGGCTGCCATAGGTAGCGTTGTCCGTCTTGTTGGCGACGGGATAGTTATTCGAAAGATTGAAGCTGTGTGTGTGTGGTGAGATGTGTTCGAATAATGCGTGCGATTTGAATAGTGTCTGTTCGTTTAGGATGTCGTTTTTATTTGTTTTTGTGTGTTTGTATATTTCTAATTGTTCTAGAGTGTCTAGTTTTCGGCCTTTTGTGTGTACGTGTAGAATGTTCATGTTATTGTCGATGTTTTTATATGTGTGGTTTGCTTCGATGAGGTGGTTTGCAAAGGTAGATTCTGTAGTGGTGTGGAGTGCTTTTGTGTGTTCAATGTATCTCTGTTTGAAGCTACGTCCTGTCTGGCCTATGTAGAATTTATTGCAATTTGAGCAATTTAGCTTGTATACACCAGGTAGATCGAATTTGTTTTGTGCTTTGGGCATGCGTTTTGATAGTGTGTGTTCTGTTTTGTTAGTAGTTTTGTAAGCGATTCTGTATCCTGCTTTCTTGAATTTGTGGGCAATTTTTTCAGTTTGTTTGTTGATGTATGTTAGTGTTATGAATTTGTTGTTTTCTGTCTTTGTCTGTTGTTTGTCTGATATTTTAAAATATCTAGCAGAATCTAACGGTTATGACAGAACAATAGTCAGTAAACTCCTACACAAAACAAACAACAGACAAAGACAGAAAACAACAAATTCATAACACTAACATACATCAACAAACAAACTGAAAAAATTGCCCACAAATTCAAAAAAGCAGGATACAGAATCGCTTACAAAACTACTAACAAAACAGAACACACACTATCAAAACGCATGCCCAAAGCACAAAACAAATTCGGTCTACCTGGTGTATACAAGCTAAATTGCTCAAATTGCAATAAATTCTACATAGGCCAGACAGGACGTAGCTTCAAACAGAGATACATTGAACACACAAAAGCACTCCACACCACTACAGAATCTACCTTTGCAAAACACCTCATCGAAGCAAACCACACATATAAAAACATCGACAATAACATGAACATTCTACACGTACACACAAAAGGCCGAAAACTAGACACTCTAGAACAATTAGAAATATACAAATACACAAAAACAAATAAAAACGACATCCTAAACGAACAGACACTATTCAAATCGCACGCATTATTCGAACACATCTCACCACACACACACAGCTTCAATCTTTCGAATAACTATCCCGTCCCCAACAACAAGACGGACAACGCTACCTATGGCAGCCTCTGATGAAGCCTTCTAAAGGTGAAAGCCGGTTTAGGCTGTAAGGTAAAACTTTACGTTTTTACTTATAAAAAACTTAGTGTTCCGAGTCGTCAATACTATAGTGATATTTACAATATATTGTTACGACGGACATAGGTACAGTGGAAAACAAAATAAGTACAAGACACCAATTAAGTCACTAATCACCAGCTTTAATTTTTACAGTTAAACAGTTCGTAATTAACAACACAGTCTACTACAACAAATCAAATATAAATTGTTCACACGCAAATAAAATGTCACTAATATTAAACACAGTTGTATTACAATTATACCGCCTGATTATAAAACGCAACACTTCACTAATAACCATTTGAATGTACACAGTAATCTCGCCGATAATAACTGGAACCGCACTGAAAATATCTCGCTGCTATACTGACTTTAGCGTCCCTGAGTAATTGTATTTATAGCCGCCGAAAATCTAGACGATTCCACATACTACGTATTGTCTTTAAACTACGATGTAATTGCTTGCGGCCGTGACACAGTGAGAGCGGCCGTATGAATTCTTTCACCGTCTAGCAAATGCGTCAACAAGCACGTACACCACACGCTTACATTCTGGATCTCTCTGGAACGTTCGATAAACACGTAGATTGTTCTGTGATGTCGTAACACTTCCCCCTCCTTAAGCCTATTCGTCCCGAACTGGCAAACCGTCTCTGAAGTAGTACTTAGCCAGGTGATCTAGGTGGACGACCATGAACTTTCGCTGTCCTTCCTGCTGAATCCGATAAACGACATCGTTGATTCTTTTTATCACAGTGTAGGGTCCTTCCCAGTTAGACTGAAGCTTAGGTGAGTGACCACGACGGCGCTTTGGATTGAACAACCAGACCTGATCTCTTTCTTGGAAACCTACACTATTGCTGCGAATGTCATACCGAGTTTTCATTTTATCACTGGCAATCTTCAGCCGTCCTCTTACCAAGCGATTCATTTCTCGCAGTTGGTTTTCTAATTGCGAGGAATAGTTCTGCGGCTCTTGGGACTGAGTCTTAGGTGATCCGAACATTAAGTCGCCAGGAATACGAATCTCCCGCCCAAACACCAATTTTTCTGTAGTCATGCCGGTTGTGTTGTGTACTGATGATCTATACGCCATGAGGAATAGTGGTATACGTTGGTCCCAGTCTGTTTGGTTCTCATCAACAACCTTCGAAAGATGCTGCTCAAGTGTCCTATTGAATCTCTCAACCATTCCGTCCGACTGAGGATGCAGAGGCGTTGTCCTGGTCTTTCGAATTCCAAGTAGACGGCATAATTCTCTAAACACCCTTGATTACAAATTTCTCCCTTGATCCGTATGGATTTCCATAGGGGCTCCATAACGGCAACAGAAGTTGTGAACTAACTGCTTTGCCACAGTGGTAACTTCTTGATTTGGAATCGCGTAGGCTTCCACCCACTTAGTAAAGTAGTCACCTACAACCATGATGTACCGGTTTCCATCGTCAGTTACTAGGAATGGTCCAGCAATGTCTATGGCAATTCTCTCGAAAGGCAGTCCAACGTTATACTGTCTCATTTTTCCCCTGCTCCTGGTTTGTGTGCCCTTGCTTGCAGCACATATTTCACTCGTCCGAACCCATTCCTCTACGTCGTGGCGAAGATGAAGCCAGTAGAATCGCTTCCGTATTTTGTCAAGGGTTTTGTTAACGCCAGGATGGCCTCCAGATGTTCCATCATGCATCTCCTTCAAAACAGACTGCACTTTACTTCGGGAAACTATCAACTGCATGACCACGTCTCGTCCATCTGCACTTTCCCAAGCCCTTTTCAGCAATCCATTTTCTATGGTGAGAGATTCCCATTGTGCCCAGTAGCCCTTCAGCACTTCGGAACCATGGCAGACATCTTGCCAATCCGGGCGGCGACCTTCCTCTTTTGCTGTCAAGATCGGTCCGATGTCTTCATCAGTCATCTGTTCTTGTCGACAGTCTTGTGTTGTCTAGCCGTCTGCCAGGAAATCTACCGTGGTGGCTTGAACATGTTCGCTTGAGTTTTGTTCTTCCTTTTTGTGGCAATGTCGGCAGTCTTCTGGTCACGGTCTTCGTGATAAGCCATCTGCATTACCATGCAGGCGCCCCCGCCGATGTTGTACCTTGAAGTTGTACTCTTGCAGACGTTCGAGCCACCTTGCCAACTGTCCTTCCGGATTTTTAAATCTCGAGAGCCATGCAAGCACGGCATGGTCGGTACGTAGTGAAAACTCTCTCCCATAGAGGTATTTATGGAAGTGCTCCAAAGCTCTGACAATTACCAACAACTCTCTCCTTGTAACACAATAATTTCTCTCTGGTTTAGAAAGCGTCTTGCTGTAATATGCTATTACTCGTTCTTCACCGTTCTGCACTTGAGACAAAACTGCTCCTAGACCAGTATTGGTTGCATCTGTGTCTACGATGTATTTCCCTTCGGAAGCTGGAAAAGCGAGAATTGGGTGCGAACATAATGTCCTTCAAAGTCCTAAGTTCTTGGTCACACTCTCTCGACCACTGGAAGTTTCGTTTATTTTCCGTTAGCTCATGTAGTTGTTTAGCAATAGTAGCGAAGCCATTCACAAAACGTCGGTAATATGAGCATAACCCCAGGAAACTCCGAACTTCATGTTTACTTTTCGGAACTGGCCAGTCTCTTACGGTGTCTACTTTATTAGGATCCATGCTAACACCCGATGCCGACGAAACCAGATGACCCAGATACTGTACTTCCTTCTGGAATAGAGAACACTTCTTCGGGCTCAGCTTCAGTTGTGCACCGTGAATTCTAGTTAGAACTTCCTTAAGGTTTTGCAAATGGTCTTCGAAAGTCTTCCCGATCACTATGACATCGTCTAAGTAAACAAAGCAAGTTTTCCACGTCAGGCCTCGGAGTACCAGGTCCATCAATCTTTCAAATGTTGCCGGTGCATTACAGAGTCCAAATGGCATGACGTTAAATTGGAATAAGCCACTTGGGGTCGAGAAAGCGGTCTTTTCCATGTCTTCTTGATAAAGACCCACTTGCCAGTATCCACTCTTCAGGTCCAATGTGGAAAACCACTGTGCTCCAGACAACGTGTCGAGTGTATCGTCAACGCGAGGTAATAGATAGCAGTCTTTCTTTGTAACATCATTTAACCTCCAGTAGTCTACGCAGAAATGCAATCCACCATCCTTCTTCGCTACCAGCACTACAGGAGAAGACCAAGCACTTGACGAAGGTTCGATTACTCCCTCTGTCAACATGTCGTGTACTAACCGAGACATTTCCTCTTGTTTAGATAATGGAGGCCTTCGAGGAGGTTGGCCTATCGGTGTTGTGTCCCCGGTATTGATGCGATGTTGCACAAGAGAGGTTCTTCCCAGTGACTGTCCCCGAACTGCAAAACAATCTTTGAATTCGTGTAAAAACTGTCCGAGTTCTTTTACCTCACCACTTGAGAGGTCGTTAGAAGATCTGTTCAATAATTCTTGCAGTTCCTCTGGTAATTTGGAATTATCCGAATCGCTAGATCTTCTTTGCGTTATACCGGCTACCCAGGCCACAGGAGTCAATTTGCCTAGGAGCGTATTGCTTTGTAAAGTGATAGCTTGATTCAAAATATTCGCCACTCTAATAGGTACATTTCCGGTTTCGACAGGTTTTACTAAACTTCTGGCAATTAGTATGCCCGGTGTGCTGACTACCTGGGGTTCGAATATTGTAACGAAACAAAATGTTACAAAAGAATAGTAAATAATAGTGAAATCCGATCCAGAGAGGAAACAAGAAATAATAATTGATAGCAAATGAAAGGAAACCTAGTTGGTTTGACTTATTTAATATTATCAAGAAACCCAGAAATAACCCAGTAGAATAGGGCAGTAAACAGACAACAAGTTAAATAAATAAACCTAGCAGGCCTAAATAATCAAATTACCCTGAAACACAACTAAACCTAATAAAGAGTACCTATTTATAAAATAAAATTGTAATAAACAAAATCATATAGGCCTATAATTAAGGATAGAAAAAGGGACACAAACCTTTACAGTGATGAGTGATATAATAATAAATAGTGGCACAAACTATAGTTAAACAGTGTGCTAATTATTATTTATAAAAAGTGTTTTATTATTCTCATACAGACGATAGTTTAAAAGTATGAAATAATTAAAGTTGTTAAAAACAATTATTATTATTAAGAGTTTTGTTGTATGTTATAAGATTTTATGTCACCAGTTAATTTATGTAAATATATTTATCTCAGGTAGTCAAAGTAGAAATTACAATCAACCATAACAAATTGTTCCACCACATATCATAGAAATTCAAATTAATAAGGTTTTACAGTTATAAACTGAGGCATGTTTAGTATCAAATTGTTTATAATTATATAATTGATCATCATGTAAACATTGCATGTATCATTAGAGTATAATAATAAAATTATCTATTAAAGGTAATTTATAAAAATGTAAAGTAATTAATGGGTGTTGATCCTATAACACTTAACCTGTACATAAATGGCCAATCAAAATTTAAGAAGTTTGTATGAGTTCAGTGACTAAAAAAGAAGAAATAACACTTAATTGTTAATTGTGATGGAAAACAGTTGGATAGTGCGTGTCGAGAGGTAATTAAAATAAAAACATAAAAATAGATAACCTGTTTGTGAAAGAAGATCTGAATGGCCATCATCGAAGATAATAATCCCTCCACTACAATTTTCATGAAAAAGTAACACACACAATCAAGAAATTATTCAGAAAAACCAGGAAACCTTCAGCAATATCGTCAAGATGTGTAAAGTATAATTTGACAATATTTTTATCCAACAAGGAACAACCACTAGACAATATACCAATTTACACTAACACTAATCACTAGTAAACATTTTAAAGTGAAAACAAATTCCATATCTGAACGAAACAGTGATTACAAGGAAACATTTATTTGTACACATTCTAATAAACTTCATTATTTTCCGAGACGGACAATATAGTAGCCATGATGTTGACATCACTCTAACCTACATGCTTTTACGAAGCGTATTGAATATCGTCAAACCTTGTATGTTACTTAATATATAATTTTTGTAATTTTTTTAGATTATAAGTAATATATTGTTTGTAAAGGTACTCTATATTATTAACTATCATGTAAAGGAACTTTTCGTAGCAGCCACAAGAATTCCCACGAAATATATTAAAATTATTTAATTATTAAATCCTGAGATAAATATCGATTGTGACAACCGTATGTATCGAATGGAATTTTCCAATAATTTGAATTTATGTTACAGAGATTAAACCATTATGTTATTAAATCATATCCATGCGTTATTATTTCAGGAACGTAATATATTATCAGCATTTATTTTATAATTAACAAGGATAAGAAGAATTCGGGGAGTCATTGGAAGTACGCAAACTGCAAAACCAAGATTAACCTCAAATAATAGGTTAAAGCCTAATATCGAAGGTGACTTGAAAATTTTGGGATGACTCGACCGCAATTTTTTGAATTGATTTTGGAGTTCTAACTACTGAATTGGAATAATTATAATTCTGATTCAGAAACCAAGGCAGAATAATTCAATTCTTTTACTTATATATTTAAATCACATTCGTAAACACACAACATAAATATTCCACGATCAGCTGATACACTATTTACAACTATTTATTACAAATTAACATATACAAGGAATAACACGGGCAAATCATTATACCATTAAGATACTACGGGTACAAGAGTCGTATTATAAATCGGCGCACCACCTAGTGAGGCTGAAATTAGGGAATATTAGGTGAAGAGATTGAAACAAGCAAATTAATTTCCTAATTTTTAGCTGGCGACTGCTATAAGTTCCAAAAAATAATAAAGATGCATAAAAGGGCGTCATCACTGAGACGGACGAAAGAGGCAGAGAAGGAAGTCAGGATGGAAGAGAAAGAAGTAACATCGGTGGAGGATGTGGAAACGGTAGTAAGAGAGGAAGCCAGAGGAGGCCTGGATTTACAACAACTATGGGAATTAATTAAAGAAGACTCTAAGAAGCAGAAGGAAGAAATGAAGGAAGATTTGAAGAACATCAAGGAAGAATTCACTGAAAACTCAAAGAAACAAAATGAAATTTTGAGTCAAAACTTATTAAAACAAATGGAGGAACAAAACAAGCAAACAAACGAAAAATTTGATAGCATCAAGGAAGATAACAGACAAACAAACGAGAAAATAGATGGTATGAAGGAAGAGATTAACGAGAAAATAGACAGTATTAACAGGAATACAGATGAAAACAACAGACAAAAGAATGAGAACTTGAGGCAAATTAATGACAAATTCGAAGAGAATAATAAAATAATGAATGACAAAATAGACAGCATTAAGGAAAGCAATAGACAAACCAATGAAAAAATTGATAGTATTAAAGAAAGTACTAATGAAACCTTAAGGCAAACTATAAGTGACAATAATAACCAAATGAAGGAAGAATTCAGGCAAATCAATGAAGAAAATTTAAGAAGAATTAATGGGAGGATTGAACAGGTCAATGATACAATTAACCAGAAAATGGACCAAATCGATGGGGAAAGGAAGCTAGAAATAGCTGACACTAATGAGAGATTGAGAAAAGTTAACGAAACCATTATACAAAATAAAGCAGTAATAAATACCAGAATAGACCAGGTCCAAGAAAATAGTCGTATTCAAATAGAAGGAATACAAAAGGAACAAGAAAATTTAGTAAATTTACAGAAACAAACCGGAGAAAGGTGTGACAATATTAACACTACGGTGAACAATTTAACTGGTCAAGTACGCCAAAATCAAGAAGAAATTGAGTTAATTAGAACCAGACCAAATAATATTACTCATGTTTCCACAAACGAAACCAGAGAAGCGATTAATTTCAAAAATTATCGGAGAAACCCCATGGAATTCCTGGCCACAATCGAGGAACATTTTAATAAACATCGAATAACTAACTGGAGCTCGATTAGAGAGATGTTGGATGAGCATTTTAGGGAGATTACGGACAACTGGTGGACAGCAACCAGGAATGAGATAGTGGACTACACTCAATTTAAAAAACTGTTTAAAGAAAAATATTGGTCCGAAGCTATACAAAATATTATAAGCGACAACATTTGTCAGGGAAGATATGATGGAAATAGAGGTACATCTCCAACTACTTACTTCTGGGGAAAGGTGTGTTTGGCGAGACACCTAGAGCCAAGAATACCAGAAGAATCCCTAGTAACTAAAATGGCATACCATTATGACACAGGAATTGCCAGAGCACGCCTGGGAAGCCAGATTAAAACGGTCCACGCAATGGCTGACTTATTAGAAAATTATGAACACGAGGGTTACTACAAAAGAAGCAGACAACGAACTGATCAGTGCGGTTCAAGAAATAATAACCATGGTATGAATCCTAATCACTATAATAACATAAATAACCGGAATAGTTATAATTTTAATGGCAACGATCGTAGTTCCAACCAAAATTTTAATCCAAATAATAACCAACAAGCAAACTTCAATCGAAACCCAATTAACAATAATAACAACAACAGGCCCAATCAAAATTACCATCCGGGTAATAGAAATAATAATAATTATAATAACTACCAAACAAACCAAAATTATAATAATTTTAGGAGTAACTCAGGAGTTAATAACAATAATAATCAGGGTAATTATAATAATAATCGTCCGTACCGACCCCGAATAAATTATATCAGTGCCGAAGAAGGGGATTACTGGAGATACCATCAACCTCGGAGGAACAGTTTTAATAACAGTTATGATCAAAGAGGAAATCCCAGAGGGATGAGTCACCATTATAACCGAGTAAGAAGTAGAAGCCAGGAGGACTTCCGAGAATCAAGGGGAAGTGAACAATTAGACAACCGAGAGATTGAACAACCAGGAACCAGCACACCATTCCAGGCAAATCAACAGTCATGCCTGGAAAATAATCATGATAGCCTTAATTTAAACGGAGTGAGGCAGTAATAAACCCTTGCGACCCCTTACTGCTACTAACTACTGGGTACAAAAACCACCAAATTCAAAAATATAGTAATAACAAATTACTACCAACTAATTATGAAAAACTAATTGTGGAAAATAAAAGAATTTTGAAGTACAAAAACCACCAAATTCAAAAACATAGTAATAACAAATTACTACCAACTAATTATGAAAAACTAATTATGGAAAATAAAAGAATTTTGAAGTATAACAATAACCAAAGTTTAAGGACGGATAGTCAAAATCTTACTATTATTTACAATTATTATTTGAAAAATCTTCGAGAAGAACTGTTGGAGGAAACGGTGACAAGTAGAATCAACCAGCATAATGAAATTTTATACATAACCGCTCAAATTGAAGGAATTCCTACACGAATAATGATAGATACGGGTGCAAATGTATCACTTATTAACGACGCTGAACTAGAGAGAATACAGAAACAAAGTAAAAATATAATACCTACCTTACCTGTCAATAATGTTATTTTAATAGGTGCCACTGGGCGTCAAAATAAAACAGTGAGAAAACAAGTGTCATTGGAAATAGAAAGCAAAGGTGTTACAATTAATATTATATGTTTGGTCGCAATCGGCCTACCATTCGAATTATTAATCGGATGCGATATGCTGAGGAAATATTCAGCCATTATTGATCTGAGCAAGGAGAAGGTGTCCTTGAACTCAGAAGGTGTTATGTGGACGGCAGAGTTAATAGGAAGCGATGGTGCCCCTCTGAACCGTACCCATCACCAAGTTAGGGAATTAAATTTTTTAAAGAATGACACCCAATGCAGAAAAATAATCTATAATATGACAAATGAAGACCTGTGGAACAGTAAATTACAGGAGATAAGAGAGTTTAGACACCCAGGCACAAATAATTTGACAGCAAAACAAGTAGAAGATCTCATTATAATATATAAGAAGTATAAACATGTATTTTCAGAAAAACCAGGAAAAGTAAAAAACTATCAGTGTAGAATACAATTTAAAGAACCAGCAGAATTCCACAGAAAATCCTATCCTATACCATATTCATTGAAGGAGGCGGTTAGAGCTGAAATTAATAAAATGTTGTTAAATGATATAATTGAGCATAGCCAATCACCATATACTAGCCCAATAATAGCAATTCAGAAGATTATAATCAACGATCCATGAAAAAATATCACGAGGAAGAAAAGGAAAAAATAACATAAGTAATTATGTCCTCACACCTAATGAAGTGTTCAGAAATAATTACTTCTGAAGGGAGGCAATTTGTAACGAAACAAAATGTTACAAAAGAATAGTAAATAATAGTGAAATCCGATCCAGAGAGGAAACAAGAAATAATAATTGATAGCAAATTAAAGGAAACCTAGTTGGTTTGACTTATTTAATATTATCAAGAAACCCAGAAATAACCCAGTAGAATAGGGCAGTAAACAGACAACAAGTTAAATAAATAAGCCTAGCAGGCCTAAATAATCAAATTACCCTGAAACACAACTAAACCTAATAAAGAGTACCTATTTATAAAATAAAATTGTAATAAACAAAATCATATAGGCCTATAATTAAGGATAGAAAAAGGGACACAAACCTTTACAGTGATGAGTGATATAATAATAAATAGTGGCACAAACTATAGTTAAACAGTGTGCTAATTATTATTTATAAAAAGTGTTTTATTATTCTCATACAGACGATAGTTTAAAAGTATGAAATAATTAAAGTTGTTAAAAACAATTATTATTATTAAGAGTTTTGTTGTATGTTATAAGATTTTATGTCACCAGTTAATTTATGTAAATATATTTATCTCAGGTAGTCAAAGTAGAAATTACAATCAACCATAACAAATTGTTCCACCACATATCATAGAAATTCAAATTAATAAGGTTTTACAGTTATAAACTGAGGCATGTTTAGTATCAAATTGTTTATAATTATATAATTGATCATCATGTAAACATTGCATGTATCATTAGAGTATAATAATAAAATTATCTATTAAAGGTAATTTATAAAAATGTAAAGTAATTAATGGGTGTTGATCCTATAACACTTAACCTGTACATAAATGGCCAATCAAAATTTAAGAAGTTTGTATGAGTTCAGTGACTAAAAAAGAAGAAATAACACTTAATTGTTAATTGTGATGGAAAACAGTTGGATAGTGCGTGTCGAGAGGTAATTAAAATAAAAACATAAAAATAGATAACCTGTTTGTGAAAGAAGATCTGAATGGCCATCATCGAAGATAATAATCCCTCCACTACAATTTTCATGAAAAAGTAACACACACAATCAAGAAATTATTCAGAAAAACCAGGAAACCTTCAGCAATATCGTCAAGATGTGTAAAGTATAATTTGACAATATTTTTATCCAACAAGGAACAACCACTAGACAATATACCAATTTACACTAACACTAATCACTAGTAAACATTTTAAAGTGAAAACAAATTCCATATCTGAACGAAACAGTGATTACAAGGAAACATTTATTTGTACACATTCTAATAAACTTCATTATTTTCCGAGACGGACAATATAGTAGCCATGATGTTGACATCACTCTAACCTACATGCTTTTACGAAGCGTATTGAATATCGTCAAACCTTGTATGTTACTTAATATATAATTTTTGTAATTTTTTTAGATTATAAGTAATATATTGTTTGTAAAGGTACTCTATATTATTAACTATCATGTAAAGGAACTTTTCGTAGCAGCCACAAGAATTCCCACGAAATATATTAAAATTATTAAATCCTGAGATAAATATCGATTGTGACAACCGTATGTATCGAATGGAATTTTCCAATAATTTGAATTTATGTTACAGAGATTAAACCATTATGTTATTAAATCATATCCATGCGTTATTATTTCAGGAACGTAATATATTATCAGCATTTATTTTATAATTAACAAGGATAAGAAGAATTCGGGGAGTCATTGGAAGTACGCAAACTGCAAAACCAAGATTAACCTCAAATAATAGGTTAAAGCCTAATATCGAAGGTGACTTGAAAATTTTGGGATGACTCGACCGCAATTTTTTGAATTGATTTTGGAGTTCTAACTACTGAATTGGAATAATTATAATTCTGATTCAGAAACCAAGGCAGAATAATTCAATTCTTTTACTTATATATTTAAATCACATTCGTAAACACACAACATAAATATTCCACGATCAGCTGATACACTATTTACAACTATTTATTACAAATTAACATATACAAGGAATAACACGGGCAAATCATTATACCATTAAGATACTACGGGTACAAGAGTCGTATTATAATATAGAACACTGGTTGCCCCTAGTATCTACCGCAGTTCTAACCATGATGATCTTTTCGGAGTTTGGCGGAACAGTTATGGCCACTTGGTTTACAAGTCCATTGATTTTTCTGCTGTCATCATTGTTGATAGCATTACATCTTTGCCTCCGATTCTCAAAACATTGTTTTTGAAGTCGACTATAAATCCGTATGCGTTCATAACGTCCACACCATTGCTTCATCCACAATGTCTGCAACAAGTACTTGATGATTAAACTCAAGTCGACCGAGGCATAGGTGTATCTCCCCTTTTCCAAACACTTTTACAGGTCGTCCAGTAGCTGTTCGCAAGCTGCAAGAGCACCAAATTGGCTTGAGATCTTCCACTACGTCGGGCAGTACAATAGAAACTGTTGCGCCTGTGTCAACTGTAATCGAGGTTGGCCTTTCTTGAACGAATCCGGTAACCATCAAGCTCCCGCTGTTTTTCTGAAGTGTAGAAATTGCGTATTCTGTAGGGGCTTCGTTCCTCCAGTTAGTCAGCACACGCCCCGTTGTACCGACTATTGCTCGTTTCCCTGCTGTTGAATTCTAACCCGACAATCTCGTTGTAGATGTCCAGGTTTCCCACATCTATAACACTTCGGTCTTCCATCCTTTCTTATTTTATTCTGTGGCGCCGACCGTCGAGTCTCTGTTCCTTGTTCTTCTTCCTCATCGCCTGTGGCGTCGCGATCTTTTAGCACGCACACTTTATGACTTGTCCAACCAGACGCTGATTTGGCGGCCTCAAATTGTAAAGCATGTACCAGGGCGTCCGCACTATTCTGGTGTCTTGCCATTCGTAACACTTGCTGTAGTTCGTTATCTCGGACACCAGCAGTAAATGTCTGCATCGCAAAACTCGTTCGAAAATCTTCTGGCGCTTCAGGATAGGCCAGTCTAATTAGTCTGTCGATACTTGCTTCAAACTCTTGAAGGCTCTCCCCGGAATGCTGTCGCCTTGCTCTCAACTGAGTGCAGTACACATCTCGCAAATGTTTATCACCATACCGTAATTCCAGAGCTTTTATCAACTCGGCATAGGTGTTCTGACTATCAGGTGGCACTTTCTGTGGTAATTCTGCCGCAGGTCCTTTAAATGCAAGAACGAGTGAAACAGCCTTGTCTTTCTCTGTCCAATTATTTGCGCATGCAGCAGGGGCGTACCCAGGATCTGAACTGGGGGGGGGGAGCGGTTGCGGCAAGGTGTAACACGACGACATGTACTTCTTACAAAAAAAAAAACGAATTTGGAAAAAATCTTTTTATTAGTCACCATAAACACTATTGCCTTATTATTATTATTTTCATATTATTTATTGTCTACACAGAGTTTAATTTTTAGGCTAATAACAATTTTCTCGGGTTTGATGAAAATTTTTCTAAAACTTTCTTTTTGACCTTCTCCCGATTTTCTTTAACAAAATTTCGATACACGCTCATCAGACATAATCTGGTCAGCCTTTCCTCTCCGATAGTGCTCCTCAGCCAGGTCTTCACTCTTCGAAGCGTACTGAAGGACCGTTCTACGGTCGCCGTAGTGGCTGGGATTGTGCTCAAGATCGAGAGGATCCGCCTCGTGGCGGGGAAAAAAACATCGGTTTCGTTTAAAAGGTCCATGACTTCAACATCCTTTAACTTGTCCTCAGTTAAATTCTTTTTCTTCCACAAGTTATACCATAGGTCCAGCTCCGCGGTGATATCTTCCAATTCATAAAACTCTATAAAGGATTCTGCGTTTTTTTTAAGTCACTGATACTCATTTTGAGCATGTATAGAGGATGTAGTTTTGTCAAGGCAAAAGATGGGGTATGTTCTTGGGAGAATCGAATATTTAACGATGATATAAGCGAATCAAGATATGGCATAATTAGTGAACGCCTCCAGTAGTCATTATCACAGTCTGATGGCGGATTGCTCCGGTGTCTTTGCTTGTGAGCAAGCCGTGGAACAGAAATTTCTATTTCCGATTCCATTGCAATGTCTTGTGCTTTTTGAAGTAATTCGTCAGCGACTTGGTCTGCGTCTTCACGGTCTTTTTTGAGTATGTCAATGATTCCGTTAATGTGCTCTCCCACCTTGACCAAATCCATGCTCTTTGCTTGCAGGGCATTAACCACTGGTTCCAATACTGCCGAGTATTTTGCTATTGTAGTTAGGGCAATGATGAACGAAGATATGGTAACCGCTGAATGCAGTTGGTACGCTGATTTTCTCGTGGCGTAGTTTCCCTCGATAGATAGTTTTTCCAATGCGTTGACAAGCTCGGAGAAATGTTGTGCGAATATTCGAATGCTTTTGTATTTCTCAGACCATCTAGTATCGCACATTCGCGAAAGATTGGGAGCCAAATTCCTACGAGCAGTCGATTCCCTGAAAAAGTTTATAGTATCCTTTACAGTGGCAATAGTGTTTCTAATTTCCGGTACATTATTTGCGTCGTTGACCACAAGATTTATTTTGTGGTTTGAGCAATGGAAAAATAATGCTCGAATGTATTTTTTCCTTAAAATCGCTTGTACGCCACCCTCTTTGCCTGCCATTGTAGAACAGCCGTCAAAACCAAATCCTACACAGTTTTCTGGTGAAAAATTATAGCTTACCAAAAGATTGTCAATTGCTTCTGCGATTGATGGGGAATTTTGTGATTTCAGCTCTACAAAACCTGTGAATTCTTCTCGGATTTTCCCTTGGCTTTCATCGCAGAAACGCAAGCCGATAGATAGTTGTTCTTTCCCAGATATGTTGGCTGTTTCGTCAGCTAAGACTCCGTAAGCCATGGCTTTCTTAGCATCATTTATTACATTCTCCCTAATAACTTCGTCACATAAACCTATTAATTCGTTTTGTATTTTTGGCGACATGTAAACGGCATTCCGACGACACTTCTCTAGGTGATCCTTCAACTTCTTGTCACCAGAGCCGATTCGTAAGTTCAGCAGATCAAAGAAAACCCCTTCATCCGCTTCTTTTCCTCTAAGAGGCATATCATGTGTGCCGCAGAAAACTACACAGGAAATAATCGATGACAATATTTGCTTGTTTTCTTTGATTATGTTTTGTTGAAAACTTTGCACTTGAACATCCACAGGCACATCTTCAAGAAAAGCCTTCGCAGCAGCTGTTGCAGTTTTGTGAAAGTTGGTGGCGACATGATTCCGGCAGTCCTCGTGCACATCCTTGAACTTCGTGAATGGCCTAATTATGAACGATCCTAAAACCCCTTTAACAGTGCCAGTGGCAGGAGGGAATAAAACACAGTGCTTACAGAGAGCACCCTTCAGTCGCTTGGAGTACACTAGCCATGGTGAGTATTGATCTAACCAGGCATGGCTAAATTTTCTTCGAAAATGGCTTGCATAATTGCAAAATTGTAATTCTTGGGTGGAGCCCAGGGACTTTTTAACAACTCCTTCTTTTCCACCGTTAGCTGGGAAGCTCGTTCTACATAACAGCCTAGGTCATTTTCGTGGCAGCCATCATTCTCTTCAATTTCGGGATTGACTACAGAGGCAGAAACTTGTTCAGATGTTGATGGAGAAGATTCGACCCCAGGGGCAGCTACTTCCGCAGATGCTGAAGAATTTGACAGTTGTCCGGTGTCAGCTTTAGACGAGCTTGGCGATCTAGTTTCGTCAATGTTATCCTCGCTTCCACTGCTACTGTCACAACCCTTTTTCCTCTTAAGAGTTGTAGTCGCTGCAAAACATAGGTACACTAGTATTAGTAATTTTAAATACGCCAACTTGAATTTATACTCAGAAACAGCCCTTTAACCAATTCCTGTCAAAAAATTTTTTTACCAATTTGATGTAAACAAAAAGTACTTTCCGACTGAACTATAAGTATAGGAAACAGAATTCTTGTCCTAAAAAAAAGGGTTCGTGTAACTCAGTACGCACGCCAGAAGTGAATCTTCTTTGCGAAGAAAACTAATTTTGGGGCCCCTCAACCCCTATTTTGAATTTCCCCCAAAAGTAATTCTTATTTTGGAATTCAGCCAAAAACAACCTGTCATTAGATACCCCACATAAAATTTGTCGATTTTTGAAACTTTTAACCCCCTTTCCACCCTTATTATGAATTTTCCCAAACATTAGACCAAGCGCAATCGATTGCTCATACTCAAAAACATAAAACTGGAAAACGTCATCAAAATCGTCCAAGCCATTTCCGAGAAAAATAAATGTATTTATTTTTTTAAAAACGTTAGGCTACACGTTGCAATGTTACGATGTTGCATCTGTCGTCTGCCGCGTTGAATTTTTTTTTAATCACTCCCATAGTCCCATATAAAAATTTTTTCATAACGCCGCTAAAGAAGTTTCACTTCAAAAGTATGAGTAATGAGTAGAGTTACCCCTTAATGTAACTTACCTTTTCAAAAAAATTTCCTGATATCCATCTGATCCAAGGTCGCCGGAAATATGAAATCTACGTTTTGTCTGCTGTGACGTTGTGTGGCGACGTGCTGTGCTCTGTTATGCTATGATTGCTGCTACGCTGTGTAGAGTGGGCTACCTAGAGGTGAGGTGGGTGGAATACCTGATGACAGTTACATTTGGTGTTTAAAGTAAAGACTCCATATACAAGGCTGGCGGGTGAGAACCACTCTATATTCAAAAGACAAAATAAGTTACATATTATTTTTATGTCTGACAAGTGACAAGGTTTTACATAAGAAGCTATAACCTATAATTTGCCATCTTACTTTTAAACAGTTACAAATTACAGAATAAATAATAGTATAAATCGTAGAATAATAGTAAATAATAGTAATAAATAATAGAATAAATAAATAGTATATATTTTACAAAACCTTTGTAATAGTATAAATAATTGTCAAATCCTTTGTGGCTTACCTTACAAAATGCTGTCACCAAATGTAATGCCCAATGCCCAAGGAAAAAACTAAAACAAGGATAAAATTAGGAAGAAAAAGAACACGGAGTTATGTAAAGTTTCAAGGTGGGCGATGTACAGTACAGAACGACGCTTACTTTGTAGCGAACTGTAGAGGGGAGCGTTGATGTCATCTTGCCAGTGGGGCGAGCAGTTGACCTTTGGTATATACATGCAGTAACTCAACTAAAATTCTGAGTTGATACAAAACAAAACAGAAAGTAAACTAAAGACACACTAAGCAGACCCGTGATATGAATTCGATACCAGATACCACATTAAAAAATAAAATTAAAATTCCCTTCGGGTATTGTCTTCGTCTTTTGTTTGGTTTAAGATATAGTTTTTTAACAGAACCCAGCATAGGCTACGATATCCTAGTTGGTTAGGTGTTCGCTTTGACTGATTTATTATTATATTTTTAGCTTCTAGGGGGGGGCAGCTGCCCCCCCGCCACTCGCTTGGTACGGCCTTGGCATGCAGCAGCTTCAAATTGGCGGAGGTACGTTGCCCAGTGACTGCTTCCGTCAAAGGTTGGAGCTTTGACGTGAACTGTCCCTACTGCAGGTAAAGTTACTTCCTCTGTTGACTTATTTTCTGAGTCTTTTTCTGTTTTTATCATTGGTACAGTTTGTTCACAAAGTTGTTTTGGTTGTAACTTCAGGAACTGCTCTCTTATGTTTGCCATTGAGATTTCTACTGCAGATATTTTATTTGACATGGTTTCTTCTATGTCCGATATTTTTGTGGACATCGATTCTTCAACACTCATAACAGATATCTCTACTGCAGCTATTTTCAGTGTCATTGATTCTTGTACCTCCGATATTTTAGTAACTTGTTTGTTAAGCTCACCTCGTAGGAGACCCAATTCTGCGGTACTATGTTCTTGCATCTATTTCTGCTCCTGTATTAATGCTTTGATGTCTTCTGTTTCACGCTTCCGTTCCTCTGTTTCCATCTTACGTTCTTCTCTTTCCTATCGGCGTTCTTTTTTTGTCTCTTCCGCCTCCTGTCTGCGTTTCTCATCCTGTCGTTTTCTGCTTCTTCCTGTGTCTTGCGCAGCAGTATTTGTAAAGCTTCCATCAACTGACTGGGATCCATGTTTCCGATTAATCACGAATTACACTCGTCTTGTACAAAGTGTCCACTGTTTCCACTGTTAACCGTTCTATCCCACTTCTGACACCACTGTTACGACGGTCTACATGATCGTCGTAGGTACAGTGGAAAACAAAATAAGAACAAGACACCAATTAAGTCACTAATCACCAGCTTTAATTTTTACAGTTAAACAGTTCGTAATTAACAACACACTCAAATACTACAAATCAAATATAAATTGTTCTTACGCAATAAAATTTCACTAATATTAAACACAATTGTATTACAATTATACCGCCCGATTATAAAACGCAACACTTCACTAATAACCACTTGAACGTACACAGTAACCTCGCCGATAATAACTCAAAACGCACTGAAAATATCTCGCTTCTATACTGAATTGAGCGTCCCTGAGTAATTGTATTTATAGTCGACGAAAATCTAGATGATTCCACATACTACGTGTTGTCTTTAAACTGCGACGTAATTGCTTGCGGCGCGGCCGTGTGAATTCTCACACCGTCAACAAATGCGTCAACAAGCATGTATGCCACACGCTTACATTCTGGATCTCTCTGGAACGTTCGATAAACACGTAGATTGTTCTGTGATGTCGTAACAATATCTTACTATTTCCAATCAAAATATATTACATTTGTTATAAAACTTCAGGAGCTTAAATTATGAATAGCATATTGCAATGCTGGACTAAACATTGCTAAATAAAACAAACTTGCTTATTTAGTTAAGTAACGGACACGTCATGGACAACGAAATCCAAGAATTTAAATTTGCTTAATTTCTAACGCACACCAAGTTTCAAAAACACAGGTGATGATGTCTTTTCTTCAGCTATACCCAGACAGTTTTGTAAAATAAACTAGCTTATTAACTTTACTGACCTAATTTCGTGAGTATCTTCACCACAATCATTGTTAGAAGTATGACCTTTAAATATGTTATTAGTTAAGGTTGTACACTCTAATATAATCATCTTTTTTGACAATGAAAAATAGAACTAATTTTTCTGATAATGAAACCAGACAAGTAGAAAAGAACATTATCTTTATAATAAGAGTTTTTATTTTCCAGCAGACATTTAATGTTTTCAATGTCTTCTTCATAGACGTTGATTGAGTTCAGGTCCACTTGTTTCTTCTGCTACCGCAAAACCCATAACAGAGTTTTGAAATGTCATGTCAAAGCTCAAACAATTGCTTTTGCCAGAGGCTTTAATGCTGTTCCTGAACATAAGTTTCCTCAAGGCCCATTGAAACTATTTGACATTAGGATTGTTATTATGTTCCCATCGAGATCTTAAGCAGGAAAATAACAGTTCCAAATGATCTTGAGAAAACTTGTTAGTTAAAATATACGTGAATTGTAAAGCACTTAATAATCTGTTTGACAGAATTTTTATTGAGTTTATATTTGTAATAAATCAAAGTGCAAATGTTTTCCTAGGATGACGAAGAACCTGAATATTTTTTAATTTTTAACTTCGTTAATTTCCAAAAAATTGTCTAACATTTTATTGTCATTTTCTAAATTCTTCTTCTTTATTGGTTGTTTGAAGTGCTTCCCAAACAGGTCCCTGATATTAAAATAATTGAATAGTCTGTCTATAACTCTAATATATTCCACTGTTGGTTTAGCACCAATAAAATCGGGATGTTGTTTATTAGGGTGGGCCGAAAAATAAAAAAATTAATATTTTGAAGTGCTATACCACGGAAAACTTGCCTCTAGAACAGTTATGTGTAAATAAAAAAGGTAAATTATATTATCTTACACCTGGTGGTAGCGCATTAGCCTGAAACTTTGAGAAAATATACAAATTTCGTACTTTTTCCAAAAAATAAAGTAGAGATAAGAACTCCTGGAACAATCAATTATTGGCTCATTTTAGTATGAAAACATGTAGTAAGGATAAATAAATTGAAAAATAATACATTTTACTTCATTTTATTAGTACATTAAACTTCAAAAACAACATAAAAAACCAAAATTGACATATTTTGAAGAAACAAATAAAAGTTTATTTTCTGTCACTTGGAATGTTTAGTTTGTAAGGCAATGTAGTCTTTTACTTGTCTTATTCAGGTAGTTTGAATTTAGATTTGCTTGAAAAACTTGGCATTGATGGTCTTGAAAGAAGTGTCGTTCTTATAAAACCATCTCTTGAACTAAATCCAACCACCTTTTGAGATGCCTCGGTGACAAGCTTGACGCATCGTTCTACTGCTTGGGTATGACATGGGAATTTGTTAAAGTTCCATTCAGCTGCTGTTCCACTTGATTTGACCTTAGACCAAATCTCTTGATCGGCGACTCTTCGCAGCAAAGGTGGTGGTGAAAGTGTAGTAGTGGCCCAGTGAATCATTTCGATGTGGTCCTTAGCTTGGAAATTGATTTTGGGTGTTTGGAAACTCCTGATTGACTTCCTTTTAGAAGCTACGTTTCTAGCCTTTATAATTCTTCTATAATCCAACTCTCTTACATGATCCCTTTTATCCACTATCATACTCAAAAGTAAGTTTTCTGAATGGGCAAAAAATGCGTTTCTCTCAATTATTGGGTCAATGACCTTTAGCAAGTTTTCTGGAAGGAATCTTGACGATTTTATAACTTCAAATACATGTTCTGGTCCATTTATGAAATATTTACTTGTTTTAATTTGAAACCATACAGGCATATATGATTTTAAGATGAAAGAAGCTAAGATCTTGTGTTCATCTGTTGGGTTTTCGATACTTATATACAATCGGAGAACTCTGTTCGCTGTTGTTAACCACCTTGAGTGGGAAAGTGGGCCAGGTTCACGAGCAGATAAATCTTCAGGGCAGTTACCTGCTTTTATAGCACAACTAATGTCCAGCAGGTACTGTTGATCTCTGCTTAGTATTTTTCGGTCAATATCTGGAATCTCACACTCAATACTGTCAAAATTCACTACCGGGAGTTTTTCACATTTACTGAGTTGTGTGCCAATCGGACCACTAAATGATTTTGGTCCCGTTGTTTCACCATCTAAAGCTTGAAACAAGTGCCGGAATGGCAATTCACTAAAGTGTAAGAGACACACCCCCCACTGTAGTGGTCTTTTAATGTGCTCTTAGATTTTACGAATGACACCTGTTTTCCAACTCGTATTAGTAACGGTGCCATCACATCCAACTACGTCCAGTTCCTGAAGTGAAAATCCAGTTTCAGTTAAATAAGAGATAATGCTGTTAGCAGGGGCGGCTCGTTCTTAGGGCGCTAAGGCGCGCGCCTCCCAGATTAAATCATATCATTAAACAACCCGTTATCACTATTTGTGGAAAGTCATTACATATTTCTTTAACGCTTCGGACAAGAAAATGTTTTTGTGTTAGGTAATAGCAGAAATGTTTTCGGAACAGCATGCATTACGGCGCTCTGACAATCGCGCCCATTTCTCAGTTCCCCCACTATATCCAAAGTTGAACGAAATTGTAAGCTTATAGGCGGCGTTTACACTGTCGCTCGGCGCGCCGGCTCCCGCGCCACGATTAGCAGAAACTCGCGTAATTCACTCAGTACAACTAATCGCAGACTATTGATAATAATATGAGATATGCTCTGTTTAGTGTTTATAAATTTCTCTGGGTGGTTAATTCAGGACGGGCATTAGTTTAGTGTTTAGGTTTTGATTTTGTGTGTTTCTTTTAATAGCTTCACGAATAATGTTCTGTTTTCCATGTATTTTATTGTCTCCCAGAGACAATGGTGATTGTTTTTGGACTCTAAAAGAGGTTAATAATATAAAATATCTTACAGAAAAAATTAAGAAGCATGAAATATCCGTCCATCACATGAATAGTGTTGTTGATTTTTCTTTGTTAGGCAAAGTAAACATACTGTCTAGTCTGGATTCGTAATTTAGACAAAACATTGAAAAGCACAATGTCCAAGTCAGCAAAAACAGACATGTTTTAAACAGCTGATTTCGTGTGTCAAATTCTGTAGTGTTTTAGAGTTGTCTCCAAGAGTTCATAACGAATGAGCATCGTCTACAAATCCAGGGGTATACAAAGGCTTAATTAAGTTTACTGCGGAGCTGGATTCTGCATTGAAAGACCATTTAGAATCGGCCACAGTATTCAAAAGTACATAGAAAATAATGCAGAATGATATATTGGACTGTATGCTTAGTGTCTGTAGGGAAGAAATAGAAAAGCTGATACAAGCTTCTGAATTTGTGACAATCGAATGTGAGGAGACAACTGATATGAGAAACCACTGTCAAATGGTATTAGTTTTTAACTACGTGTTTAGGGGGTCGGTGTACGAAAGGTTTTGGGTATTTCTCAGTCCTGAAGGTAAATGTGCAGAAACATTAGCAAAGTGCATAATGAACAATATTATCCCCTTCTGCACACGTCAAAGGAAATGTTAATAGCTCAGACTTATGTTGGCGCTAATGTTATGTGTGGTTCTATTGGAGGTGTAAAGGCAAATATTAGAGAAGTGTATCCGTTCACATATTTTGTACACTGTTACGCCCATGAACTTAATTTTCTATTAGAAAAAGCAACAAGTGTAAACAAGTTTTTTCTCAAATCTGTCTGCCATTCCAGCATTTTTTTCACACTCATCTCTCTACGAACGGACGTTTTGAAGGAAGTAGTGCAAGCCAGGTTACCCAGAGTTTCCATAACAAGATGGAAATACAACATTCGTACAGTCAACGTTGTGTACGAAAACCGATGTAAGTTGGAGGAATGTTTCGAAGTTCTTGAAGAAAAGTGTAAAAACAGACTCACAGTTAATGAGGCAAGTGGTCAGAGAAGGGCTCTTTTGGACCAAAATTTTAAGTTCTGGCTAACTTTTTTCCATAGAATTCTATCCCATGTGGACATACTGTACCAATAACTACAGAGTAGGAACAAAGACAGTGTAATGAGGCAAAGTGACATCGGAATTTTTGAAAATGAGATGCAGAGAGGGAGAAAGTAAGTGAAATAGAAACACAAATAAATGAGGAATTCCCTGTGGAACCAAGTGACTTATTTCCACTTTTTTCTACAAACTTTCCGGAAGAAAAATTCAAGCGAGTGATTCAACATTACCCTTTCTTACAAGAAAACAAACTTCGGAGTGAATTGGAACTATTATACAGATGGCATGATTTTAATATTAAAGGCGCAATACAACTTCTTAACTTTATAGAAGAAAACAATCTTACGTCAGTTTTCAAAGAAGTGTCAAAACTTCCGAAAATTATCATAACTATCCCAATGACAACTGCCGAACCTGAGCGCTGCTTTTCGACTCTGAAAAGACTAAAGACTTTCTTGAGAAGTACAATGAAAAACGATAGACTGAATGCCCTTGCGATGTTATCTATAAACAAGGAACCTGTTAAAGAAATGAAGGACTCTGATGCTAGAAAAGTTCGTTAATTTAAAGGAAAGGCGAATGGACTTTGTATATACCGTAAATAAAGTGTCTGTTTAAAGTGTAGGTATCATAGAAATAATATAATGTAAATATAGTATATTACTTTTTTTGTGGACAATTTGTGTTCATGTTTATTAATAAAACTGCTGACTCTTACAACAGCTCACAATATTTGAGGTGAGATCAAATTTTTAAATAATCGTTGCATGCTGCATGTGTTACTATTCTTATTTTATGAATGAATTATGTGATCAAATTTTGGCGACATTTCTATTGTGCGTTAAATTCTATATTGATAAATAATTAAGGAGCCTAAAGGTCGCGCCCTCCAGCCTCTTAAGTCACGAGCCGCCACTGGCTGTTAGCAATGTCTTCAGCAGAACCAGAAGAGGGTGAAACATGGCCGATGTAAACAGAACCTGGTTCTTTTAAAATCGTGTAATGCTCCTCTTTTATTGTTCTTCGAAACTGCTTTGAGTTAACTTTTTCAATCACGAGAGTGTTATCCTTCCTTCCATCAAAATACAGTCCTTGAAGTGGGTTATGCTTTTCCTTGTTTTGCATTTGAAGTACTGAACGGTTAACACTTTTTTCCCGTCTAAGTTTATTTTTGTCAACAACATAGGTGTTGTCTTCATCAGTTACAATACCAAAATCCCGCAACAGACTAGAAGCCACAGCTGCCATTGCTCTATCTGACAATCCAAAGCGATCACTAGTCAGCGCAGTATTTTTCAATTTAACGCGCATCTGCCATGGTGACTTAATTTCAGACTTTGGTAATTTAAAATCTTCATCGCTGTCATTTTCAGTGTCTTCAGACGAATTACTTACTACCTCTTTTGGCAGGCAAGTTTCTGTATCTGTTTGTTTTGAGCAAGATGGCTGTGCTATTGCGTCAATTGTGGAATGAGTTGTTTTATGCTCGATTACCTTTCTTTCAAGTCTTTGAGTAATTTTTTTTGTTTCCTTTACGTCCACACTTCCAATTTTTCCTATGCCATGTTTTCTTTGCAAGTACATGAATTTTAGTTCAATGACTGGTATTTTTTTTTGCTTTTTCACACGTACAGGTTGTGCTGAACTTTGTCGTTCAGTCAGTCATTTTTACAATCGGAGAGTGCACCGATACCTAGCGGTAAAACGATGCGAAATTAATGTATCTACCGTGGATAGTTAAGGGCAGTACTGAATTAAAGTAATAATTCGTGCTGCGCTCTTGTATCGAAATAAGACAGACTTATTTCAGTGCCCGATCGCTGTCGCTATCTGTCGGCTTGTTGAGGCATTATAAAAGCCAGGTGCCGCTACCTGTCGCCTGATTAAAGACGGGCGAAGTGCTTCACCAACTGCGTTCCTTGTGTTTGTCTCGACTGGGAATTCTAAGTGATTGCCTCGTGGTAAATTCCTTCGGTGGAGAGAAGAATTAATTCCATCTTCTACTTCTAACAACTATGAAAAGATAAGTTCTTAAACGACTGCGGTGAGTCTTAATTACATTATTTTAATTATATACTAAATTTCACGGGAGAAAACGTTTTTTTAGTAAGCCTGAGTGAGCGTGCCCACTTGTTCAATCGTGCATTCTGAGATACGTAATTGTTGTAAAGTTTTTATAAACTAATAAAACTAGATTATTGGAGTGTCTGAATCTCGGCCCTAAAACCTAAAGTACATTAACAACAAAATAATTAAGTTTGAACTTTCATTAACACCGATGTGATGAGATACGGGTACATCAAAATGTTGCACAATAGTTGTTGGTTAGGTGGTATAAAGTTTTGCTACAATATTAGTAAAACCTTATACATATATATGGGAACTTACTCAGGCACGTTTTAAATGTAAATCATGTCACATTCAAATTAATGGTGTTCTCAAATTATATGTAGTAAGAAAACTATGTGTTTTAAATAAATTCTGCACCACGTGGTAACCACAATTTCACTCAAAGTAATAAGTTCATAAGATGTTACAAAGCCAAAATAAAATTTTATATTGCAAAAAGTAACTCACATTAGGTGAGGTTCAGTTTATAAAAAATCATTGTTAGAGAGTTTTTAAATAAGGCATGTTGGCCAAAATAATTTTACCAAGTTTATTATGTAGCCCATAACTAGGTGTTGCCTTTATATATGTATTTTGGAGGGTGTCCAAACAGTGGGGGCATTTGTGTGTGATCTCTCACTAAAAATGTAATGTGTGAGCAGGGTTCGCCGAACAGAGAAGAAAGGCCTGCTACATTGCTGAACGAATTCCATCTTAAAAAGCTCCACACTCGCCACCGAAGAGAATTAGCTCACCACAACAACAACAACATGCCAATCATAAGATCGCCACGTTACCAATAAAAGACCATCCTTCTGGACCCATAAGCAGGTGAAAAACAACCATTTATAATTAACACGTAGAATCAACATGGCACCACCAGTTATACATAACCATCAGTTTCTACCTTTCAAGTTAAACATTCATTTGGATCCCCAATTGATGGGACAGTTTAGTGTGTACACTAAGAAAAAGAATTAATTGTAAAATTTCAATATATTTATAGTAAATTGTCAGTTCAGAGACTGATATGGTTACAAGACAGCATCCAACATAGATTTCCATTCATTTCTTTATAGGGCTATCGCTACAGATTTAAAGTCAGTTTTGTTATTAGTAATTTTCTCAAGTTTAATTTACTATGCATAAAAACATATATTTTCTCTTATTTTTAAAATCAGTTTATTTCATTTGTATAAAAAGATTACTGGGGAGGTAGGCGAATTTTTAACTAGTTTCAACCAAGCTATGCATGTCGAAACACTTTTCAACTTGTTTGTCGAGACTTGTTTGTTGAGACAAGTTTGTTGAAACAAGCCGAAAGTTGAATGAACATGTCCGTCTCTGACCCAAGTGTATTTTTTTATAAGGTGCTAATATTGTGCAATTTTTCTCTTTTCAGTAATTGGCCCTATTTAAGTATATATAAATTCTTTATACTCATTATGATAACTGGGGGGCGTTAATTATTTTAAACAATTTTTATTTCTCACCGGAATTAGATACTTAAGCACTTAGCCACTTAGGCACTTACTTTTGAATTTTTATTAGGTCCTGGGGACATTTGTATGCTATACATTCTCTTATACACATGACGTGCAATTAACCCACACCATGTGGGTACATTATAAAAGTAAATTTCTAATCCTAATTGGGATTATTATTATAAAAAGAAGAAGTTACAATTTATATACACCAGAAGGGTAATATAAAAAAGGGCGTGGCAAGAGACCTTTATGTATTTTTGTATACTATTGTATAATGTAATTTTGTCTTGTGGAACATGTTATGTCTGTATATTTCTGTGTACATTTTGGGGGATATATATATATATATATATAAATATTATGCATTACTGTACTTTTGGTGGGAACTTGGAATATAGGGATTTATTATTCAATGTCTTTTACAACAGAAAGTTAACACATGTAGTCATGTGGGTATATCCTTTTCATTTTGTTTTTAAGGGAGGTATTCTATCTCAATAATCGTGGCTGATCATTTCTTTAAGGAAATTATTTAATTTATTTAACAGTATAACAAGTATAGGAATTGTCACCTTTAAAATTTATTTAATTTGTTGAGTAATTATTTTTATTATTAATAGTAACAAGGAATTAAATCATTTATCTTCATTCATTTATATACAGTATTATAAAAGGAACATATAAAATAAATTTTATATTTTATTAAATAGTTTAATGGGAGCTTTATTTTGAGGTTAATGATTATTTTAAATTTCAATTCATTGATGGTGTGACATAGCAATTATTTTCTTGGATTCAGTTAATATTTTTCAGGTGGCCTTGTTGAGAGGGTATACTTCTTTATTTAACTATTTAAAGGGGAATTATAAATCACTGTTGTATTTTTTTATTATTGTTGTTATGAGATAGAATAATAAAATGGGATTGTTAATTATTTAATTCTTGAGTTTTCATTGGAAGTCCCGTCATACCGGACCCGGCACAATTTTTTGCTTCTCTAGGCCTTAGCCTAGTTTTAATTAACTTGTGGCCCCTCTTTACAAAAAGAAATATTCTTTTTGTTTTAACTACTCAAGATGAAGTAGGGGTTACATTTGGTAGCAGAGCGTGGTTGCGATGAGGGTCAACCCGTGGGTCCTGTGGGTGTGACGGGGCTTGCAAACTTAGGAAATATTTTGGAACTTTCACAATGTTAAGTTCAAATAGAACTTAGAAAAATTTTAAAGGCCCTATATCCCAAAGTTGAAAATATTTTTGTTAGTTTTAAGGTTTGAAATATATGTACATGTACTTGCCCGCCTTGCATAGTGAATAGTGCCACGTGGTAGGAAATATTAGAAGGGAAATCCCTGGGCAAGACTTATCGCAGTCGGTGCTTGGTTAGTTTGAGTTTACCTTGCCCATGTTTGGGGAGGTGTTGCTGTTTTTTGTGATTATGCGGTATGGCCCGATCGGCAGTCGGTTTCTTCCGATAAATGGTAGCCGGAGGTAACCTAAGAAATGTTAAAATAAATTTTCATTGGTCGGTATTTTGTTTTTCGTGTTGTGTGTGTGTCGCGTTCCTTTTGTCTGGTGTGATCGAGTGTGAGCAGTTCAGGTAGTGGGCTAGTTCTCGCATCGGTAGGTGGACCCGCAGTCTACTCTTTGGAAGAACAGTACTTGGGTTTTTCAGATTCTGGTTTTATTTAAAATAAGTTTTAAAGTTTATGTTAAGTGTGCCGACCGAGAAGTGAGGATGACTTCAATGAATCCTGAGTTGTTTTTAAGGGAGGAAATTGAGTTCGAGCTCCGGGCCCGGGGTAAAGAAACCCGAGGCAATGTCCAAACCTTACGGCGGCTGCTCCGTGAAGCGCTGGCCGCGGGTGATGCGCTCTCCAGGGTCACTATCACTGACCCCGAGAGTGAGTGGGAACGGTGTACGGAAAAATGGGGTGAGCTGCAGGAGTTGGCTCAATCCGTCGAAAGTTTGGAGGAGGGACCGGGATGCTCTCTCGTTGTCCGGCGGATCCGGCAACGTATGCAGCACTTAATTTATCGGCTGCAGAATTTACAGGCACAAGTCAGTGAACCGCCATATAATATACCGCCACCATATAATATAACAGACATAATACAGGAGATTACCTCGACCCTCCAAGGGTCACCACCGGTAAGAGCATCCACCCCAATTCCGGTTGTGGAGGAGTCCGTGGTCTCAGCGGTGAACACTTCTTCATACAGAGAAGTAGAGCCCGTACGGACTGGTTCGGGGGCGGCAACGTACAACAACCTGCCCAACCCACTTGCCCATATAATACAACAACTTCCAGTCGTGGACGGACTGGAAGCAGACAAACTATTACCTTTTTTCAAAATAGTCTTTGAATTGAAGGACTATCCGGGTATGCTGGAGCGAACGGTGCTCGAACTCATCTTCCCGTACTGTCGCGGTACCATGGCTGACAGGGTGGCGGAGGTAATGCGACGCAAGGAAGGTGTGGATGAGTTCCACCGGGTGGTGCTGAGGGCGTTCGTACCCAGTAGACTGATGGAGCAATTGCGCCATCGTCATTTTTATAGAGTACAGGCACGGGGCGAAACATTGGCCCAGTACGTGCTGCGAATGCGCCAGGTAGCTCGTATTCTGGGAATGGGCATGTCGGAGGAAGAGGTAGTACAACACATTCTCGACGGCGTCTCTGCCGACGACCGTCTGCGACTAGTTCTTGCACAGCGGCCGCAGTGGTTTACCGACCTGGAGCGACTCTGCGTTATGACGGGAACCATGCAGATGACCGACCAGGCGAGCGGAAACAGTAGACGAGCCGAACCAAGACCTCAGACATCGGAAGGGACCAGAGAGCCTACCTTCCCCCGACAGGCCCAGCCAGCTCGAAATCGTCAGCAAACAAATTCAAATTCTGTGATTTGTTATAATTGTAACCGCCCGGGACACGTGGCGAGAAATTGTACGCGAGGGCGCGCGCGACCAGCACCACCTATGTCTAGACCAGCGCCAAAAAACTAAGTAGACAGGGGAAGATATTTCGGAGGATGTCTTCCCCCCGCTTCAATTCTGTTCAACTTCCGCCGACCTCCAGGCAGTCGTTAAAAGCCCAATCTTCTAATATCAAGGTCCAGTCCGCTACCTCGCAACAACTTTCTGTATGCCCCTTTCTGTCGCTCGAGGTAAAGGGGGGTCAGCTCAGAGCCTTAGTTGACTCCGGTTCAGCCCGATCCATCATTTCATCACGGGTACATGCGGACCTTGAACGACAGGGTTTAATTAAAAGGTCAGACAAGTCATCTGCAATATGCTGGACGGCATCCCGGGAAATCTTGCCTATCTCCCGGGTTACTTCCTTTAAGATCAAAATCGATGGGTTTTCTTGGGTGTGGTCTTTTCTGGTTTCTCCTGCTCTGGGAGTGGATTGTATCATTGGTGCCGATTTTATCGCAAAAAGTGGTCTCCTGCTGGACATCCAAGCGCACCAATGTTTTTTTAAATTTAATCGGGAGGTTTTAATTCCGTTCCTTGGGTACCAGGGCGCTAAGCCGGGTATCCAAGAAGTAGCTTGTCCCGATTCTGCACGAGACCATCTCACTCCATCCCAGCAGACGGCCTTAGATCATTTGTGTGAGGAATTTCCCGAGGTGTTAACTCCTACTTTGGGACTCACACACCTGCTGGAATACAAAATCAGCCTTACAGATTCGAAAATAGTGAGGTCACACCCTTACAAGTTTGCCCCTCCAAAGATGACCATTCTGCGAGAGAAGGTTCAAGAATTATTGGACCAAGGGGTGATTGAACCTTCTCATTCCAGCTATGCCAGTCCAGCATTTTTAGTGCCAAAGCCTGGTGGCAAACAAAGAATGGTTATTGATTACAGGAAGTTGAACGCCAATATCGAGGTGGATTCTGTTCCCCTCCCGGATTTACATTCGGCCTTTGATTGGTTCAGTGGGGCCAGATTTTATACCATTATCGATCTGAACGCGGCCTATCATCAGATACCTCTTGCCCAAGAAAGTAAACCATATACGGCTTTTTGTGTACCCTGGAATTTGTACCAGTACACAAGGGTTCCCATGGGTTTGGCTGTGGGGGCCCAGACACTTACTCGCCTTCTCGACACTGTCTTTCACGACATCAAATTCCGTTTCGTCTATAATTATCTTGACGATCTTTTGGTATATAGCGAGACTTTCGAAGATCATCTGAGGCATTTAAGAGAGGTGTTAGGTCGTTTAAGAGAGGCTGGCCTCACTGTCAATCCCGAAAAGGTTTGTTTCGCCCAAGAGAGTATTTCTTTCTTGGGCCATTGAATTTCATACAAGGGCGTGACGGTAGACCCAGAGAGGACACAAGGCATCCGTGACTTTCCTCCGCCAAGGGATGCGAAAGGCATAGCGAGATTCGTCGGTATGATAAATTTTTATCGGCGTTTCATACCGAATATCGCTGAAATTGCCGCTCCCTTGGATGAACTGAGGAAGAAGGGGGCAAAGTTTACATGGGGGGAAAACCAACAGAAGGCTTTCGCTACCTTAAAGGAAGCCATCATTTCCCCACCGGTGTTGCGGATGCCCGACTTTTCAAAGCCGTTCATTTTGCAGACGGACGCGAGTTCGGTTGCGCTCGGAGCGGTCCTTTCCCAAGTTATTGACGACGCTAGGCAGCCTGTGGCTTTTATCTCACGCACGTTGACCCAGCAAGAACGTAAATCATCCGTTTATGAGCTAGAGTGTTTAGCTGTTGTGTACGCTCTAGATAAGTTCAGGCGTTTCCTGGAACATGCTGAGTTCCTGCTCGAGACCGACAATCAGGCTCTCTCATGGCTTCTAGCTCATCCCCGGCAACTGGGTAAAATTGGTAGATGGGTGGTGAAAATCTCATCCTTTAAGTTCACCGTGCAACACATCAGGGGATCCGAGAATGTGGTTGCAGATGCCTTATCCCGTATGTTTTCCCAACCCAGTGATGCCCAAGCTGAGCAACCCTGTTCCGTTCTTCTTGATTTTCCATTAGCCTTCACTGATGTGTTACCCCATCAGTTAAACGACGAAGTGCTGGGTCAAGTCATCCAAAATATTAAGCAGGGTAACGTACAGGCCCCTTATTTCTTGTCCAAGGGAGTCCTTTGTTGTCGAGAAAGAAAAGGACGAGCACCTAAAATCGTGCTGCCTAGCAAATTAGTGCCCATGGTCTTCAGTTATTACCATGATTCCCCAATCGGAGGCCACAAGGGAATTTCGAAGACCATTTCCAGTATTAGGAAACATTTTATCTGGAAGGGCATGGATAGAGACATCGCGACGAGAGTAAAAAACTGTCATCTGTGTGGCTTGAGCAAGCCTGCCCAGAACACGAAATTAGGGTTGTTATCTTCTGAGGTGGCGAGCAGACCAATGGAAAAGTTATTTATTGACTACGTGGGGCCGTTCCCCCGTAGCAAGTCAGGTAATGCTTACCTGCTTGTTTGTGTAGATGCTTTTTCAAAGTTTGCCTGGCTACTGCCCTTACGACAGGCAACCGCTCGTTTGACCATCAACGCTTTACAGAACCACGTTTTTCAGCATTTCGGTCTTCCGACCATCATTGTCTCGGACAATGGCCCGCAATTTATTTCAAACGAATTCAGGCGTATGTGTTTCGCCAGTGGCATCAAACACGTAACCACTTCCCCTTATTACCCACAACCGTCCCATGCGGAGAGATTCAATCGGAATCTCCGGTCCGCCTTGATTGCTTATCACGCTGAGCAACAAACCACCTGGGATCAGAATCTGAAGTGGTTACAATTAGCCTTCAACACGGCCAGACACGACAGTCATCAGGCCGTGCCCTTTGAAATTTTGTTTGGATTCTCGCCCGCACTCCCGTTGACCAACCTATGGGATATCGAAGATCTTCTGCCGCGGGAGCCCAATAATAGAACTGCGGAGAGATGGAAAATGGCTCGGAAGAATTTGCTGCGAGCGCACGAGCGGGTCCGTCGGCGTTATAATCAGGGGCGTATTCCAAACCCCTTCCGGATTGGTGACTGGGTCTATTGCCAAAGCCACCCACTCAGCTCGGCCGCCGACAAACGTGCTGCGAAACTATGCTACCGTTGGTCAGGGCCATACCGTATCATAGGATTTACGTCACCGGTGACGGCCCGGATGGGCGTACCGGGAGACAAACAAAAATTGATGACAAGCCACATTTCCAAACTCAAACGTTGTCGGGGGCTATCAAAAACTTTCGAAGGGGGATAGTCCCCGTAAAGATAGGACGGAGGTCCTTGTTTATGTGGAGGTCGTGTTCAGGCGAATGGGGCGAGCCTCAGGAGATCGGAAGATCTACCTAGGTAGGAATCTTTCTTTTGTCTTTTGCTGTCTCTCTCTCTTGTGCTGTATGCGGACTCTGATCAGGTCAGCATGCAGCACCCGCACACTTACATAATACATATCTTCTTTCGTCTCTTTCATTTTCCTTTTTGATTTCTGTTCTCCTGAGAGCAAGCTCAGCTGAGCCAACCCAACCACGACGTCCACCGGTATCTTTTGGGGAGAGGTACACTGCAGGGTACCCTCCTGGCCTTTAACGTTGGGGCAACTATGTTGCCCTTTTGGGGTGAGGGTGTGCTGAACTTTGTCGTTCAGTCAGTCATTTTTACAATCGGAGAGTGCACCGATACCTAGCAGTAAAACGATGCGAAATTAATGTATCTACCGTGGATAGTTAAGGGCAGTACTGAATTAAAGTAATAATTCGTGCTGCGCTCTTGTATCGAAATAAGACAGACTTATTTCAGTGCCCGATCGCTGTCGCTATCTGTCGGCTTGTTGAGGCATTATAAAAGCCAGGTGCCGCTACCTGTCGCCTGATTAAAGACGGGCGAAGTGCTTCACCAACTGCGTTCCTTGTGTTTGTCTCGACTGGGAATTCTAAGTGATTGCCTCGTGGTAAATTCCTTCGGTGGAGAGAAGAATTAATTCCATCTTCTACTTCTAACAACTATGGAAAGATAAGTTCTTAAACGACTGCGGTGAGTCTTAATTACATTATTTTAATTATATACTAAATTTCACGGGAGAAAACGTTTTTTTAGTAAGCCTGAGTGAGCGTGCCCACTTGTTCAATCGTGCATTCTGAGATACGTAATTGTTGTAAAGTTTTTATAAACTAATAAAACTAGATTATTGGAGTGTCTGAATCTCGGCCCTAAAACCTAAAGTACATTAACAACAAAATAATTAAGTTTGAACTTTCATTAACACCGATGTGATGAGATACGGGTACATCAAAATGTTGCACAATAGTTGTTGGTTAGGTGGTATAAAGTTTTGCTACAATATTAGTAAAACCTTATACATATATATGGGAACTTACTCAGGCACGTTTTAAATGTAAATCATGTCACATTCAAATTAATGGTGTTCTCAAATTATATGTAGTAAGAAAACTATGTGTTTTAAATAAATTCTGCACCACGTGGTAACCACAATTTCACTCAAAGTAATAAGTTCATAAGATGTTACAAAGCCAAAATAAAATTTTATATTGCAAAAAGTAACTCACATTAGGTGAGGTTCAGTTTATAAAGAATCATTGTTAGAGAGTTTTTAAATAAGGCATGTTGGCCAAAATAATTTTACCAAGTTTCATTATGTAGCCCATAACTAGGTGTTGCCTTTATATATGTATTTTGGAGGGTGTCCAAACAGTGGGGGCATTTGTGTGTGATCTCTCACTAAAAATGTAATGTGTGAGCAGGGTTCGCCGAACAGAGAAGAAAGGCCTGCTACATTGCTGAACGAATTCCATCTTAAAAAGCTCCACACTCGCCACCGAAGAGAATTAGCTCACCACAACAACAACAACATGCCAATCATAAGATCGCCACGTTACCAATAAAAGACCATCCTTCTGGACCCATAAGCAGGTGAAAAACAACCATTTATAATTAACACGTAGAATCAACATGGCACCACCAGTTATACATAACCATCAGTTTCTACCTTTCAAGTTAAACATTCATTTGGATCCCCAATTGATGGGACAGTTTAGTGTGTACACTAAGAAAAAGAATTAATTGTAAAATTTCAATATATTTATAGTAAATTGTCAGTTCAGAGACTGATATGGTTACAAGACAGCACCCAACATAGATTTCCACTCATTTCTTTATAGGGCTATCGCTACAGATTTAAAGTCAGTTTTGTTATTAGTAATTTTCTCAAGTTTAATTTACTATGCATAAAAACATATATTTTCTCTTATTTTTAAAATCAGTTTATTTCATTTGTATAAAAAGATTACTGGGGAGGTAGGCGAATTTTTAACTAGTTTCAACCAAGCTATGCATGTCGAAACACTTTTCAACTTGTTTGTCAAGACTTGTTTGTTGAGACAAGTTTGTTGAAACAAGCCGAAAGTTGAATGAACATGTCCGTCTCTGACCCAAGTGTATTTTTTTATAAGGTGCTAATATTGTGCAATTTTTCTCTTTTCAGTAATTGGCCCTATTTAAGTATATATAAATTCTTTATACTCATTATGATAACTGGGGGGCGTTAATTATTTTAAACAATTTTTATTTCTCACCGGAATTAGATACTTAAGCACTTAGCCACTTAGGCACTTACTTTTGAATTTTTATTAGGTCCTGGGGACATTTGTATGCTATACATTCTCTTATACACATGACGTGCAATTAACCCACACCATGTGGGTACATTATAAAAGTAAATTTCTAATCCTAATTGGGATTATTATTATAAAAAGAAGAAGTTAGAATTTATATACACCAGAAGGGTAATATAAAAAAGGGCGTGGCAAGAGACCTTTATGTATTTTTGTATACTATTGTATAATGTAATTTTGTCTTGTGGAACATGTTATGTCTGTATATTTCTGTGTACATTTTGGGGGATATATATATATATATATATATAAATATTATGCATTACTGTACTTTTGGTGGGAACTTGGAATATAGGGATTTATTATTCAATGTCTTTTACAACAGAAAGTTAACACATGTAGTCATGTGGGTATATCCTTTTCATTTTGTTTTTAAGGGAGGTATTCTATCTCAATAATCGTGGCTGATCATTTCTTTAAGGAAATTATTTAATTTATTTAACAGTATAACAAGTATAGGAATTGTCACCTTTAAAATTTATTTAATTTGTTGAGTAATTATTTTTATTATTAATAGTAACAAGGAATTAAATCATTTATCTTCATTAATTTATATACAGTATTATAAAAGGAACATATAAAATAAATTTTATATTTTATTAAATAGTTTAATGGGAGCTTTATTTTGAGGTTAATGATTATTTTAAATTTCAATTCATTGATGGTGTGACATAGCAATTATTTTCTTGGATTCAGTTAATATTTTTCAGGTGGCCTTGTTGAGAGGGTATACTTCTTTATTTAACTATTTAAAGGGGAATTATAAATCACTGTTGTATTTTTTTATTATTGTTGTTATGAGATAGAATAATAAAATGGGATTGTTAATTATTTAATTCTTGAGTTTTCATTGGAAGTCCCGTCATACCGGACCCGGCACAATTTTTTGCTTCTCTAGGCCTTAGCCTAGTTTTAATTAACTTGTGGCCCCTCTTTACAAAAAGAAATATTCTTTTTATTTTAACTACTCAAGATGAAGTAGGGGTTACAAGGTAATAGACACGGGGCACTCACAAACTTCAGTGGAATTTTGGCAATTGCAGTCTAAAGTTATTTTGCACTTACAAGCAGAGATATCAAATAGTAACAAAGATTTCTGCTTGAATTCCTCAACTCTCTTTTTGAACTTTTCCTTTTCCTTATCCCGCTTATAAGACTTCATAAGATTACAATAACTGTTATGGTATGCATTAATTAACTGAACAATTCTGTAAAGCGTAACTGTTGGTATTGAAGCTTTATCAAACACGGCTTTAACTTGTGGTGCCACAATATTCGAAACTTCAGAAAAACTTACTGACCTGTTGTTTGCTTTCAATGTCAAATTGTAATGTTCATTGAAAAAACAACATTGAGAACGTCTTCATACGTCGGAAGTTTACTGCAGATAACTCCTTCGGGTGACCGAATAACGGACAATTAAACTCGCTGCGAGTAATTTTCTTAGACACAGTAATAAAATAATGTTATAAACAAACACTACTAAAACAAACACACTTATCAGTTATAAACTAACATTATTGAAGCAAACACTACTGAAACACACCGTCACGGTTATTGCCTGGCTCAACACTGACAGATACTGTTGTGTCACGGAGCTCACAAATGGCGGGAGGCGCGCGCGCTTTGCATTGCATTGTGGATAAATTCCATAGCAATGGTGGGGTGGGGGGTGCAGTACACGTGCAGAGCGACAACCGGAACTCTAGAAGTGGTGACGGGCTGCAATAGACACCGCTGCGCGTCACATACGGTTCGTAAAAAATACGTTAAATTAAAGATTTGTAATGCTTTGCGCTACCCAGAATAAAGTAATTTTTATAGTTATCTTAATCCAACGTGTTTTTTTGCATTACTTTTAAAGCTTTTTCAATATAGCAATTTTTTATCTTGTATTTTTATAGGTCTAAGATAACCTTGTATTTTTCAATAAATTTCAAATATTTAAGCACAATGCGCTACCGATAGATGTGATATTTTTTATTTATTTCATCTGCGTTTTACTTAGGTGCCCTAGAGGCAAGTTTTCTGCAGCATAGCGTTTCAAAATAAAAATATTATAAAAATTCGGCCCACCCTATTGTTTATACATCAAAAACTCTATGGCGTCTGCTACACTGGCACTTAAGGTTGAGCCGCAAAATTCATGTTCATTTTTCTGTTGCCATAATATATGTGTATGTCTGAAATGCTATTGGCAAATCTTAGTCCTTGTTCTTTTTGTAAAGTGTTTAGCCGTTGAATATATTTAAAGTCTATCACACCATCTGTAGATAGTAAAGTACCTTTATCTGCTAATATGTTGCGAGCCAATTTAATCATATGGCTAGCATCTAGCATTACACAAACTGTTACATTTTTCTTTGTTTATGTTCACATTGAAAAAGGGCTTTTCTGGCAATTCGGAACAAAGTTTCATAGCAGCATTTATATTTGTACTAGAACCATCAAATGTTGCATTATGTACATGGATACCTTATTCGTATAATTTAATAATGCACATTTTTATTAGTTTGTACAAAATTTCTGAAATAATCTTATCAATAAAAAAATAACCAACACCAAATTTTAAATTTCCTTGTAGTGTAACTATCTGAAAGACTAGTGCTTCACTAGCTAATGTTTTGTGTTCATTTACTTTTATATCATTACCCAAATTCACATAGCAAAAATTCTACCCCTTTCGTGGATCGAAGATTACTTGTTTCTTTATGCTCATAGCATCAAAAACCAAGTTAACATGCTTTAAATGTGGGTTGCTTTGAAAGTTTTCTTTTAAATACCTAAAAATATCTTCTAAAAAACCGGGGGAGCAATTAAAATTAGAAAGCCACCTCCTTGAAGTTGATGGGTTAGGTAACTGAAAGTTTAGATTTCTAAAATACTTATAAGCTTTGTTTGGGACTGTAGAAATAAAATCTTAAAGCAAACCCCGTTCATTTTATCTGAATATAACCTCTTAAACTTACTTCTATTATTATTGCTAAAGTTATTTTTATTATTATCACTAAAGAAAAAATGTCCTAACTGAATTAAGACAAGTATCCAGTTAACAAAATACTGAAGCATGGCTAATACCTTAAAAAAGAAAATCAGCTGGTGACAATGTCAGCAATTGTGAAAGTGAAGTGTAGTTGGAATCTTGTCACAGCTAATTATAGTTTAAGAAAATTGCAGATAAAAACTTGTCATTTTGGTAGTTCTTTTATTTCTTATCAAATCACAACCAAAGTCGGTCTCCTGTAAAGATACTACTTTTAATTGAGAAATAAGGACATAACCTCAATTTAGTTGATTTTGTTAGAACCTTGTCAAACCCATGCAGCAGGGGCGAACCTAGGATTTAATTTCGGGGGGGGGGGATTTTTTCAGCCACATATCCTATCCTTAGAGTACCGTATTGTTTTTTCTCATAATGTAATGGAAATCATACCAACAAATTAAAACTAATGGACAAATAATAGCTTAATCAGAAATAACATAAATTTAACAAACAACACCACCGTCAAAAATAATTTAGATCTGGTGAATAAAACTCAACATGTCCACATTCCACACAATTCAACACTAGCTTCATTTGACATAACAAACCTATACACCAATGTTCCCATAAAAGAAACTATAACTACATTAGAACAATTACTAAAAATAAATAACACACCTGAAACACACATAAAAGAGATCATCCATCTCACTAAAATTATCACTAAACAAAATTATTTCGCACACAATAACATGTTTTACACACAAACAGATGGACTACCCATGGGCTCCTCTATATCAGGTATACTAGCCGAAATATTTGTACACACCATAGAACAAGAACACATACTGAACAATAACAAATACACCAATAAAATAATATATTGGCACAGGTATGTTGATGACATTTTACTCCTCTACAATGGCAACAAAAGACAAATAGAAAATTTCCACAAATACATTAACACTATACACCATAAATTAAAATTCACACTTGAATTAGAACAAAACAATAGCATAAACTTCTTGGACCTTACAATTACCAAAACAAACAATACACACACGTACAAAATATACAGAAAACCCACCACATCAGACATGGTCATACATAACTCATCCAACCACCCAACTCAACACAAACATGCAGCTTTCAACTACATGCTCCATAGGCTTATTTCAGTACCCCTAAACACACATGACTACCAAGAAGAATTAAACACAATCAAATATATAGCAGTCAAAAATGGATACAATCCCGATTTAATAAACAAACTACACAAACACATCCTAAACACAAAGAGTAAAACACATCAGACCAACAGCACACAACCCAGTAAATACATCACACTTACATACTACAATTCCAATACACACAAAATTGCTAACATATTTAGGAAACACAATTATAAAATAGCCTACAGAACTAACAACACCATTAGGAAACACATAAATAATACTAACAACGACACAGACACATACAACAAAACAGGGGTTTATAAACTAAACTGCAATGATTGTCACCAATTCTACATCGGCCAGACGGGAAGATCTTTTTCCTCTAGATTTTCAGAACATTTAAAAGCCCTCACCACAAACTACATACATTCCACATTTGCCACACATTTACAAAACGAAAACCACAGTTACACAAACATAGAACACAACATGGAAATATTAAACTACTTGCCTAGAAGTAGAAAACTAAACACAGCAGAACAATTTGAAATATACAGATATCACGCGCTACAACCAAACAACATATTAAATGAACAATTATATTATAGATCACACATACTTTTCGAACCACTGATCTTAACACACAATTTGAACCCCAGCGCCATTCCCTCCCTCCATCAACCCCCACCATACACACCTATAGTCCATAACCGTTACTCTGTAAAGACATTCAGTATTAACTCCCACTGAAGAAGACGTACACCACGTTGAAATGTTTGGGAAATAAAACCATAAAGTAAGTTCATAGTGAAAGTTTATATATATATTGTAATGACATTGTAATGAATCTTCGTGTGTGGGGTGTTTTTGAATTATGTGTCACCCGATCTTGTACTCGTATCGTAAATATGTGTGACGAGCGTTTTTATTTCGCTCGTTGCGTTCGTAGTATAGTATAAACGTGTAATTGTGTGTATTAATCAGTTAAGTTCCTTCTGTGAATGTTATTCGTATATAGCGAGTCGGGTTGTACTTTTTCTTAATACTTACGGGCAAACCGAATCTCTCGGCGTTCAATTTGAATCTTACCGCCTCGTCGCCTGATTGGCTCATGCCGTCTTGCAGTGTCGACTTCGCTGACTGTGGTGTTTGGTGTTTTCAGTTTAATAATTCTCTATATATTACTTTATTTTATACGAATCAAACATACAGCGTTGAAGAACAAAAAGATTTATTAAACCCTTTCAATTTCAATTATTCAATAGTACATAAATTTATATTGATGCCGGCTTTTACAATTGCTCAGTTGGTATGCTCAGTCGTTTGCAGAGACGCCAGTATGGCTAATATTGTTTATGTTTACAATTATTATTTTGTCACAAGGCGTGTTAAAGTCCTTTTGACTACAGAAGTTGGATTATCGGCTAAAATGCACAAAATTATAATATTTCTTAAAACTAGGTACACAATGTTTAATACACTAATACATACAAGTAAGTTATCGGCAATGAGAATTAGAATAGTGTTTGGTTAGAATTTGACAACAAGTTATGTTCATTAATAATTTATTATAAATCAGTTTCAAAGGTTGTTAATTGATTAAGTTTTCAGAATGATCAATATTGCACACCACTATATAAAAATTATTCCGATTAGCGCTTTCAAGCTTCACAGCTCATCGTCAGATCAGGAATCACGAGAACCCGATGAGTATAAACTAATAATTTCACTTAAAAATGAATTCCCCTTTTTATCCATAATAACGAGTTAAAATTTTTACTTCACTGATCACAATTTTGAACAAGAACTGAAGGTAATTAAAATATCACTATTAAAATATCACGGCTTGATTCCTGATCTGACGATGAGCTGTGAAGCTTGAAAGCGCTAATCGGAATAATTTTTATATAGTGGTGTGCAATATTGATCATTCTGATTGTGATTTCAACCACTAACACAAATTTCTTCATTAAACGTCTGATTAAGTTTTATTAATAGTGATATTTTAATTACCTTCAGTTCTTGTTCAAAATTGTGATCAGTGAAGTGAAAATTTTAACTCGTTATTATGGATAAAAAGGGGAATTCATTTTTAAGTGAAATTATTAGTTTATACTCATCGGGTTCTCGTTGTGGCTTCTTCGATGTTCGTCTACTTCTTCCAGATAGGTCTAGTCGTCTTCTCCTCCTCGGATGTTTCTCAATTCCCGTTCAGTTGGTTTCCATTAAAGTTCGGCTTCCCTCTTGTTCCGTAGTCGTTCGTATTCTCAGGTTGAAGTAGGTCGATCCCCTTCGTCCTTCAGGATGAGTCGTCTGTTACGTTCCTTCGAAGTCTTCTTATTTTTACTGTTATTTTTATGTTGTGAATATTTTAATACTGGTTAATTCATCAGGTGTTCTATGGAATGCTTTTACAATACTTCTTCCTTCTTGGTTTTATTAAAATTTACATTTTTATAGTTAAATTCGGATTGAGAGCTGCATACATCCGCCCTCCGCATCGGTCAATAATGGATTAATTAGAATTCCAATGGTTTTTTGGTAATAAATTTCAGTTGCTATGGTTACCTATTAAATTATGCTAATTCTCATTGGTCGTTAATTTATGTCATTGTTATATTCTAACGTTTTATTTTGGTTTAAATCTATAAAATATCTTCAAATTAAGATTTATTTCTTATATTAATAGCTATGTTTAATACATGAATACCATTGTTCTTATTTTTTGTTAAGGATTATTTTGATACCCCTCATGGTTACTTTTGCATAGTTAATCACATTTTTGTTATTTTCTTATTTATATTTCTTATATATTTAATCTAAAACTGGATGTTATTTATACCTTTTTACATTTAGGTATACCTACTTAACTGTTTAAACATTTGGTATATTCTGATTTGATACTGGGCTATTGTTTTGCTTTTAAATTTACAAAGTTCCTTCATTAAATGTTAGGCATAGAGCCTAGATTTCCCCATACTACTATTTAACATTCTTTGTAACTTATTAACTTTATATATGGTACATTAAAACAATTTTTTAATAGAAGCAAATAATAAAACATTGGTGACTCTAAACATATTCCTTGTCAGGTTCAAGCCTGAAATTAAACTTCTAACTAGTTTTCTGTTTTTTACTACTATCTGGTTTAACTTATAATTTATTACATTATATGGTTTTTTTAAACAATAACAAAACTCTTATAATACTACTGTTAAACTGTACCTTACACAATATACTTTACTCACTAATCCCTTCACTAGAATACAGTGTCTATCTTTCTTATTTACCATTCATTCTAATGACTTTATTGTTATCTTATTTTATAATTCTTACTAACTATTACTTAAATTAATCACAGTACAATTAGTTCATCTTACTTGCTAACATAAAGTTTATCACAGGCTGTTTAGATATTTTATTACAGTCTACTATTAAAATAGCTTTTTCTGTTCACCCACTACACTTTTTCCTTCATAGAAGGTTTTTTTTATTTATTCACTTTCACTTTTTTTATAACATGCTATACCTAGCATGTCCCCACTTATTTATATTGATACACTCTTTATTCCACTCACTTGATATTATTCACTATGTTGTCTAATTATTTTAACATCATCGTGTGGTTATTGGTTATGAGTATTTAATTTATTTTCCATTCACTTTGATCACCTTTGATTATTAACTATAGCCTTTATTTGCCTCAGAGTATGGTTTACTGGTTTTGACTATGTTTATCACTATTCATTTGGGTATGTTTATTTTTAACTCCCTACCTTATATTTATAAGTACATTTTCTTCATTCATATAATATGCATAATATTACCATCTTATTTGGTATTATTAACATAGGTACATCTCATTTATGCCCTAACTATTTTAGTTCATTTGTTTACATACATTTTGTAGTCATAATTTGGGGATTACAATGTTTGTTATTATTTTCTTGATTACATCTGGTTTCTGGTTCCTTCTTCCTTGTTCCATTGTATTTTCCTTGTGTTCATCCAATCTATTGGGTCAAGTCATCGTCAGTTTATTAGTCATTTGTCATTTTGTAATTTGGTTATTAATCTCTGAGTTATAAGTTTCTTGAACTTTCTTCTTGTCTTCAGCTTCTTTGTTTTACTATTAATTATCAATGTATTTTCACTATCTTATGTCACGTTACATAATGCATCGCCACCAAAATTGATTATTTTGAAACAAAGATCATTATGTTTTTTCTGAAATTATCAATATAGTTCATTAAATCAGGTTGTTATTATTCAGGAATTCATTAATCGCTACTTTCTTCTTTATTTATTTTTATTGAGTCATGGTTCATGATATTGTATTTGGTATTATTCTCTTCCTTTACTCTTTCATTACGAGTGTTATCCCTTGTATGTTCTATTTCCCTAAAATTTTCTTCTCTCCCATTCATATAAATTGGTACTAGCCAGAGGGCACGTGTGGCTCTATTACTCTGCTATCCATTTATACACATTTTGAGTTCAGAGGTCATGCCTATCTGCTCAATAACATAAAATAATTGTTGGACGTATCTCAACATAAAATCATCACATAATAATATTCATAATAATCATAATAATAGTCGTTTATTTCCGACTCATATAATATCAATACAATAAAACACTTTTGGGATTAATTATTCTCTCTTTCATACATCTCATGACCTTTTCTTCTCAGTGACTTGTGTGGATTCCTTTTCTATGCTTATGGCGATATTTACTGGATATTTTGTATTGTTTCATCAACTTACTTCATATGATAGTGATTTTATTGGTTAACACTTTATTTCTCATTTATATTCAATATTAACATTGTAGCTGGTTTCTGGCTCACTTATACTTTTTTATCATTGATTGTCCAGTTAATTTGTCATTGTCATTTTTTATTTGATTGTCTTGTCTTTTCTTTTTGTGAAACGTTAATTCTTTATTATTCCCTTTTGCAATAGGGTCAGTTAATGATGTTATGTAGCGTCATCATTATTTGTTTAACACTTTATTATTTTTATGTCAATTTTTTATGATAATTCATTATATATATATTTTTTTCAAAATTACATTGGTTTACACATTTTGTTTCACTCTTGGTTGTAAGTTGTACTTACTTTGTTTTGAATTTAGCTAATCTTTCTTCTAAATTCTTTCTCATTCATATATTAATTTCAATCAAATATTTATTTGTAAGTTGTACTTACTTTAATTTTTGAATTTAGATAATGTTTACTCCCAAATTCTTTTAATTTTCTACCATTGCCTCATAATATTTTTTCAAAGAAGACTGGTTGTAAGTCCCTTTGATTCTCTTGGTCGTTATCTCACTTACGACATAGGTGTTATTGTGGTTATCTTTGACAATGATATAGGGGCCATTGTACAGTAATAATAATTTCTTTGTGATTCCCTCTCTAGAACTAGGTAACTCTCTGTTCCGTATTAACACTTTTTCTCCTTCATGATATCGTATTGCTTTAGGTTGGATTTTGTGGTATTTTTCCTTCTTCTTTTCTACTGGTTCCGCTATCTTGCTGTAGAATCTTGCATTATCGAACTGGTTCAGGATTGGCGGGGAAATTAACAAGTTCTTCTATTGCTCGAGGTGGTGGTTTTCTGTACATGATGGTATAAGGGGTATCCTTAATGGATTCGTGGTAAGCGAGATTTATGAAACTTTCTGTGGCTTCGATGTATTCACTCCACTTACGTTGCTGATTGTGGCAGTACGTTCGAAGAATTCTCCCAACTTCTCGGAGCACTCTTTTAGCTGGAAGTTCGGGTGGTAAATCGAAGTTTTGTATGTTCGGACGCCCAGATCCATCAATGTCTCCTTCAATTTTCTTCCTCGGAATTGGGTACCATGGTCAGTGATAATATTTGTTGGACTCCCCACTTCTGGAATGTACCTCTGCGTTATAATGTACAGTACTTTATTTGTGGTAGCATGGTTGATAGGGTATAATTTTACAAACTTGGTGTAATGGTCCATGATGATAACTATGAACTTATACTGCTTTCTTCCTCCACTGCGTGGCATGGGTCCACATATGTCTAAGAAAACTCGTTCCAGTTTGTTGGCAGAAGTTATTGGTTGCATTACTCCTTCTTTCTTGTCGTTATTGCACTTGACTAGTTGGCATATGTGACAGCTTTTTATGACCTTCCTTACTCTTCTGTTAATGTCCTTTAAGTAGATATGCTCTTCTAGTGCTTTGGTCACTTTTAGTGCTCCCATATGTCCGTATCTGAGGTGGTATTCCATTATAATTTCAGCTTCAGTTCCTTTAGGTATTATTAACTTCCATGTATTTTGGTTGGGCTTGGTTTTGAAAACAAAGTATCTTCATGTGAACAATAGAATTGTGTGGCTCTTTCCTCTTGTTGGTTCAGCCGCTCTCGGATTTGGTTCAATTTATTATCCTCCTTTTGGTGTTGTTTTACTCTGTTCAGTATCACTTCTAGGTCGGACTTGCTTTTCATAATATTAAACACTTTCACTATTGTCTCCTTCTCTCCATCGAATGTTTGCTGTTCGGTGTTAATGCGGGATAGCACATCAGCTGCTGTGTTTTTACTGCCAGGGATATACTCCCAATTGATGTGGTATTCTTGGAGAGCAAGTATCCATCTGGTTAATCGACCATGGCTGAGCTTGCAGTTCTTTAAGAAGGATATAGATTTATGGTCAGTGCGCACTGTGATAGGATATCCAAGGATATAAGTTCAAAATCTGCCACAAGAAAAGACTACGCTCAACAGCTCTTTCTCGGTTACATGGTAATTACGTTCACTCTGATTTAACGTTCTGCTGGCGAAACTTACTACTTGGTGGTTTCCATCATTGTCCTCCTGATAGAGTACCGATCCCAAGCTAATGTCGCTTGCATTGCAGTTCATGTAAAAGGGTCTATTGAAATCAGGGTGGTTTAGCATAATTGTGTCGAGGAAGTGTTTTTTAATGGTGTTGAAAATCGTTTCCTGTTCTGGACCCCACATCCACTTGGTCTTAGATGATAGTTGTGGTGACAGTTTGGTTGTCAGCTCAGAGTAATTTTGCTGAAATTTTCTGTAGTAGTTACAGATGCCCAGCAACGACTGTAACTGTTTCTTATTTTTTGGGGTAGGGAAACGTTGAATAGCATCTATCTTGTCGGTTGATGGCGTTATTCCTTGTCGTGACAGGTTGAATCCAAGGAATTGAACTTCTTCTGCTATTAGCTTTGACTTTTCCAACTTCAATGTCACATTGTTTATGGACAACTTCTCCAGTACCCGTTTACTCTTGTACAATGCTCTTCCCAGTTGGATGAAGTGATCAGCAAATCATCAACGTACACAGTTGTATAACTCATGGTTTCAGGACCCAATATCTGGTCCATGCAGCGGACAAATATCGCTACTGAGTTTACCAGCCCAAAAGGTAGTCGTTTGAACTGGTAGTTCCTACCTTCAAATATGAACGCTACGTATTTTCTACTGGCTGGGTGCAATTCTACTTGCCAGTACCCACAAACTGTATCCCAGGTACTGATAAATTGAGTACCATGAAACTTTTTGAGGATCTCCTCAATTTCACCAGGAGATGTCCTGTCGTTAATTAGGATCTTGTTTATTTCTCTAGCATCGAGACATAGGCGTACCCTTCCATCTTTCTTGGTAACAGCCACTATAGGACTGGTGTACTGCGAACAACTGTACTCAATTATGTCCTCTTCCAGCATTTTATTAATTTCCATACGTACTGCCTCCTTTGCGGCATATGCAATCGGATAGGATTTCTTATTGAAGTTTGCCACCTCTTTGAACTTCAACTCGCATTGATACCCCCATACCTTTCCTGGTTGATCGGAAAATACATGGCAGTATTTGTTGTAGATCATTATTAATTTTTCTACCTCTTGATCCGTTAATGGATTCCCGTCTTGAGTACCTCGAAATTGTCGGATTTCTTCTAACTTTTGATTCCATAGGATGTCACTATTTATCTGATCGTCTGGTTTCTCTTCCCACCTTCGGTCTGGTGAATCACAGATCGTTCTTATATTATATACTGTACTAATTGGGACAACCCCCTTGCTCCCAGTTAATTCTGCCATCCATTCTTTATCTTCATATCTCATAGTTACTTTGGATAGTCTCATGTCGATAATTGCAGAATACTTTCTTAGGGTGTCACAGCCAATTAAAATTTCAAATGGTAAATTATGAGCAATTAAGAATATCATTGACAATGTCTCACCATTACTCATTACTTCTAGAGACACTTGTCTCTTAATGGTTTTATTTTGCCTTCAGTGGCTCCAATTAAAACAATGTTACTTACTGGTAACGTGGGTAAGCTGACCTTACTTTCTTCTTGAATTTTGTTATACATATTTGCGTCAATTAAGGACACATTGGCGCCCGTGTCAATCATGAATTTTACGGTTACTCCATATACCTTGGCAATAACATATGCAATTTCATTGTCAGGGTGTTTAATTAATGTGGTCTTTTCTTCCATTAACTCCTCACGGATGTTCTTCAGATAGTGGTTTTGAATTATCGTTATTGTTTCGTCATTTGTCTGGTTAGTCAGTTTGGTTAATAACCCAATAGATCGGATCAGTGACGGGTCCTGTTGGATTCTCACTGCCGCTGTTCGTTTAAATGTTGGGCGTTGCCTTCGGCGCGGTCCTCTGATCTACTGGGGTGATTATCTTCAGTTGTTTGCATTCTTTCAACCGAGTGGTCATTGAATGTTATTCGTTCTCGGCTTCTCCTATTTTCTTCCGCACTTCTGCTCCTTGGTTCTCTTTAACCCCATCTTCCGTCGTTTCTATTCTCAGCATTAACGTAATTTACCCGTCGCCTGTATGTTTGATTCGGCCCCTGGTGGTTGTTATTGTTGTATTGATTGTTGGGCCTGTTGTAATTACCACCGTTTTGATTATGTCCCCTGTTATAGGGATTATTTTGATTATTATTGTTGTTGAAGTAATTTTGGCTATTATTCCTCGGATAATTATGGTTATTATTATTATTATTGAAATTTCTGTAATTATTGGGGTTGGTTGGCGGATGATTAGCCGGTGTACGGTTTCCTTGTGGCCCACTTGGATGGTTTCTAGTATCATAGTTTCTGTAATTCGGGGTGTTCTTTTGCCTGTTTAATACATAATGCTTTTCTCGTTCGTATTCACCCAATAAAGCGGCCATCTCTTGAATTGTTTTTATTCTTCCACTCAATCTGCTCTTGGTAATTTCCCCATCATAGTGGTACGCTAGTTGGGTCACCAAGCACTCTTCTGGGATGTTAGGTTCTAGGTTTCTAGCCACACTGACTTTACCTAAGAAGTAGGCGGTTGGAGATTGTCACAGGTAAGGGTCGAATCGGCCGTTACTGATATTGTTTCTGACTACATGCTGCGTCGCCTCCGACCAGTATTTGTCCTTAAACAGTTTTTTAAATTCGTTAAAATTGTGTATGTCTGGTCGTACAGCCGTCCACCAATTACCGTGAACCTCCTTGAACATTTCATCAATCATGCCCTTGATCACCGTCCACCGTGTCTCCCTGGTTCTGGCTAGGTTCTCTTCTACCCGTTCAATGAACTCAATTGGGTTTTGCTTGTAGTTTTTGAAATTGATTGCCTCCCTATTCTCACTGCATGAGATGTGTGAGCTTATTAGTGGTCGGTCCTTCAACACATTTATCTCTTCTTGGAGGCGTAATTCTCTTACTCTGAATTCTGCTATTCTTCCTTCTTGGGCTGTTGTGGTGTCCTTCACCTCACTTACCGATGCATCCAATTTGCTATACTTCTCTTCGACCCTTGTTTGTATTTGTTCCAATTTGTTATTTGTTTCTTTCTGGAGTCCTTCAACCCTCCTTTTACCTTCACCTTCAACTTCATTTACCTTGATCAAGATTTCTTCTCGGACTTGTAATACCACTTCGCTGGTTTTCTCTATCTTCTCTTCCGTCTCCATTACAGTTTGTTTCAACTCTTCCCTGTACTCTGTCAATTGTTGTTGTAATGTTTCCTGGTTGTACTCAATTTTATCGTTCAGCGTTTCGATATCTTCTTTCATTTGTCTCAACGTTTCGCTGGTATTCTCATTACTTCTCTCTATTTTTTTGCTGATCAATTTATTCTCCTCCTTCATCTCCTGTCTTAATGTTTCCATATTCCTTTTATTACTCTCCTCATTCCGGTCGAATTATTTATTCATCTCCTTTAAGGTTTCATAGTTTTCTCATTATTCTAGTCCATTTTTTCATCCTGTTTCTTGAAATTTTCATTTACTGACTCAAACTTCTTATCTAATTCTCCCTTCACTAATTCCCATAATTGTATTACGTTCAGGTCTGCTCTGGTTTCCTCCTGCTGTGTGAGTTTATCTGTCTCCACAGGAATTAATAATTCTTCTACATCTTCCACCGAAGTTATTTCCTTTTCTTCCATTCTGGCACCCTTCTCGATTTCCTTTTCTAATCTCTTTGCTTCCTCTTCCACCTCCTTCTCGCGTAGCTTAGTCAGTCTTGTGCCGATTTTTCCTGACTCCATTTTCTACAGTCGCCGCTAGAATCTGTAAGGTTTAATGGTGTAATTTCTTAATTATTCTAACCCTACTAGTTGGCGCGCCACTTTGTAATGAATCTTCATGTGTGGGGTGTTTTTGAATTATGTGTCACCCGATCTTGTACTCGTATCGTAAATATGTGTGACGAGCGTTTTTATTTCACTCGTTGCGTTCGTAGTATAGTATAAACGTGTAATTGTGGGTATTAATCAGTTAAGTTACTTCTGTGAATGTTATTCGTATATAGCGAGTCGGGTTGTACTTTTTCTTAATACTTACGGGCAAACCGTATCTCTCGGCGTTCAATTTGAATCTTACCGCCTCATTGCCTGATTGGCTCACGCCGTCTTGCAGTGTCGACTTCGCTAACTGTGGTGTTTGGTGTTTTCAGTTTAATAATTCTCTATATATTACTTTATTTTATACGAATCAAACATACAGCGTTGAAGAACAAAAAGATTTATTAAACCCTTTCAATTTCAATTATTCAATAGTACATAAATTTATATTGATGCCGGCTTTTACAATTGCTCAGTTGGTATGCTCAGTCGTTTGCAGAGACGCCAGTATGGCTGATATTGTTTACGTTTACAATTATTATTTTGTCACAAGGCGTGTTAAAGTCCTTTTGACTACAGAAGTTGGATTATCGGCTAAAATGCACAAAATTATAATATTTCTTAAAACTAGGTACACAATGTTTAATACACTAATACATACAAGTAAGTTATCGGCAATGAGAATTAGAATAGTGTTTGGTTAGAATTTGACAACAAGTTATGTTCATTAATAATTTATTATAAATCAGTTTCAAAGGTTGTTAATTGATTAAGTTTTATTAATAGTGATATTTTAATTACCTTCAGTTCTTGTTCAAAATTGTGATCAGTGAAGTGAAAATTTTAACTCCTTATTATGAATAAAAAGGGGAATTCATTTTTAAGTGAAATTATTAGTTTATACTCATCGGGTTCTCGTTGTAGCTTCTTCGATGTTCGTCTACTTCTTCCGGATAGGTCTAGTCGTCTTCTCCTCCTCGGATGTTTCTCAATTCCCGTTCAGTTGGTTTCCATTAACGTTCGGCTTCCCTCTTGTTCCGTAGTCGTTTGTATTCTCAGGTTGAAGTAGGTCGATCCCCTTCTTCCTTCGGGATGAGTCGTCTGTTACATTCCTTCGAAGTCTTCTTATTTTTACTGTTATTTTTATGTTGTGAATATTTTAATACTGGTTAATTCATCAGGTGTTCTACGGAATGCTTTTACAATACTTCTTCCTTCTTGGCTTTATTAAAATTTACGTTTTTATAGTTAAATTCGGATTGAGAGCTGCATACATCAGCCCTCCGCGTCGGTCAATAATGGATTAATTAGAATTCCAACGGTTTTTTGGTAATAAATTTCAGTTGCTATGGTTACCTATTAAATTATGCTAATTCTCATTGGTCGTTAATTTATGTCATTGTTATATTCTAACGTTTTATTTTGGTTTAAATCTATAAAATATCTTCAAATTAAGATTTCTTTCTTATATTAGTAGCTATGTTTAATACATGAATACCATTGTTCTTATTTTTTGTTAAGGATTATTTTGATACCCCTCATGGTTACTTTTGCATAGTTAATCACATTTTTGTTATTTTCTTATTTATATTTCTTATATATTTAATCTAAAACTGGATGTTATTTATACCTTTTTACATTTAGGTATACCTACTTAACTGTTTAAACATTTGGTATATTCTGATCTGATACTGGGCTATTGTTTTGCTTTTAAATTTACAAAGTTCCTTCATTAAATGTTAGGCATAGAGCCTAGATTTCCCCATACTACTATTTAACATTCTTTGTAACTTATTAACTTTATATATGGTACATTAAAACAATTTTTTAATAGAAACAAATAATAAAACATTGGTGACTCTAAACATATTCCTTGTCAGGTTCAAGCCTGAAATTAAACTTCTAACTAGTTTTCTGTTTTTTACTACTATCTGGTTTAACTTATAATTTATTACATTATATGGTTTTTTAAACAATAACAAAACTCTTATAATACTACCGTTAAACTGTACCTTACACAATATACTTTACTCACTAACCCCTTCACTAGAATACAGTGTCTATCTTTCTTATTTACCATTCATTCTAATGACTTAATTGTTATCTTATTTTATAATTCTTACTAACTATTACTTAAATTAATCACAGTACAATTAGTTCATCTTACTTGCTAACATAAAGGTTATCACAGGCTGTTTAGATATTTTATTACAGTCTACTATTAAAATAGCTTTTTCTGTTCACCCACTACACTTTTTCCTTCATAGGTTTTTTTATTTATTCACATTCACTTTTTTTATAACATGCTATACCTGGCATGTCTCCACTTATTTATATTGATACACTCTTTATTCCACTCACTTGATATTATTCACTATGTTGTCTAATTATTTTAACATCATCGTGTGGTTATTGGTTATAAGTATTTAATTTATTTTCCATTCACTTTGATCACCTTTGATTATTAACTACGGCCTTTATTTGCCTCAGAGTATGGTTTACTGGTTTTGACTATGTTTATCACTATTCATTTGGGTATGTTTATTTTTAACTCCCTACCTTATATTTATAAGTACATTTTCTTCATTCATATAATATGCATAATATTACCATCTTATTTGGTATTATTAACATAGGTACATCTCATTTATGCCGTAACTATTTTAGTGCATTTGTTTACATACATTTTGTAGTCATAATTTGGGGATTACAATGTTCGTTATTATTTTCTTGATTACATCTGGTTTCTGGTTCCTTCTTCCTTGTTCCATTGTATTTTCCTTGTGTTCATCCAATCTATTGGGTCAAGTCATCGTCAGTTTATTAGTCATTTGTCATTTTGTAATTTGGTTATTAATCTCTGAGTTATAAGTTTTTTGACCTTTCTTCTTGTCTTCAGCTTCTTTGTTTTACTATTAATTATCAATGTATTTTCACTATCTTATGTCACGTTACAATATATATTGTTACAACCCAACTAATGGGATGGTTTGATTAGTATTGTGTTGTATTTTATTTTTAAATTATTTAAATTTTTATTTAGTAGACTCTTCTTCACTCCTCACGTTGTAATGTAATCATCGATGATTTGTGTTGTTTAGTATTTGATAGAATTAATAATGTTTAAATTGAAATTAATGTTTATGTTTGAAAAAGATTATAATCACTAATATCTTGCTGTATTCACCTCCCCACTTACCATCCGTGAACGTCTTCTATCTTCTTAATGGGTTGTTCTATCTCACTGGAAATACATTAATAACACACAAAATACTTTGTCTGGATATCGACATATACACATTAAACAAAATAACAATGATACTCAATTGTGAATTGAATATTCAAATAGTGACCGCTTGAATATTGCCGCCACCTTGTGAAATAATTATTTCTAAAATATAAGTTATTTGTATCTATTTAATAGAAATAAAGACTCTCTGTTCACTGATAACAAATTGAGGTGTTTATTAACATTAGTGAAATTCAGTAAAATCCCTTTTAAAACAATTACTAATAATTTTTAAAAACAACAAAGTTAAATAATTTCTGAAACTTCTTCAGCTCAGGGCTGGTAACACTGGTACAATGTACAATAATATGGTAATTTAGGTTATGTTTACTTTGGTTATAAGCATTACCAAATTTCATGAATCCTTTGAATGTACATGATGCAAGATACAAAGATGTTTTATTAAAAACAATATTTATTCATATATTATAATTAAAAAGACAAAAAATTAAAAATAATTAACCTCAATACGATATTCAAATTATCGTACTATCGTACGGTAGGTGTGTTGCATTCTGATGCTAAACTCTGTGTACACGTGCTAGTAACGTTACACTATTAAAACAATGTCATTGGTTTAATTATTATTATTATGAACTGGAATTGATAAAAACGAAAAAACTCTTATTATTGAGTCTATTCACAAGCTTATTATTCATGACGGAAGTGACTCTCTGTTGGCAAACAAATGCGTTTTGGTTATAGGTTAGTTTACCTAGATGAGAGTAAGTTACAAAATAGAATAATTAATATCATAAAAAATCTTAATACTATCTTCACAAACACATTATTTATTTGTAATAAGATGTATAATTAGCGGTAATGATTGTTCTCGCATATTAAATTATTATTGGTTAAGTACTGCTGAAATCGTAGTCAAACAAGCAACTATATTTTACAAGTAAGGTTTGCGGTATAAATTATTAATTCCGCTTCTATTATTATTATTCTAACATGAATATAAAAATATTTTGATTAAATATCATCATTAAATCAGGCGAGAACTTTTATTCATTTAACATGGTAATAATTCATCGTTTGCTAGCTAGCCATGTATAGTGTTTTTTACTTGGCTAGCGTAGTCGACTATAATTTTCGTTAATCAACGAATATTATTTTGCCATTTTATTTTAAAATTGTTAATGTATAATACTCCCTGCATCTTTCAAATAACATGACCCTTATTATACACTGGTCATGTTTTTAATGGTTCACTGTATCACTCACAACACTGTCACACGATAAAAATTGGTGTTCAGTTGAGGTTAGTTATGGCTATATACTCTTATACGCGCACATTTTAAAATATTTTTCTGGATGACTGTCGCAGGCTCCACTCGCATCGGTGGCTGGAAGACAATTAGTTCCTCTCATCAAAGCTTCTTCTCTCGTCTGGTAAAATCAGATCATCCTATTGGCTTAGAATGCGGTACTCTCTACCCCAAAGGCCTTCGTTAAATTAAAATTTTAAATTTTAGTGTCTATGCTTTGGGTTCGAGACTCAGTTATGACACGTTCCTTTCCAATCGGAAATGACAGAAAATCTTATAATACTCATAAGTTTCTTATTAATAGTCTGATTGTCATTTGGATAGTGGCATTGTTTTGCGGATACTTGTGTCTTTAATTTAAGTCCAAACAAGTAATAATTCTGTCCATTAATAACTCACTTCACTTTATCTAAAATTCATATAGTGGTTCTTAATAAAAATAAGTTCTTTCCACTATATTTTGGTGTAATTATATCTTAATGCTTATGATTAAACGTCTGGAGTCCATTTCTCTTATAATCTAATACATAATATTAACATATTTGTGATTTAAGCAAAATATACTAATGGCGTACAAACCATCTATGTCCAAATGTTTATATTTGCTTACATCACCATTATTCCTTATGCTACTACATATTTTTGGTACTATAACATTATTAGATACACTTACATACATTTGCTAATACTTTATTTCGGCAAATGTTATCTTGTTTACTTATACAGCATTGTTTAACATACATTATGCTCTTATATTGCCATTCTGTCACTCTTATTTAGTTATTTTGACCACATATTATATGCATTGCTGATAATTAAATTGTGTACAAATGTTGTACATGGTCTGTTTAGTGGACTTACTAACTTTATTGTTAGCTAAAATTCCTTTAAGTTACTGTATGTTGGTTGTGTACACCTAGTCCTATGATTACAGTTAGTTAGTTTATTAAATTCCAGTTTAATGAAGAAATTTGTGTTAGTGGTTGAAATCACAATCAGAATGATCAATATTGCACACCACTATATACAAATTATTCCGATTAGCGGTTTCAAGCTTCACAGCTCATCGTCAGATCAGGAATAGACAGAAAATAGTTAATACCCAACCCTTCACCCCTCTCCCCCACCTTGCTCACCCACAACAAACTAAAAATTAATGACCCTTCCCCACCCCCTAAACTCTGTCTCACCATCTGTACAATTACATATTTTTCTAGTAAATTCCTTGTGTTTCAGTGTGTGTGTGTGTGTGTGTGTGTGTGCATCCTTTTAAACTACCCTCTTCCTCTCCACACACGTGGGTCAGTCACACACCCTTATTTTAAAACAACCAATTAGTTCTATGAAATATAATTCTTAATCTTATCTATCTGCCCTCTCTCATTTACTTCTTAATCATGTTATAAAATATTTCTTCATTATCAAATTTAATTTTAATATTAATTAAATTGTCTAACCCTTTTTCTCTTTCTTTCAATATTTCTAACTCCTCTCTAAGCTTCCTTTCAACTGTGTTATTTACTACTTTTACAATTTCGTATTCTTCCAAAGGATTAACAAACTTGTGGTTGTCTTCTATGAAATGTCTTGCATATAACGAATTGGTTGTTCTATTACCTTCTCCACGTTTGTGGTCAGACAACCTGCATGCGAATTTTCGTCCTGTCTCCCCTAGGTACACTTTGTTGCAGTCTTTACATTTTAATTTATAAATTCCGCTTTTCTGTAATACTGGAATTTTTTCTATATTCTTATTCCTTATCTTATCAAATACCGTTTCACATTTTTTAATAGCTATATCTACTCCATATTTATTAAAACATTTTATAATTTTTCTAGTATGTGAACCTATGTATGTCAATGACCATGCATAATTCTTTTGTTCTGGTTCTATTTTAGCTTTTTGTATGTTGACCCTTTTCATAACTTTATCCACTATGTTGGTGCTATAATTATTATTCCTTACAATTCCCTTTATCGTTTTTAACTCCCTATCTTTTGATTCGGTCTCTTTTAAACACTTCTGAGCTCTGTAACAAAAGGAATTGATTGCCGCCATTTTATATCTGTATGGATGGTACGACTCTCTTGGTATAATTATATCAGAATACGACTCTTTCCTAAATATCCCAAACTGTAGTTTCTCATTATCTTTAATTTCTATGTTTAAATCTAAGTAATTTATTTGCTTACCTCCTATCTCTTCCTTAAATTGTAAGTTTTTATCCTTATTATTTACCTCCTTTATAAACTCATGCACTTCTTCTATGCTTCCTTCCCAAACTACTAATACATCATCAACGTATCTAGACCATAATTTTATATTGTCTTTATACTTAGTGGAAGTTATTAATTGCTTTTCAAAATCATTCATGTATATTTCAGCAAGAATAGGGGATAATGAAGACCCCATAGGTAAACCTTTTTTCTGTATATAAAACTTGTTATTAAACCTAAAATAGTTCTGATTTACACATTCTTTAATTACTTTCATCAACTGCTTTTTATACCTGTATTCTCCCATATTATTATCGTTTATTAACTTAATAACTTTATTTACTGTGATATTAGTAAACATGTCCTTAACATCCAGTGATATCAATTTTGTATTTACATTAATGCTAATATTTTCTAATTTTTCTATCAATTTTATATTATTCTCTATGTTGTATTTTGTCCCAAATTCATATTTCTCTTTCAGTACTCTGCTAACTTCCTTTGATAATTTATAAATAGGTGCATTAATAAAAGAAACAATCGGTCTAATTGGTTTTCCTTCTTTATGTATCTTAACCTGACTTTTAAAAGTTGGTGCTGTTGGATTACTTTCCAATAAATACTTTTTCTTATTTTCTTCTATAAATGATATCTGTTTCATCATTTGTTTTATCCTTGACTGGTACTTACTTGTATAATCATACTTTATTTCCTCGTATGGTCCTTCCCTTATAAATTCTTCCGTTTTCTTTATGTATTCTTCCTTTCTCATTAGTACCATTGTATTTCCTTTATCCGCCTTCGTAACTATAATATCATTCTTCTTTATTTTATTCTTTAGTTTAGTTACAGTTGCTTTGATTTTTTGTTCATTCTTTGAATTATACAAACTTTTCTTAAATATTTTATCTACTACATTCCCTACTTCCCACCTTATTCTTTTTTTATCATTTCCATTTCCTAGTTTTTGTATTATGCTTTCGCATTCAATAATCGTTTTTTCTTGATTTAATTCTGGTGGCGGTGCGTATTTTAAGCCTTTCGCTAACATTTCTTTTTCTTCCGTATTGAAATTTACCTCTGTAAGGTTTATTACTCTTTTTTCATAGTTATTCTTAGAGAGGTGTTCCTTTTTTACTTCGTTCTTTCTTATTAATTTATTTAACTTATCTACCATTTTTTTATTTTTATTTTCCAATTTCTTTTCTATGTACCCCAAACCAAAATTATATAATATTTCTTCTAACTCTACATACGAGTATATTCTTAATAATTCTATGTGTCTGTCATATAATTCTCTATTATATCTATTGATTAAGCCGTAGAGTGACCTTATTTCCAGTTTTATCCACAACTTCTCGCTTTGTTCTTTTACTTTTTTGGCTACACTGTTCTTATTTTTAATTTTAACTTGAGCGTACTGTGGGATGACATTATTATCCAGACATTGTTTATTAAACCATATTTTACTTAAAACCCTCTTCAATTTAACTTTTAACTTAAGATATTTAAAAACTTTACTTACCTTATTGTTGTCGTTTATTACCTCATTGTTGTTGTCCATTACCTGTAGTCGATTGCACATCTTAACAGACGTTTAATGAAGAAATTTGTGTTAGTGGTTGAAATCACAATCAGAATGATCAATATTGCACACCACTATATAAAAATTATTCCGATTAGCGCTTTCAAGCTTCACAGCTCATCGTCAGATCAGGAATAGACAGAAAATAGTTAATACCCAACCCTTCACCCCTCTCCTCCACCCTGCTCACCCACAACAAACTAAAAATTAATGACCCTTCCCCACCCCCTATATTTTACAAGTAAGGTTTGTGGTATAAATTATTAATTCCGCTTCTATTATTATTATTCTAACATGAATATAAAAATATTTTGATTAAATATCATCATTAAATCAGACGAGAACTTTTATTCATTTAACATGGTAATAATTCATCATTTGCTAGCTAGCCATGTATAGTGTTTTTTACTTGGCTAGCGTAGTCGACTATAATTTTCGTTAATCAACGAATATTATTTTGTCATTTTATTTTAAAATTGTTAATGTATAATACTCCCTGCATCTTTCACATAACATGACCCTTATTATACACTGGTCATGTTTGTAATGGTTCACTGTATCACTCACAACACTGTCACATGATAAAAATTGGTGTTCAGTTGAAGTTAGTTATGGCTATATACTCTTATACGCGCACATTTTAAAATATTTTTCTGGATGACTGTCGCAGGCTCCGCTCGCATCGGTGGCTGGAAGACAATTAGTTCCTCTCATCAAAGCTTCTTCTCTCGTCTGGTAAAATCAGATCATCCTATTGGCTTAGAATGCGGTACTCTCTACCCCAAAGGCCTTCGTTAAATTAAAATTTTAAATTTTAGTGTCTATGCTTTGGGTTCGAGACTCAGTTATGACACGTTCCTTTCCAATCGGAAATGACAGAAAATCTTATAATACTCATAAGTTTCTTATTAATAGTCTGATTGTCATTTGGATAGTGGCATTGTTTTGCGGATACTTGTGTCTTTAATTTAAGTCCAAACAAGTAATAATTCTGTCCATTAATAACTCACTTCACTTTATCTAAAATTCATATAGTGGTTCTTAATAAAAATAAGTTCTTTCCACTATATTTTGGTGTAATTATATCTTAATGCTTATGATTAAACGTCTGGAGTCCATTTCTCTTATAATCTAATACATAATATTAACATATTTGTGATTTAAGCAAAATATACTAATGGCGTACAAACCATCTATGTCCAAATGTTTATATTTGCTTACATCACCATTATTCCTTATGCTACTACATATTTTTGGTACTATAACGTTATTAGATACACTTACATACATTTGCTAATACTTTATTTCGGCAAATGTTATCTTGTTTACTTATACAGCATTGTTTAACATACATTATGCTCTTATATTGCCATTCTGTCACTCTTATTTAGTTATTTTGACCACATATTATATGCATTGCTGATAATTAAATTGTGTACAAATGTTGTACATGGTCTGTTTAGTGGACTTACTAACTTTGTTGTTAGCTAAAATTCATATTGATTTAAATGGAATAAATCCTATTGTAGTCCCAAGCCACGTGTTTGTTAACCAAATACACTGTACTCACCGTCTATGGCTTTTTTCCTTGATGTTTTTTCCAGTTTACATGTTTCAAGGCGCTTGCCTCATCATCAGAACTTATAAAATCAATCTATGTCATAAATAATGACATTTGTCAAAATATTAAAAACACAATACGGCAATTAAACTATGTACATAAATTCGCTTTAAAAATGTTCGGTGTGCCTTGCAAGACAACACGCGCCGTACTGACGTAATCTAAGCCTTATCTCGACTATATCTCATAGCGGTATCGTACAGTATATTTGATTTATACTGTAATTGGTCGTTTAACACATGTGGCTTGGTACTGGCGTCGTTGTATGCTTTGTAAATTTCATATTCTTCAAGGGCGTTCAAATAACTCCCTTTACTGCAGAAATGAAGGGGTATTAAATTTGAGCTAAAATCCGTGTAACTGTGACTGTTGTCTATGAGGTGCTTGGCGAAATTTGACTTGATATTGTCGAAGTTGTAAATTTACAACTTCGACAATATCAAGTCAAATTTCGCCAAGCACCTCATAGACAACAGTCACAGTTACACGGATTTTAGCTCAAATTTAATACCCCTTCATTTCTGCAGTAAAGGGAGTTATTTGAACGCCCTTGAAGAATATGAAATTTACAAAGCATACAACGACGCCAGTACCAAGCCACATGTGTTAAACGACCAATTACAGTATAAATCAAATATACTGTACGATACCGCTATGAGATATAGTCGAGATAAGGCTTAGATTACGTCAGTACGGCGCGTGTTGTCTTGCAAGGCACACCGAACATTTTTAAAGCGAATTTATGTACATAGTTTAATTGCCGTATTGTGTTTTTAATATTTTGACAAATGTCATTATTTATGACATAGATTGATTTTATAAGTTCTGATGATGAGGCAAGCGCCTTGAAACATGTAAACTGGAAAAAACATCAAGGAAAAAAGCCATAGACGGTGAGTACAGTGTATTTGGTAGCTAAAATTCCTTTAAGTTACTGTATGTTGGTTGTGTACACCTAGTCCTATGATTACAGTTAGTTAGTTTATTAAATTCCAGTTATTAAATTACTTGTATAATGATTGTGAGGTATTCTCATAGTTGTATTGAACATTCCTCTAACTATTGGTAAAATTTCTTACACTCTCTACAAGTTTTGTTAAGGTTTTTTGATTAACTCTATTGTCACATAGGATTCTGTCTAATTGGTTTATTGTTATTATAAATAATCTGACTCATATAGTTGTGTCTTTCAGTTCATATGGTATTCATGGTCTTACACATTTATTCTTATTTGGTCTCTGTATGAAACAATTATTGATAACTACTTTATTTAATTATTGTGTATGATTTTATGTTGTAGGTCCAGTTCATGTGAGGTTATGTGTCATTTAGTTGGCAACAATATGCTTCTTACTTTATTCAGTATTCATCTTAAATACTGTCATGTCATTATGGCATGTTACTATAATTGTTTATTACTATGTTTTGCACATGTTGTACACATTTTACACTATATGTTTATACAATAATACTTAGTTTTTTATCTAACTGTGTTACACATTTTGGTGGGTTGCATCTTGGCTTGTATGCATTGATTTGTTTCTTTTCAACAACTTAGTTTGTTTACTACTTGTTGGCTTTAACATTTATCTATATTTTGTCCTGTGTTACTATGACATTCAGGCACATTCCATATCAAGGATTATAAAGCTTTTATTAGTGATCTCTTTGAGCAATTATTTCTTTTTTCAGTATCATTAAATTGGTGGTCTTACTGAGTATATTTGTGGTTTTACAATCTTGGATTACAATTGGTACACTAATTGTTTCTTGAGTGTTCATCTCTTCTTTCACAGCACTATCACTTTACTAAAAATGAACTTTATCTTGTGAAAAACTTACTTTTTTCGTCGGACGCGTTTCGGCTTAAGTATCCGCCTTCTTCAGCTTTTTGGTCAGACTGCCATCATTTCATAACGGTTTTTGTGTGGAAGGTGTAGTGGTGGTGGTGTGTGGAGGAAGGGGATTGGTGCAGGGATTCAACTTGATGTTTGTTTTTTGTAAAATTGTGTCAAAAAGTGTATGTGATTTATATTGTAATTGATCGTTGAGTATGTTGTTTGGTTGTGTTGTGTGGTGTTTATATATTTCGTATTGTTCAGTTGTGTTGAGTTTTCGGCCTTTAGGTAAGTAATGTAAAATTTCGAGATTGGTGTCTATGTTGGTGTAATTGTGGTTTTCTGTGTGTATGTGTGTGGCAAATGCGGAGTGTATATTGTTGTTGGTTAGAGCTTTTAAATGTTCAGAATAACGGGATGAAAAAGATCTTCCTGTCTGGCCGATGTAGAAACTATTGCAGTCATTACATTTTAATTTGTAAACACCTGTTTTGTTGTATTTGTCTATGTCTGTGTTTGTATTATTAATGTGTTTTGTAATGGTATTGGTTGTTCTGTATGCTATTTTGTATTTGTGTTTTCTGAATGTGTTGGCGATTTTGTGTGTGTAGGAGTTGTGGTATGTGAGTGTGATGTATTTATTGTGTTGTGTGCTGATGGTATTTTGTGTTTTGTTGTTTTTGTTTGTGATGCGTTTGTGTAGTGTGTTTATTAAATTAGGGTTGTAACCGTTTTTGATTGCTATGTATTTTATTGTGTTGAGTTCGTCGGTGTAATCTTGTTTATTTAAGGGTATTTTAGTTAGTCTATGGAGCATATGGTTGAAGGCCGCATGTTTATGTTGTGTTGGGTGGTTTGATGTGTTGTGTATAACCATGTCAGTTGTGGTTGGTTTCCTGTATATTTTGTATGTGTGTGTGTTGTTAGTTTTGTTAATTGTTAGGTCTAGAAAATTTATACTATTGTTTTGTTCAATTTCCAGTGTAAATTTTAATTTGTGGTGTATAGTGTTTATGTATTTGTGGAAGTTTTCAACTTGTCTTGTGTTGCCTTTGAATAAAAGTAATATATCATCTACATACCTGTGCCAATATATAATTTTGTTAGTGTATTTGTTGTTGTTTATTATGTGGTTCTGTTCTATGTTGTGTATATATATTTCTGCTAGTATTCCTGATATGGGGGAGCCCATTGGGAGACCTTCTGTTTGTGTGTATATCTTGTTATTGTATGTAAAGTAATTTTGTTCAGTTATTAGTTTGGTCAGTGTGATGATTTCTTGTATGTGTGTTTCAGGTGTGTTGTTTTGTTTGAGTAGTTGTTCTAGTGTTTGGATGGTTTCTTTGATGGGGACATTAGTGTATAAATTGGTTATATCAAAAGATGCCAGAGTTGAGTTATGTGGGATGTGGATGTGTTCAGTTTTCTTGACTAGGTCTATGTTGTTTTTGATAGATGTGTTGTTACTGAGATTAATATTTTCTCTGATTATTTTGTCTAGTTGTTTTGCGATTTTGTGGGAGGGTGCCTGTGTGTTGTTTATTAATGGTCTGATGGGAATATTCGGTTTATGTATTTTTGGTAATGCATTTAGTTTAGGGGGGTTAGGTTTTATTTGTTTAAGGTATTTGGCGCTTTCTGGTTTGATTATATGTTTTGTGTTGTTTATAAACTTATTAATCTGTTTATGAAATTTTAGTGTGGGGTCTTTATTTATTTCCGTTATATTATTTTCGTTGAAGAAATTTTCGATTTTAGTGTTTAATTGGTGTTTGTCCATTATGACGCTAATGTTACCTTTGTCAGCTTTTAGGATTGTTGTGTTGTGTTCAAGTAACTTGTGTTTTACATTGTTAAGTGTTTTTATTTCATTGTTGTGTATTTTTGGTTTTGTATGTGTGTTTAGAAGTTTTCGTTTTATTTCGTGGCGAATCGGGTCCTGGTCATTAAAGTGCGTGTTTTGTACAGCTGTTTCTGCGTCTATGATTATGTCACGTGTGTGTTTATTGTGATTTTTGTTAGTTGTATTGTTATTTAAATTGTGTTTCAGTCCTTTGTTTAATAAATCCATTTCATCCTTTGTGAAATTAATGGTTGTTGTATTAACTACGCGTGCGTGGAATTTGTATGCCGGTTCAGGGATAGATTCAATTGTGCGTGTTGTGAGGTTAGTTATTTTTTTGTTGTGTCTAGCTTGTATTGTCAATTTGAGTTTGTCTATGTTGTCTTGTGTGTGTTGTATTACATTTTCAAGTTCCGTGTGGTGTAATATTTGTGTGAGTTTCATGTGTAATTTATATGCCTGATTGTTGATTGTGTCTTTTTTATGGTATAAATAATTGATTATGTTATTTAGGTTTATTTGTTCTAATTTCCGTTTGGCATGAAGTGCTGTATGCGCGTTTTGTTTTATTGTAACTTGTGCGTGTGTTGGTATGATGTTGTGTTTTCGACAAGTTTTATTGAATGCTATGTGTAAGGAAGTTTTTGTTACTTGTTGTTTGGCGTTTCTGTACTTATTGATGAAATACGCTTTATCTGCGGTATTATAGTTGTCTTGATTGTTCATCTCTTCTTTCACAGCACTATCACTTTACTAAAAATGAACTTTATCTTGTGAAAAACTTACTTTTTTCGTCGGACGCGTTTCGGCTTAAGTATCCGCCTTCTTCAGCTTTTTGGTCAGACTGCCATCATTTCGTAACGGTTTTTGTGTGGAAGGTGTAGGGGGGGTGGTGTGTGGAGGAAGGGGATTGGTGCAGGGATTCAACTTGATGTTTGTTTTTTGTAAAATTGTGTCAAAAAGTGTATGTGATTTATATTGTAATTGATCGTTGAGTATGTTGTTTGGTTGTGTTGTGTGGTGTTTATATATTTCGTATTGTTCAGTTGTGTTGAGTTTTCGGCCTTTAGGTAAGTAATGTAAAATTTCGAGATTGGTGTCTATGTTGGTGTAATTGTGGTTTTCTGTGTGTATGTGTGTGGCAAATGCGGAGTGTATATTGTTGTTGGTTAGAGCTTTTAAATGTTCAGAATAACGGGATGAAAAAGATCTCCCTGTCTGGCCGATGTAGAAACTATTGCAGTCATTACATTTTAATTTGTAAACACCTGTTTTGTTGTATTTGTCTATGTCTGTGTTTGTATTATTAATGTGTTTTGTAATGGTATTGGTTGTTCTGTATGCTATTTTGTATTTGTGTTTTCTGAATGTGTTGGCGATTTTGTGTGTGTAGGAGTTGTGGTATGTGAGTGTGATGTATTTATTGTGTTGTGTGCTGATGGTATTTTGTGTTTTGTTGTTTTTGTTTGTGATGCGTTTGTGTAGTGTGTTTATTAAATTAGGGTTGTAACCGTTTTTGATTGCTATGTATTTTATTGTGTTGAGTTCGTCGGTGTAATCTTGTTTATTTAAGGGTATTTTAGTTAGTCTATGGAGCATATGGTTGAAGGCCGCATGTTTATGTTGTGTTGGGTGGTTTGATGTGTTGTGTATAACCATGTCAGTTGTGGTTGGTTTCCTGTATATTTTGTATGTGTGTGTGTTGTTAGTTTTGTTAATTGTTAGTTTTGTTAATTGTTAGGTCTAGAAAATTTATACTATTGTTTTGTTCAATTTCCAGTGTAAATTTTAATTTGTGGTGTATAGTGTTTATGTATTTGTGGAAGTTTTCAACTTGTCTTGTGTTGCCTTTGAATAAAAGTAATATATCATCTATATACCTGTGCCAATATATAATTTTGTTAGTGTATTTGTTGTTGTTTATTATGTGGTTCTGTTCTATGTTGTGTATATATATTTCTGCTAGTATTCCTGATATGGGGGAGCCCATTGGGAGACCTTCTGTTTGTGTGTATATCTTGTTATTGTATGTAAAGTAATTTTGTTCAGTTATTAGTTTGGTCAGTGTGATGATTTCTTGTATGTGTGTTTCAGGTGTGTTGTTTTGTTTGAGTAGTTGTTCTAGTGTTTGGATGGTTTCTTTGATGGGGACATTAGTGTATAAATTGGTTATATCAAAAGATGCCAGAGTTGAGTTATGTGGGATGTGGATGTGTTCAGTTTTCTTGACTAGGTCTATGTTGTTTTTGATAGATGTGTTGTTACTGAGATTAATATTTTCTCTGATTATTTTGTCTAGTTGTTTTGCGATTTTGTGGGAGGGTGCCTGTGTGTTGTTTATTAATGGTCTGATGGGAATGTTCGGTTTATGTATTTTTGGTAATGCATTTAGTTTAGGGGGGTTAGGTTTTATTTGTTTAAGGTATTTGGCGCTTTCTGGTTTGATTATATGTTTTGTGTTGTTTATAAACTTATTAATCTGTTTATGAAATTTTAGTGTGGGGTCTTTATTTATTTCCGTTATATTATTTTCGTTGAAGAAATTTTCGATTTTAGTGTTTAATTGGTGTTTGTCCATTATGACGCTAATGTTACCTTTGTCAGCTTTTAGGATTGTTGTGTTGTGTTCAAGTAACTTGTGTTTTACATTGTTAAGTGTTTTTATTTCATTGTTGTGTATTTTTGGTTTTGTATGTGTGTTTAGAAGTTTTCGTTTTATTTCGTGGCGAATCGGGTCCTGGTCATTAAAGTGCGTGTTTTGTACAGCTGTTTCTGCGTCTATGATTATGTCACGTGTGTGTTTATTGTGATTTTTGTTAGTTGTATTGTTATTTAAATTGTGTTTCAGTCCTTTGTTTAATAAATCCATTTCATCCTTTGTGAAATTAATGGTTGTTGTATTAACTACGCGTGCGTGGAATTTGTATGCCGGTTCAGGGATAGATTCAATTGTGCGTGTTGTGAGGTTAGTTATTTTTTTGTTGTGTCTAGCTTGTATTGTCAATTTGAGTTTGTCTATGTTGTCTTGTGTGTGTTGTATTACATTTTCAAGTTCCGTGTGGTGTAATATTTGTGTGAGTTTCATGTGTAATTTATATGCCTGTTTGTTGAGTGTGTCTTTTTTATGGTATAAATAATTGATTATGTTATTTAGGTTTATTTGTTCTAATTTCCGTTTGGCATGAAGTGCTGTATGCGCGTTTTGTTTTATTGTAACTTGTGCGTGTGTTGGTATGATGTTGTGTTTTCGACAAGTTTTATTGAATGCTATGTGTAAGGAAGTTTTTGTTACTTGTTGTTTGGCGTTTCTGTACTTATTGATGAAATACGCTTTATCTGCGGTATTATAGTTGTCTTGATTGTTCATCTCTTCTTTCACAGCACTATCACTTTACTAAAAATGAACTTTATCTTGTGAAAAACTTACTTTTTTCGTCGGACGCGTTTCGGCTTAAGTATCCGCCTTCTTCAGCTTTTTGGTCAGACTGCCATCATTTCGTAACGGTTTTTGTGTGGAAGGTGTAGTGGGGGTGGTGTGTGGAGGAAGGGGATTGGTGCAGGGATTCAACTTGATGTTTGTTTTTTGTAAAATTGTGTCAAAAAGTGTATGTGATTTATATTGTAATTGATCGTTGAGTATGTTGTTTGGTTGTGTTGTGTGGTGTTTATATATTTCGTATTGTTCAGTTGTGTTGAGTTTTCGGCCTTTAGGTAAGTAATGTAAAATTTCGAGATTGGTGTCTATGTTGGTGTAATTGTGGTTTTCTGTGTGTATGTGTGTGGCAAATGCGGAGTGTATATTGTTGTTGGTTAGAGCTTTTAAATGTTCAGAATAACGGGATGAAAAAGATCTTCCTGTCTGGCCGATGTAGAAACTATTGCAGTCATTACATTTTAATTTGTAAACACCTGTTTTGTTGTATTTGTCTATGTCTGTGTTTGTATTAATAATGTGTTTTGTAATGGTATTGGTTGTTCTGTATGCTATTTTGAATTTGTGTTTTCTGAATGTGTTGGCGATTTTGTGTGTGTAGGAGTTGTGGTATGTGAGTGTGATGTATTTATTGTGTTGTGTGCTGATGGTATTTTGTGTTTTGTTGTTTTTGTTTGTGATGCGTTTGTGTAGTGTGTTTATTAAATTAGGGTTGTAACCGTTTTTGATTGCTATGTATTTTATTGTGTTGAGTTCGTCGGTGTAATCTTGTTTATTTAAGGGTATTTTAGTTAGTCTATGGAGCATATGGTTGAAGGCCGCATGTTTATGTTGTGTTGGGTGGTTTGATGTGTTGTGTATAACCATGTCAGTTGTGGTTGGTTTCCTGTATATTTTGTATGTGTGTGTGTTGTTAGTTTTGTTAATTGTTAGGTCTAGAAAATTTATACTATTGTTTTGTTCAATTTCCAGTGTAAATTTTAATTTGTGGTGAATAGTGTTTATGTATTTGTGGAAGTTTTCAACTTGTCTTGTGTTGCCTTTGAATAAAAGTAATATATCATCTACATACCTGTGCCAATATATAATTTTGTTAGTGTATTTGTTGTTGTTTATTATGTGGTTCTGTTCTATGTTGTGTATATATATTTCTGCTAGTATTCCTGATATGGGGGAGCCCATTGGGAGACCTTCTGTTTGTGTGTATATCTTGTTATTGTATGTAAAGTAATTTTGTTCAGTTATTAGTTTGGTCAGTGTGATGATTTCTTGTATGTGTGTTTCAGGTGTGTTGTTTTGTTTGAGTAGTTGTTCTAGTGTTTGGAAGGTTTCTTTGATGGGGACATTAGTGTATAAATTGGTTATATCAAAAGATGCCAGAGTTGAGTTATGTGGGATGTGGATGTGTTCAGTTTTCTTGACTAGGTCTATGTTGTTTTTGATAGATGTGTTGTTACTGAGATTAATATTTTCTCTGATTATTTTGTCTAGTTGTTTTGCGATTTTGTGGGAGGGAGCCTGTGTTTTGTTTATTAATGGTCTGATGGGAATGTTCGGTTTATGTATTTTTGGTAATGCATTTAGTTTAGGGGGGTTAGGTTTTATTTGTTTAAGGTATTTGGCGCTTTCTGGTTTGATTATATGTTTTGTGTTGTTTATAAACTTATTAATCTGTTTATGAAATTTTAGTGTGGGGTCTTTATTTATTTCCGTTATATTATTTTCGTTATGTTATTATATCACACTCACATACCACAACTCCTACACACACAAAATCGCCAACACATTCAGAAAACACAAATACAAAATAGCATACAGAACAACCAATACCATTACAAAACACATTAATAATACAAACACAGACATAGACAAATACAACAAAACAGGTGTTTACAAATTAAAATGTAATGACTGCAATAGTTTCTACATCGGCCAGACAGGAAGATCTTTTTCATCCCGTTATTCTGAACATTTAAAAGCTCTAACCAACAACAATATACACTCCGCATTTGCCACACACATACACACAGAAAACCACAATTACACCAACATAGACACCAATCTCGAAATTTTACATTACTTACCTAAAGGCCGAAAACTCAACACAACTGAACAATACGAAATATATAAACACCACACAACACAACCAAACAACATACTCAACGATCAATTACAATATAAATCACATACACTTTTTGACACAATTTTACAAAAAACAAACATCAAGTTGAATCCCTGCACCAATCCCCTTCCTCCACACACCACCCCCACTACACCTTCCACACAAAAACCGTTACGAAATGATGGCAGTCTGACCAAAAAGCTGAAGAAGGCGGATACTTAAGCCGAAACGCGTCCGACGAAAAAAGTAAGTTTTTCACAAGATAAAGTTCATTTTTAGTAAAGTACTAATTGTTTGTGTATTTCACTTGATAACCGTTGATCTTTTCACTTATTAATCTTTATTCACTTCCCTCATTTATAAACACTTCACTAATATTGTCTGTGTTGCTTATTTGGGGTTGGTGTTATTACATTATTTATTGTTGCACTTATATAAAGTATTCACTGTCATTGTTTGTGATCACTTATTAAGGTCAACACTTGGTTTTTTATTATACTGGGTTCACTATGTCCTTCTTTGATAGGTAGTTTCTTATTACTACTAATCTTATAATTAACATTCTTATTTTGGTCATTATACTGATTGTGTTGCTTTCCATATTTTGGGAATGTTGATGTCTTGTTCTGGTCATACATAATCTTCATTCTTCATGGTACATTTCTTCTTCTTCTTCTTCTTCTTCTTCTTCTTCTTCTTCTTCTTCTTCTTCTTCTTCTTCTTCTTCTTCTTCTTCTTCTTCTTCTTCTTCTTCTTCTTCTTCTTCTTCTTCTTCTTCTTCTTCTTCTTCTTCTTCATGTTATTTGTTTGTCATTTGTGATGCTTTTCTTGGTTACTCACTATTTGTGATAATTCATGTTCATTTAACATAGTTATATTCTTCCACATTTTCACTCACTATTATGATAATCATTGTCTTATATTTATCTCACTACTATTATGACAAATTAGTCTATTTTCTCACTATGATAATTGCATTGAATATGTCTTTTCCTTATGATGATAGTCACTTTTGGCATATCCCCTCACTATTTTGATCTATTGGGCCTAGATGCTAACGTATTATATTGATTCATTGTATTCTCTCCTTCTTCTTTATACTCGATGATATATTCTTATGACTCCTCTTTCTTCTTCGTTGGGTTGCTTTAATATTATTCATTTATAGATACCCTTTTGATTTTCATACTTCTATTCCTTCTTCCATGCTTGACGAAATATGCTTATGGTACTCTTTCATTTGACGTATTATATTATTTTTTATGTAACCATTGTTTTGATACGTTACATATGCCTTCCTATAAGAATTGATTAATTCTGAATTCGTATACTTATTTTCTGAAGAATTCATCAATTGTTGTACCTTTCCAAGTTGACTCTCATGTTCTTCTTATATCCCTTCATTCTCTTCTATTTGAATCATAATCATTTTTCTTTCCATGTAATTATCTCCCTTGTTTATTTAATTCCCTAATTCCCTAACATAATTTTAGCTGGTGCAGTTCAGAGTGGCTCACTGTGGCATACATCTCTGCTGTCCATACTAACAACAATAAATTCAGAGGTACATCATCTCTGTCAATAATATAAATGATCGCTTGAATCATTCATCTCAAATCATTTCAAAATATAAAGTAGTCGTTCTTTCGACAAATAATAAATATCCTTGGGATTATCTCACGCATCTGCGGTTTATACATTATTATATTCTCTTCTTCTTGATTCATCTTAAATTAATTCTTCACATTTTACTGGGATATTTTGTTTACATTTCATCATTGGTATTTTGACATGATCTCCTTCATTAGTATATTGTTTTTCATTCTTCTTTGTCATCAATTAATCTTTTCTCTTGGTATTACTTTGAACGTCATTTCATAATCTTCTTCATCTTCATGATTCACGTCATTGTGTTACATTTCATTTAGTATAGGCTCTCTTTTGGTTTTTTGCCTTGTGTTTGGGTATCATATATTTGTTCATATCGATAATATTTACTTACTTCCATTTCTCCAACTTCTTATGTTGCTTTTTTTTTGTATATCATCTTGTATGTTTCTTTCTTATCTTTATTTGTACGGGTAAGATGTTAATAATTAGTTGACTGGCTCTAGGAATTAGTTTACATGCCATTGATGGAGTGTGTCTTTCTATATATATATATATATATATATATATATATATATATATTTTCTTTCATTGGTACGGGTAAGATGGTAAATTACTGTTGACTGGCTCTTGAAATTATTATTTTGTTATGCCGTAGATGTTATTTGTCCGCCTCGTATATATATATTTTTTTCTTTCATTGGTACGGGTAGGATGGTAAATTACTGTTGACTGGCTCTTGGAAATTTCTATGTGCCAAAGGTGTTACTTGTCGTTCTCGTATATATATTGTTACGGAACAAGTAACAAGTATATATATAGTGTACAGTGTAATTGTAGTTGTATTTATAGTTGTAGTGTGCTTGCAGATACGCTCCGGTATCTGCTATTATGTTGTTTTTATAAAAACTGCTCCAATTATAATTATTAGGAGTTATTAGTGTGATTGTTTGATCTGTATAAGTGTCTATGGATAATTCACTCTTTCGATTTAAATAAGTTTCGCGCACTTTTTGTTGTATGCCTCCCTCACTTACCACAAGTATCTGTTTCAGCCCTGTTCTGTGACGGTTGTTGCTGAAATACATACATTTAAAATGCACACAAATATTCAATTTGAATATTTAAAAACAGTTAGTACACACAATATGAATGAATTAGCACATATAGGTAATACTTTAAATTACTCTCTGTTTGAATTCTTCCGCCACCTTTGGTATAACTGATTTAAAAGAAATAATTTAATTTCTATTTGAAATGATACTCTTGTTCATAGGTAAATAAGTGAAGGTTTATTAACAAATTTTAAAATGGCAAATTTCAAAAACAATTAACAATCATTTGGCTAATAACCCTTTAAATAATAATTACAATTGATTAATTTTAACATAAAACTCTATCCAGGCTCAATGCTGGTAGTCCTGTCTTTAGTACAATAATTTGAACTTGATAGGTTATGTCTTCTTGTTAATATATTATCAGGTTGTTAGGTTCTTTGAAGATACATGATATCAGTGTCAAGATGTAATATTAATAGAATCAATAAAATTGAACAATGGTTAAAAATAATGAATAAATATAAAACAATAAAATTTAATACCATATGTATGGTAAGTATGTAATTATCGTACGCCTGGATGCGCACGCACCTTATAAAATTCTATAGCAAGCGTCAGACTCGTGGCTTGTACAGTTTCAATGTATCGTTTTATTTTCAACAATGAGTTTGATAACTATATATTTTCAAGAGAAAAAATTAATAAAATACAAAAAAAAAAACTCTTGATATGATTTCTATTTGGTTTGGAAACTATTTGAGAACAGATGCAACAGTTAAATTAATAAGCTACCGCTACCAATTTGAGGTTAGCGATCACAGGTAATGCTATCACAGTAAATGATTTCTTAATGGTTAATATTTCTTAATTTATATTTCTGAACATAATATTAGTAACTTTTTAACATGTTACTATTAAAATTGCTTTATACTTTTTACGTAAGTCAATGTTATTTATTTCAAAACATCGAATAATCAAAACAAGTTTAGTCAAAAGAGTGACTAAATGTAAACTCTTGTAATTAATGATAATTACTTTAAACATACTTTTTATAATTATAAAATTAATTAAAATATTTATTTAATATTTTAATAAGTAAAAATTGACATTTCTTGAAATTCTAATAATTCCATTATAAGTTTGATGCTGCGCTAGTAATGACTCGCGTAGTATCAAAATGTCTATTTCAAAAATATTATTTCTGAAAATCAAAGTTATTTAAATAAAATAATGTACTCCCTGTTTATTATCACAACACACGCGAGTACGACCGGGATTATACACTATCGTACTTATATTGTTCGGTAATCCCGCACATATCACTCGGAAGTGTATTTGTTGTGTCAAGGTTATGTCTGTATATCAACTTAATGTCAATGTACGCGCACAAATTTGAAAATAATACTTTTTCATGGTGTTGAGTTGCGTGACCTATTCGTCTGGAAGCTGTTCGTAGACTGTTACAATTTGCCAAAGCGTCTCTCTCGTGTCTGACAAAATGCGTTGATTTGATTGGCTGTAATCATTATAGTCTTCACCCCAAAGGCCTATGTTTTATTAAAATATTTGGTGTTTTACCAAATTTCGACTTTGGGTCCTGGTTTATGTGACGTAAGCACTAGTGTAAAAAATACTTAAAAAGTTAATAATTACAATAACTTCCTTATTGAACGTCCTATCGTTACATGAGTTATGTCATTGAATTATAGACATTTTCTTCTTTAATTTAAGTCTAAACAACACTATTTTATTTACATTGCTTCTCTTAAAATAATGTTTTTATTAATTATCTTGGTGTTTCTTATTTTTATAAGTTTTTGACACCAGATTTAATTATTTTTAATAAAAACACTTTCTAACTTTCTAAATAAACACTTGGAGTCCATTTCTCACTTGGTTTGATTTGTTATTTGGAAATAATTATTTCCTTAACAATAGCTTATTTTAGCGTCATTAGGCGTCCATCTTGGTTTTTATATAAAAGTATTTAAAATGAATTTCCCTTATCTAATACAAGTAATCTTACAATCTAATAATACTAAAACGATTATGTACATGATTTCACACTTAAATATCCTCACATGATTGTATTAAACATAATACACATACTGTCTTCTTCCTCTTCTACCTGTCTCATACAATTGTCAATATAATTTTAGTCTTTTCTAAGTGAATTATATTATGTATTAAATGTCATTAGTGTACATACATTGTACTTAATGTATTACATATATTGGTCAGCTTCTAGCTAGTTTAGAACCCTTCAATTCTTCAATAATGGGTTTGTTCCTATGGTGTCTCAACATAGTGGTCATTTATTTTTCATAAAAACAATAATTAAACTGTTATTGTTACATTATGTTTGTGTTTCTACATTGGTATTAGACATTACTCCTACTTTTGGTAATGTTCTCATTTACTCTTAGATAAATTTATATGTCATATTTTTCCTAAGTAACTTACTTAACATGGTTGGTTTATATGTGATTTCTGTCACTATGGTCAGTTGGTTTCTAATTATTTGCATATATACTGACTGTTTTTATAGTTCTAATCTGTTCTCAAAGTTGTATTGATTTTCCCTCTAAATACTGGTAATATTGTGAACAATCTGTGTTTAAGCTTTAATACACTATTTTCCTTAACTAATGGGCCATACAGTGGTCCATCTTACATCTGATTGTTTGTACATGGTTAGTTAGTTTACATCATTTTGTTTATAATATTGTTGTTATTATGTTAAAGATCTGTTCTCAAACCATTACCAGATATTAGTCTTACTACTGGTAATATGGTTATTCACTTTAGTATTGGTTTTGATATTGCACTTTGCCTATTTGAATTGGCATATTTGTTGCATCTTTGCTATAGCTGTCTGCCATTGCATTTGATTGGTTTTATTTACATGGTTGCATTATAATGCATTGTCTATTAGGATGTATTGTTATTTATAACAATTCCTTAATTGATATCATTGTTGATAATCATTTATTTTCATTGATATTTTTGGTTTTCTGTTTAACAGGTACCTTCGCTATGGGTTATGTAACAATGTACCATCTGTTTTAATGCAGTATGTCTCTACTACCTACATGGTATCAGCATGGTATTTCACAATAATATTTTACTTATTTTGTGACACATGTTTATACATTCCTTCTTAAACATTAATACATATCTTATTGTATTATTTATGATATTTTTCTAGTCATAGGTTGAATTCAATTCAATCCATTTTGTTTGATACAAGGGTTTTTTATACTGTTGTCAGTTCTTTACCAAAAATAAAACATAGTTATATTGTTCTATTTTGTTTCATTTTGGTGGACTTATGATTATCTGTGTTAATCACAACTTTATTAAATGCGTCACACTCATTGTTCGTGTCTATTTGACTTATTTAACATCTTGTTGTTTTCATCATGGAATTAACATATTTTCATATACTTATAAACTTCCTCACTATAATTGTTTGTGTGGTTTTATCAGTAGAAATAGTTAGTTATTCTCATGTTTCACATCTATCAAGTACGCACTGTTATTGTTTGTGTTTCCTTAAATGCTAAGCACTGTTTTTCATCCTCACATTTGATAATCATTAAATATCACTATAATATTGACGACTCGGAACACAAAGTTTTTTATAAGTAAAAACGTAAAGTTTTACCTTACAGCCTAAACCGGCTTTCACCTATAGAAGGCTTCATCAGAGGCTGTCGTTAGTAGCGCTGCTCGTCTTGTTGTTGGCGACGAGAAAGTGTTTTGAAAGATTGAAGCTGTGTGTGTGTGGTGAGATGTGTTCGAATAATGCGTGCGATTTGAATTGTGTCTGTTCGTTTAGGATGTCGTTTTAGGCTGGTGAAAGCCGGTTTAGGCTGTAAGGTAAAACTTTACGTTTTTACTTATAAAAAACTTTGTGTTCCGAGTCGTCAATGGTGAAAGCCGGTTTAGGCTGTAAGGTAAAACTTTACGTTTTTACTTATAAAAAACTTTGTGTTCCGAGTCGTCAATATTATAGTGATATTTAGTTAAGTAACGGACACGTCATGGACAACGAAATCCAAGATGATAATCATTATTTCACTTGTCGCTTATATAGTCTTTGGTGCACGTGGTTTATGTTGATTTCTGGTATGATTTATTCATCTTCTTCTCTCTTCTGAGTCAGCTTTCTTGTCCTTCTTCTTTCTTGTTATTTTTATTGTAGTCATTATTCTTTAGTCGTTTCCCCTCACTTTTGGAGTTTGTTAATTCTTATTTAGTTGTTTCCCCTCACTTTTGGATCCTATTGGGTCTATAATTGGTATTTTGTTTTGGCTCATGTCATTTTCTTTCTTATTTTTCGTAGTTGATGTCACTAGATTGATATTATCTTATTCATAGTTGGATTTTCATATTAACACATTTGTAGATACACACTTTATATACATGGATTTACTTATCTAGATTTACATTCATATTTTTTCTCTTACTTGCCGTCCTTTAGGCTCATTTTATGTAACTGCCATATTTGGTTATGTTACATATGGCTTCCTTTAAGAATTGATTAATTCTGAGTTATGATTATACTATATTTTTCTATGAAGAATTTATCAATTATTGTACATTCCATATTGATTTACATGTTTTTTCCATATATCCTTTCGCTTTCTGCTCTTTGAATCATATTTATTTCTTCTCTATGTAATTACTTCCCTCGTTTATTTAGTTCCCTAACATGCATTTAGCTGGGGCAGTTTAGAGCGGCTCACTTTGGCTATTCGACTCTACTGGCCATACTAATTTCAATAAATATGGAGGCAAATCATCTCCTTTAATAATAATAAATGATTGCTGGCATTACTCTTCAGTCAATTCATCTCAAATCATTAATAATAATAATAGTGGTCGTTTTTCCGACAAATAATAAATATTCTTGGGATTAATTCTCGCATCTGCGGTTTGTACATTGTGATTCTCTCTTTTCTTGATTCAACTTAACTAATTCTTCACATATCATCGGGATATTTTGTTTTACATTTCCTCACTGGTATACTCTCATGATTTTCTTCGTTAGTATATTCTTTTTTATTCTTCTTCATCGTAGATTAATCTCTTCATTCTGTGTTACCTTGAACGTTATTTCGTCATAATCTTCGTTCCAAATTCATTCTTCTAGATACTATGTATTAGTACATTTATTTTTTCTTTCCTTTTCCAGGTTTTAGTTGGTATTTGTACTTCATGTAGTGCTGGCTTTTCCTTATTCAAATATAAATTTGTCGTGTGTGGTCGTTTCTCTACAGTAATAATGTTCACTTGGTTTATTCTCCAACTCTTCTTTTTCTTATAGTAGTACGGGTGAGATGTTGTTGTTCTACTGGTTGACGTGGCTCTTGGAATTAATTTGTGCCAAAGTTGTAGTGTGTCGGCCTCGTATTGACATTCCTTTTTTATAGTAGTACGGGTGAGATGTTGTTATTCTACTGGTTGACTAGGCTCTTGGAAATAATTCGTGCCAAAGTTGTAGTTTGTCGATCTCGTATTGACATCTTTTTTATATAGTAGTACGGGTGAGATGTTGTTATTCTACTGGTTGATGTGGCTCTTGGAATTAATTCGTGCCAAAGTTGTAGTTTGTCGATCTCGTATTGACATTCCTTTTTTATAGTAGTACGGGTGAGATGTTATTCTACTGGTTGACTAGGCTCTTGGAAATAATTCGTGCCAAAGTTGTAGTTTGTCGATCTCGTATTGACATCTTTTTTATATAGTAGTTGATATTGATGAATACAATGTTCTGATTCCTTTACATAAATTCTCTGGGATCATTTTTTCCCACATTATAAAATGACAATATACATTCAATGTTTAATACATAATTACATAGTTATTTTTCATTTAATATAAACATATGTTAATCTTCATGATAATAATTCACCCTTTTTCTTCAGTCAATATCTATTTTTATAATCATATTTTCACTTTTCATTTTGTAAATAACAATAGTCTTCATGGCCACGTTTCATTTTTTCATCTTGATATAGTCAACAGTTATACTCTTAATTATCTTTTTATTTTACACAACAAACATTTTCATCCTTTACATAGTATTAATAATAAAATAATCCTTATCGCTCACTTTTCACTTGTAATTTCATATCTCAATTGTCAACGTATTTTTTCATCGAAGTCTGATTATATGTGTTACCGGTTATCATAATATTCGGTCCCATAATCCAGTGTATATGTTATGTTTTAGCCGTAATCGTCGTTCTCCTCTCTTCTTGTCGATCGGACTTCTTTAGTGTCCATATTCCTGTCCGGTCTTGATCTATATCGGGCTATTTTTCCATTTGCAAGTTGTTAGGTCTGAGTCTGCCTTCCATTCTTCTGTCTTCTTCCTCTCGCTCTCTTCAATACATTTGTTTCTACTGTCCTTCTGGTGGCTGTCCTTACTGATGTTTGATAACTCCCTCAATTTGGTTTGGGTACCGTCATCTATCTTCTGATTGGGTATTTCCATTAATTGACTCCTCTCCTTCCGCATTTCTCTTATCTTTCTGGCGTATCCTTTGACAATCCGGTCCCATTTCTCTTGGTCGCTTTCCTTTTTCTTAAAGTATCTTACTCTTCTTTTGGAAATACGTGGTTGAGATATTCTGTTGGTCATCTTCTTCTTTGTTGTTACATAATTTTCCTTCTCGTCCATCTCCATGATACTCCTCCGATACTCCTTCCTGAAAACCCTTTCTTCATGGTTGATAATTGGTAAATTGACCACATTAATCAGACCACTTCTGGTCATTTCAATTAACTCTTTAGTAACTCTTGCCTTCCTCGGACGTAGGGTTCTTTTTTCTTCTATCTTCATTGCTTCCTCTTCTTGAATTATCTGGATCTTCTTGTTCCCACTACCTTTGGGCTCTAGATTTGTCGGTTCCATGTTTTTATCTTCAGGTATTTTTTCGATCTCCATTTGATCGTCTACTATTAATTCTCTCCTTATCTTCTTAACACTCTCTTCCGCCTCTTCACAACATCTTTTTATTGCCTTTCCTGATTGCTTGTAATCATCTTTCATTACCGTGTTTATTGACTCCACAATCTCCTTGTCACCTCCCTTCATTCTCTTAATCATTTGGTCTAGTTTCCTGTTGATCTTGTCGCTTTTCATTCTCAATTCTGCCGATAACTCCTCTTTCATGATGGCCATTTTCTTCTCCAGTAATTCTTCAGTTTTCTTTTGTCCATCTTCCATCCTCCTGTTCGTCTCCTGTATTTGGTTATTAAACTCTTCCTTTAATAATTCCATATGTTTCTGGCTCTCCCTCTGGCCTTCCTCTATTTTCTTGCTTAGTTCCCTGGTGGATTGGTTGGCTTCTCCTATTTTATTATTCAATTCCTCCTTTGTGGATTTCAGTGATTCTTCCATCCTTTTCTGGCCTTCTTCCATTCTGTTTAAGTCCTCCTTGGTGGATCGGTTGCTTTCTTCGATAGCTCTTAGTATTGTTAATAATTGGGCATCCATTATTGTCGTAGGTTTCTCGGGTTGGCGTATTTCCGGCAGAACTTCTGGTTGTATTATTTCGGGCTCCTCATCTGGCTGTTGAACCCCCTCCGCCGGTTTAATTTGTTTGTCTTTTACTTCCACTACCATCTCCTCCACATCTTCTGTTGACATAGCTTCCTTCTCTTCTTTTCTGGTTTCTTTCTCTGCTTGCGCCATCCTTTTTCTTGACGTTGACCTTGATTTTGATCTAGATTTCAACCTGTCTGTATACATCTTGATCTTCTGATAATGTTCCTGCTGTCTTCTCACGAATTAGTATATTTAGGTTATTGGTTATTGTATATCTCCCTAACTCGTGCTCAGACGTTGGGCGCCAACTTGTTACGGACCAGTTAACAAGTATATATATAGTGTACAGTGTAATTGTAGTTGTATTTATAGTTGTAGTGTGCTTGCAGATACGCTCCGGTATCTGCTATTATGTTGTTTTTATAAAAACTGCTCCAATTATAATTATTAGGAGTTATTAGTGTGATTGTTTGATCTGTATAAGTGTCTATGGATAATTCACTCTTTCGATTTAAATAAGTTTCGCGCACTTTTTGTTGTATGCCTCCCTCACTTACCACAAGTATCTGTTTCAGCCCTGTTCTGTGACGGTTGTTGCTGAAATACATACATTTAAAATGCACACAAATATTCAATTTGAATATTTAAAAACAGTTAGTACACACAATATGAATGAATTAGCACATATAGGTAATACTTTAAATTACTCTCTGTTTGAATTCTTCCACCACCTTTGGTATAACTGATTTAAAAGAAATAATTTAATTTCTATTTGAAATGATACTCTTGTTCATAGGTAAATAAGTGAAGGTTTATTAACAAATTTTAAAATGGCAAATTTCAAAAACAATTAACAATCATTTGGCTAATAACCCTTTAAATAATAATTACAATTGATTAATTTTAACATAAAACTCTATCCAGGCTCAATGCTGGTAGTCCTGTCTTTAGTACAATAATTTGAACTTGATAGGTTATGTCTTCTTGTTAATATATTATCAGGTTGTTAGGTTCTTTGAGGATACATGATATCAGTGTCAAGATGTAATATTAATAGAATCAATAAAATTGAACAATGGTTAAAAATAACGAATAAATATAAAACAATGAAATTTAATACCATATGTATGGTAAGTATGTAATTATCGTACGCCTGGATGCGCACGCACCTTATAAAATTCTATAGCAAGCGTCAGACTCGTGGCTTGTACAGTTTCAATGTATCGTTTTATTTTCAACAATGAGTTTGATAACTATATATTTTCAAGAGAAAAAATTAATAAAATACAAAAAAAAAACTCTTGATATGATTTCTATTTGGTTTGGAAACTATTTGAGAACAGATGCAACAGTTAAATTAATAAGCTACCGCTACCAATTTGAGGTTAGCGATCACAGGTAATGCTATCACAGTAAATGATTTCTTAATGGTTAATATTTCTTAATTTATATTTCTGAACATAATATTAGTAACTTTTTAACATGTTACTATTAAAATTGCTTTATACTTTTTACGTAAGTCAATGTTATTTATTTCAAAACATCGAATAATCAAAACAAGTTTAGTCAAAAGAGTGACTAAATGTAAACACTTGTAATTAATGATAATTACTTTAAACATACTTTTTATAATTATAAAATTAATTAAAATATTTATTTAATATTTTAATAAGTAAAAATTGACATTTCTTGAAATTCTAATAATTCCATTATAAGTTTGATGCTGCGCTAGTAATGACTCGCGTAGTATCAAAATGTCTATTTCAAAAATATTATTTCTGAAAATCAAAGTTATTTAAATAAAATAATGTACTCCCTGTTTATTATCACAACACACGCGAGTACGACCGGGATTATACACTATCGTACTTATATTGTTCGGTAATCCCGCACATATCACTCGGAAGTGTATTTGTTGTGTCAAGGTTATGTCTGTATATCAACTTAATGTCAATGTACGCGCACAAATTTGAAAATAATACTTTTTCATGGTGTTGAGTTGCGTGACCTATTCGTCTGGAAGCTGTTCGTAGACTGTTACAATTTGCCAAAGCGTCTCTCTCGTGTCTGACAAAATGCGTTGATTTGATTGGCTGTAATCATTATAGTCTTCACCCCAAAGGCCTATGTTTTATTAAAATATTTGGTGTTTTACCAAATTTCGACTTTGGGTCCTGGTTTATGTGACGTAAGCACTAGTGTAAAAAATACTTAAAAAGTTAATAATTACAATAACTTCCTTATTGAACGTCCTATCGTTACATGAGTTATGTCATTGAATTATAGACATTTTCTTCTTTAATTTAAGTCTAAACAACACTATTTTATTTACATTGCTTCTCTTAAAATAATGTTTTTATTAATTATCTTGGTGTTTCTTATTTTTATAAGTTTTTGACACCAGATTTAATTATTTTTAATAAAAACACTTTCTAACTTTCTAAATAAACACTTGGAGTCCATTTCTCACTTGGTTTGATTTGTTATTTGGAAATAATTATTTCCTTAACAATAGCTTATTTTAGCGTCATTAGGCGTCCATCTTGGTTTTTATATAAAAGTATTTAAAATGAATTTCCCTTATCTAATACAAGTAATCTTACAATCTAATAATACTAAAACGATTATGTATTTGATTTCACACTTAAATATCCTCACATGATTGTATTAAACATAATACACATACTGTCTTCTTCCTCTTCTACCTGTCTCATACAATTGTCAATATAATTTTAGTCTTTTCTAAGTGAATTATATTATGTATTAAATGTCATTAGTGTACATACATTGTACTTAATGTATTACATATATTGGTCAGCTTCTAGCTAGTTTAGAACCCTTCAATTCTTCAATAATGGGTTTGTTCCTATGGTGTCTCAACATAGTGGTCATTTATTTTTCATAAAAACAATAATTAAACTGTTATTGTTACATTATGTTTGTGTTTCTACATTGGTATTAGACATTACTCCTACTTTTGGTAATGTTCTCATTTACTCTTAGATAAATTTATATGTCATATTTTTCCTAAGTAACTTACTTAACATGGTTGGTTTATATGTGATTTCTGTCACTATGGTCAGTTGGTTTCTAATTATTTGCATATATACTGACTGTTTTTATAGTTCTAATCTGTTCATCAAAGTTGTATTGATTTTCCCTCTAACTACTGGTAATATTGTGAACAATCTGTGTTTAAGCTTTAATACACTATTTTCCTTAACTAATGGGCCATACAGTGGTCCATCTTACATCTGATTGTTTGTACATGGTTAGTTAGTTTACATCATTTTGTTTATAATATTGTTGTTATTATGTTAAAGATCTGTTCTCAAACCATTACCAGATATTAGTCTTACTACTGGTAATATGGTTATTCACTTTAGTATTGGTTTTGATATTGCACTTTGCCTATTTGAATTGGCATATTTGTTGCATCTTTGCTATAGCTGTCTGCCATTGCATTTGATTGGTTTTATTTACATGGTTGCATTATAATGCATTGTCTATTAGGATGTATTGTTATTTATAACAATTCCTTAATTGATATCATTGTTGATAATCATTTATTTTCATTGATATTTTTGGTTTTCTGTTTAACAGGTACCTTCGCTATGGGTTATGTAACAATGTACCATCTGTTTTAATGCAGTATGTCTCTACTACCTACATGGTATCAGCATGGTATTTCACAATAATATTTTACTTATTTTGTGACACATGTTTATACATTCCTTCTTAAACATTAATACATATCTTATTGTATTATTTATGATATTTTTCTAGTCATAGGTTGAATTCAATTCAATCCATTTTGTTTGATACAAGGGTTTTTTATACTGTTGTCAGTTCTTTACCAAAAATAAAACATAGTTATATTGTTCTATTTTGTTTCATTTTGGTGGACTTATGATTATCTGTGTTAATCACAACTTTATTAAATGCGTCACACTCATTGTTCGTGTCTATTTGACTTATTTAACATCTTGTTGTTTTCATCATGGAATTAACATATTTTCATATACTTATAAACTTCCTCACTATAATTGTTTGTGTGGTTTTATCAGTAGAAATAGTTAGTTATTCTCATGTTTCACATCTATCAAGTACGCACTGTTATTGTTTGTGTTTCCTTAAATGCTAAGCACTGTTTTTCATCCTCACATTTGATAATCATTAAATATCACTATAATATTGACGACTCGGAACACAAAGTTTTTTATAAGTAAAAACGTAAAGTTTTACCTTACAGCCTAAACCGGCTTTCACCTATAGAAGGCTTCATCAGAGGCTGTCGTTAGTAGCGCTGCTCGTCTTGTTGTTGGCGACGAGAAAGTGTTTTGAAAGATTGAAGCTGTGTGTGTGTGGTGAGATGTGTTCGAATAATGCGTGCGATTTGAATTGTGTCTGTTCGTTTAGGATGTCGTTTTAGGCTGGTGAAAGCCGGTTTAGGCTGTAAGGTAAAACTTTACGTTTTTACTTATAAAAAACTTTGTGTTCCGAGTCGTCAATGGTGAAAGCCGGTTTAGGCTGTAAGGTAAAACTTTACGTTTTTACTTATAAAAAACTTTGTGTTCCGAGTCGTCAATATTATAGTGATATTTAGTTAAGTAACGGACACGTCATGGACAACGAAATCCAAGATGATAATCATTATTTCACTTGTCGCTTATATAGTCTTTGGTGCACGTGGTTTATGTTGATTTCTGGTATGATTTATTCATCTTCTTCTCTCTTCTGAGTCAGCTTTCTTGTCCTTCTTCTTTCTTGTTATTTTCATTGTAGTCATTATTCTTTAGTCGTTTCCCCTCACTTTTGGAGTTTGTTAATTCTTATTTAGTCGTTTCCCCTCACTTTTGGATCCTATTGGGTCTATAATTGGTATTTTGTTTTGGCTCATGTCATTTTCTTTCTTATTTTTCGTAGTTGATGTCACTAGATTGATATTATCTTATTCATAGTTGGATTTTCATATTAACACATTTGTAGATACACACTTTATATACATGGATTTACTTATCTAGATTTACATTCATATTTTTTCTCTTACTTGCCGTCCTTTAGGCTCATTTTATGTAACTGCCATATTTGGTTATGTTACATATGCCTTCCTTTAAGAATTGATTAATTCTGAGTTATGATTATACTATATTTTTCTATGAAGAATTTATCAATTATTGTACATTCCATATTGATTTACATGTTTTTTCCATATATCCTTTCGCTTTCTGCTCTTTGAATCATATTTATTTCTTCTCTATGTAATTACTTCCCTCGTTTATTTAGTTCCCTAACATACATTTAGCTGGGGCAGTTTAGAGCGGCTCACTTTGGCTATTCGACTCTACTGGCCATACTAATTTCAATAAATATGGAGGCAAATCATCTCCTTTAATAATAATAAATGATTGCTGGCATTACTCTTCAGTCAATTCATCTCAAATCATTAATAATAATAATAGTGGTCGTTTTTCCGACAAATAATAAATATTCTTGGGATTAATTCTCGCATCTGCGGTTTGTACATTGTGATTCTCTCTTTTCTTGATTCAACTTAACTAATTCTTCACATATCATCGGGATATTTTGTTTTACATTTCCTCACTGGTATACTCTCATGATTTTCTTCGTTAGTATATTCTTTTTTATTCTTCTTCATCGTAGATTAATCTCTTCATTCTGTGTTACCTTGAACGTTATTTCGTCATAATCTTCGTTCCAAATTCATTCTTCTAGATACTATGTATTAGTACATTTATTTTTTCTTTCCTTTTCCAGGTTTTAGTTGGTATTTGTACTTCATGTAGTGCTGGCTTTTCCTTATTCAAATATAAATTTGTCGTGTGTGGTCGTTTCTCTACAGTAATAATGTTCACTTGGTTTATTCTTCCAACTCTTCTTTTTCTTATAGTAGTACGGGTGAGATGTTGTTGTTCTACTGGTTGACTTGGCTCTTGGAATTAATTTGTGCCAAAGTTGTAGTGTGTCGGCCTCGTATTGACATTCCTTTTTTATAGTAGTACGGGTGAGATGTTGTTATTCTACTGGTTGACTAGGCTCTTGGAAATAATTCGTGCCAAAGTTGTAGTTTGTCGATCTCGTATTGACATCTTTTTTATATAGTAGTACGGGTGAGATGTTGTTATTCTACTGGTTGATGTGGCTCTTGGAATTAATTCGTGCCAAAGTTGTAGTTTGTCGATCTCGTATTGACATTCCTTTTTTATAGTAGTACGGGTGAGATGTTGTTATTCTACTGGTTGACTAGGCTCTTGGAAATAATTCGTGCCAAAGTTGTAGTTTGTCGATCTCGTATTGACATCTTTTTTATATAGTAGTTGATATTGATGAATACAATGTTCTGATTCCTTTACATAAATTCTCTGGGATCATTTTTTCCCACATTATAAAATGACAATATACATTCAATGTTTAATACATAATTACATAGTTATTTTTCATTTAATATAAACATATGTTAATCTTCATGATAATAATTCACCCTTTTTCTTCAGTCAATATCTATTTTTATAATCATATTTTCACTTTTCATTTTGTAAATAACAATAGTCTTCATGGCCACGTTTCATTTTTTCATCTTGATATAGTCAACAGTTATACTCTTAATTATCTTTTTATTTTACACAACAAACATTTTCATCCTTTACATAGTATTAATAATAAAATAATCCTTATCGCTCACTTTTCACTTGTAATTTCATATCTCAATTGTCAACGTATTTTTTCATCGAAGTCTGATTATATGTGTTACCGGTTATCATAATATTCGGTCCCATAATCCAGTGTATATGTTATGTTTTAGCCGTAATCGTCGTTCTCCTCTCTTCTTGTCGATCGGACTTCTTTAGTGTCCATATTCCTGTCCGGTCTTGATCTATATCGGGCTATTTTTCCATTTGCAAGTTGTTAGGTCTGAGTCTGCCTTCCATTCTTCTGTCTTCTTCCTCTCGCTCTCTTCAATACATTTGTTTCTACTGTCCTTCTGGTGGCTGTCCTTACTGATGTTTGATAACTCTCTCAATTTGGTTTGGGTACCGTCATCTATCTTCTGATTGGGTATTTCCATTAATTGACTCCTCTCCTTCCGCATTTCTCTTATCTTTCTGGCGTATCCTTTGACAATCCGGTCCCATTTCTCTTGGTCGCTTTCCTTTTTCTTAAAGTATCTTACTCTTCTTTTGGAAATACGTGGTTGAGATATTCTGTTGGTCATCTTCTTCTTTGTTGTTACATAATTTTCCTTCTCGTCCATCTCCATGATACTCCTCCGATACTCCTTCCTGAAAACCCTTTCTTCATGGTTGATAATTGGTAAATTGACCACATTAATCAGACCACTTCTGGTCATTTCAATTAACTCTTTGGTAACTCTTGCCTTCCTCGGACGTAGGGTTCTTTTTTCTTCTATCTTCATTGCTTCCTCTTCTTGAATTATCTGGATCTTCTTGTTCCCACTACCTTTGGGCTCTAGATTCGTCGGTTCCATGTTTTTATCTTCAGGTATTTTTTCGATCTCCATTTGATCGTCTACTATTAATTCTCTCCTTATCTTCTTAACACTCTCTTCCGCCTCTTCACAACATCTTTTTATTGCCTTTCCTGATTGCTTGTAATCATCTTTCATTACCGTGTTTATTGACTCCACAATCTCCTTGTCACCTCCCTTCATTCTCTTAATCATTTGGTCTAGTTTCCTGTTGATCTTGTCGCTTTTCATTCTCAATTCTGCCGATAACTCCTCTTTCATGATGGCCATTTTCTTCTCCAGTAATTCTTCAGTTTTCTTTTGTCCATCTTCCATCCTCCTGTTCGTCTCCTGTATTTGGTTATTAAACTCTTCCTTTAATAATTCCATATGTTTCTGGCTCTCCCTCTGGCCTTCCTCTATTTTCTTGCTTAGTTCCCTGGTGGATTGGTTGGCTTCTCCTATTTTATTATTCAATTCCTCCTTTGTGGATTTCAGTGATTCTTCCATCCTTTTCTGGCCTTCTTCCATTCTGTTTAAGTCCTCCTTGGTGGATCGGTTGCTTTCTTCGATAGCTCTTAGTATTGTTAATAATTGGGCATCCATTATTGTCGTAGGTTTCTCGGGTTGGCGTATTTCCGGCAGAACTTCTGGTTGTATTATTTCGGGCTCCTCATCTGGCTGTTGAACCCCCTCCGCCGGTTTAATTTGTTTGTCTTTTACTTCCACTACCATCTCCTCCACATCTTCTGTTGACATAGCTTCCTTCTCTTCTTTTCTGGTTTCTTTCTCTGCTTGCGCCATCCTTTTTCTTGACGTTGACCTTGATTTTGATCTAGATTTCAACCTGTCTGTATACATCTTGATCTTCTGATAATGTTCCTGCTGTCTTCTCACGAATTAGTATATTTAGGTTATTGGTTATTGTATATCTCCCTAACTCGTGCTCAGACGTTGGGCGCCAACTTGTTACGGACCAGTTAACAAGTATATATATAGTGTACAGTGTAATTGTAGTTGTATTTATAGTTGTAGTGTGCTTGCAGATACGCTCCGGTATCTGCTATTATGTTGTTTTTATAAAAACTGCTCCAATTATAATTATTAGGAGTTATTAGTGTGATTGTTTGATCTGTATAAGTGTCTATGGATAATTCACTCTTTCGATTTAAATAAGTTTCGCGCACTTTTTGTTGTATGCCTCCCTCACTTACCACAAGTATCTGTTTCAGCCCTGTTCTGTGACGGTTGTTGCTGAAATACATACATTTAAAATGCACACAAATATTCAATTTGAATATTTAAAAACAGTTAGTACACACAATATGAATGAATTAGCACATATAGGTAATACTTTAAATTACTCTCTGTTTGAATTCTTCCGCCACCTTTGGTATAACTGATTTAAAAGAAATAATTTAATTTCTATTTCAAATGATACTCTTGTTCATAGGTAAATAAGTGAAGGTTTATTAACAAATTTTAAAATGGCAAATTTCAAAAACAATTAACAATCATTTGGCTAATAACCCTTTAAATAATAATTACAATTGATTAATTTTAACATAAAACTCTATCCAGGCTCAATGCTGGTAGTCCTGTCTTTAGTACAATAATTTGAACTTGATAGGTTATGTCTTCTTGTTAATATATTATCAGGTTGTTAGGTTCTTTGAGGATACATGATATCAGTGTCAAGATGTAATATTAATAGAATCAATAAAATTGAACAATGGTTAAAAATAACGAATAAATATAAAACAATGAAATTTAATACCATATGTATGGTAAGTATGTAATTATCGTACGCCTGGATGCGCACGCACCTTATAAAATTCTATAGCAAGCGTCAGACTCGTGGCTTGTACAGTTTCAATGTATCGTTTTATTTTCAACAATGAGTTTGACAACTATATATTTTCAAGAGAAAAAATTAATAAAATACAAAAAAAAAACTCTTGATATGATTTCTATTTGGTTTGGAAACTATTTGAGAACAGATGCAACAGTTAAATTAATAAGCTACCGCTACCAATTTGAGGTTAGCGATCACAGGTAATGCTATCACAGTAAATGATTTCTTAATGGTTAATATTTCTTAATTTATATTTCTGAACATAATATTAGTAACTTTTTAACATGTTACTATTAAAATTGCTTTATACTTTTTACGTAAGTCAATGTTATTTATTTCAAAACATCGAATAATCAAAACAAGTTTAGTCAAAAGAGTGACTAAATGTAAACTCTTGTAATTAATGATAATTACTTTAAACATACTTTTTATAATTATAAAATTAATTAAAATATTTATTTAATATTTTAATAAGTAAAAATTGACATTTCTTGAAATTCTAATAATTCCATTATAAGTTTGATGCTGCGCTAGTAATGACTCGCGTAGTATCAAAATGTCTATTTCAAAAATATTATTTCTGAAAATCAAAGTTATTTAAATAAAATAATGTACTCCCTGTTTATTATCACAACACACGCGAGTACGACCGGGATTATACACTATCGTACTTATATTGTTCGGTAATCCCGCACATATCACTCGGAAGTGTATTTGTTGTGTCAAGGTTATGTCTGTATATCAACTTAATGTCAATGTACGTGCACAAATTTGAAAATAATACTTTTTCATGGTGTTGAGTTGCGTGACCTATTCGTCTGGAAGCTGTTCGTAGACTGTTACAATTTGCCAAAGCGTCTCTCTCGTGTCTGACAAAATGCGTTGATTTGATTGGCTGTAATCATTATAGTCTTCACCCCAAAGGCCTATGTTTTACTAAAATATTTGGTGTTTTACCAAATTTCGACTTTGGGTCCTGGTTTATGTGACGTAAGCACTAGTGTAAAAAATACTTAAAAAGTTAATAATTACAATAACTTCCTTATTGAACGTCCTATCGTTACATGAGTTATGTCATTGAATTATAGACATTTTCTTCTTTAATTTAAGTCTAAACAACACTATTTTATTTACATTGCTTCTCTTAAAATAATGTTTTTATTAATTATCTTGGTGTTTCTTATTTTTATAAGTTTTTGACACCAGATTTAATTATTTTTAATAAAAACACTTTCTAACTTTCTAAATAAACACTTGGAGTCCATTTCTCACTTGGTTTGATTTGTTATTTGGAAATAATTATTTCCTTAACAATAGCTTATTTTAGCGTCATTAGGCGTCCATCTTGGTTTTTATATAAAAGTATTTAAAATGAATTTCCCTTATCTAATACAAGTAATCTTACAATCTAATAATACTAAAACGATTATGTACATGATTTCACACTTAAATATCCTCACATGATTGTATTAAACATAATACACATACTGTCTTCTTCCTCTTCTACCTGTCTCATACAATTGTCAATATAATTTTAGTCTTTTCTAAGTGAATTATATTATGTATTAAATGTCATTAGTGTACATACATTGTACTTAATGTATTACATATATTGGTCAGCTTCTAGCTAGTTTAGAACCCTTCAATTCTTCAATAATGGGTTTGTTCCTATGGTGTCTCAACATAGTGGTCATTTATTTTTCATAAAAACAATAATTAAACTGTTATTGTTACATTATGTTTGTGTTTCTACATTGGTATTAGACATTACTCCTACTTTTGGTAATGTTCTCATTTACTCTTAGATAAATTTATATGTCATATTTTTCCTAAGTAACTTACTTAACATGGTTGGTTTATATGTGATTTCTGTCACTATGGTCAGTTGGTTTCTAATTATTTGCATATATACTGACTGTTTTTATAGTTCTAATCTGTTCTCAAAGTTGTATTGATTTTCCCTCTAAATACTGGTAATATTGTGAACAATCTGTGTTTAAGCTTTAATACACTATTTTCCTTAACTAATGGGCCATACAGTGGTCCATCTTACATCTGATTGTTTGTACATGGTTAGTTAGTTTACATCATTTTGTTTATAATATTGTTGTTATTATGTTAAAGATCTGTTCTCAAACCATTACCAGATATTAGTCTTACTACTGGTAATATGGTTATTCACTTTAGTATTGGTTTTGATATTGCACTTTGCCTATTTGAATTGGCATATTTGTTGCATCTTTGCTATAGCTGTCTGCCATTGCATTTGATTGGTTTTATTTACATGGTTGCATTATAATGCATTGTCTATTAGGATGTATTGTTATTTATAACAATTCCTTAATTGATATCATTGTTGATAATCATTTATTTTCATTGATATTTTTGGTTTTCTGTTTAACAGGTACCTTCGCTATGGGTTATGTAACAATGTACCATCTGTTTTAATGCAGTATGTCTCTACTACCTACATGGTATCAGCATGGTATTTCACAATAATATTTTACTTATTTTGTGACACATGTTTATACATTCCTTCTTAAACATTAATACATATCTTATTGTATTATTTATGATATTTTTCTAGTCATAGGTTGAATTCAATTCAATCCATTTTGTTTGATACAAGGGTTTTTTATACTGTTGTCAGTTCTTTACCAAAAATAAAACATAGTTATATTGTTCTATTTTGTTTCATTTTGGTGGACTTATGATTATCTGTGTTAATCACAACTTTATTAAATGCGTCACACTCATTGTTCGTGTCTATTTGACTTATTTAACATCTTGTTGTTTTCATCATGGAATTCACATATTTTCATATACTTATAAACTTCCTCACTATAATTGTTTGTGTGGTTTTATCAGTAGAAATAGTTAGTTATTCTCATGTTTCACATCTATCAAGTACGCACTGTTATTGTTTGTGTTTCCTTAAATGCTAAGCACTGTTTTTCATCCTCACATTTGATAATCATTATTTCACTTGTCGCTTATATAGTCTTTGGTGCACGTGGTTTATGTTGATTTCTGGTATGATTTATTCATCTTCTTCTCTCTTCTGAGTCAGCTTTCTTGTCCTTCTTCTTTCTTCTTTCTTGTTATTTTCATTGTAGTCATTATTCTTTAGTCGTTTCCCCTCACTTTTGGAGTTTGTTAATTCTTATTTAGTCGTTTCCCCTCACTTTTGGATCCTATTGGGTCTATAATTGGTATTTTGTTTTGGCTCATGTCATTTTCTTTCTTATTTTTCGTAGTTGATGTCACTAGATTGATATTATCTTATTCATAGTTGGATTTTCATATTAACACATTTGTAGATACACACTTTATATACATGGATTTACTTATCTAGATTTACATTCATATTTTTTCTCTTACTTGCCGTCCTTTAGGCCCATATTATGTAACTGCCATATTTGGTTATGTTACAATATATATATATATATATTTTCATTGGTATGGGTAAATTACAATTTTCTTCACATTTTACATTATTTCTTTGGATTACACTTGTATATCATAATATTAATATCTTGTCAACATTTATTCTTATATTTATAATTTTTATCTCGTACTTAGTATCAACATTAAATAATTTCCATTATAATATTCCATCTTTTTGCATTATTCAATCCTCAATATATCGTTTCATGGAAGTCTGATTATAATTACCTTTAATTTTCTTCATTATAGGATCTTGTATTTCGTATATATTGTTCATATTATTTTTGGTAACAGTATATGGGCCTGTGTATAGCAGTAACAATTTTTTAGCAATTCCTTCTATAGCACTTGGGAGTTCTCTGTTTTTTAATAGCACTTTGTCTCCCACTTCGTATGTTATGATCTTAGGCTGTGATTTTTTATACTTGAGCCTGAGTTTGTCAGCTTGTTCAACTGCATTGTTATAAAATTTTGCTTTGTTAAATTCATATTTGCTTCCTTGTGGAAAATTAATTATTTCTGTTATTTCTCGGGGTGGTCTTTGTTCAAACATAGCAGTATAGGGTGTTTCACTAGTTGACTGGTGACAAGCTAAGTTTATGAAATCTTCGGCTGGGAACAAATATTCTTCCCACCTCCTCTGTTGTGTGTAGCAGTATGTTCTTAAGATTCTGCCTACCTCACCCAAGACTCTTTCGGCAGGGTTGCTGTTAGGGTGATATACCGATGTCTTATATGTTTTCACACCTTGGTCCATTAAAGTATCCTGCCATTTTCGGCCTCGAAATTGCGTTCCGTGGTCCGTGATTACGGACTGGGGTTTTCCGATCTCTGGGATGTATTTTAATGTGATAATTTCTAAAATCTTGCTTGTCGTTGCCCTATTTATGGCATAGAGTTTAACGAATTTTGTGTAGTGATCGAAAATTATCACTATGTATTTGTACTGGTGTCTGCCGCCACTGCGTGGAAATGGTCCACAAATATCCACAAACACCTTCTCTAGTTTTCTTGTAGATGTAATGGGTATCATCACTCCTTCTTTCTTTTCATTGTTGCATTTAACTAGCAGATGACAATGTTGTATGTACTTTCTCACTCTACGATTCATATCCTTAAAGTATATATGCTATTTTAATGCTTTGACCACTTTTATGGCCCCCATATGTCCATATCTTATATGGTAGTCAATTGCAATTTCTTTTTCAATAATTTTAGGTATTAAAATTTTCCATTGATCATTGGATTGTTTGGTTTTAGTGAACAATACATTATCATGGATACAATAATAGTGAACAACTCCTTCATCATGTTCTGTCAATCTCTGTATTATATGGCTGATTTTAGGATCGTTTTGCTGGTTGATTTGTATATTAGTTAGTATGTCTGCTAATTCGGATCGGCTTTTCAAAATATGGTAAACCTTAGCGATGGTCTCCTTTTCTCCTTCAAAGTTTGGGCCTGTATGTTTACTCTGGACAACACGTCTGCAGCTATGTTGTTTTTACCAGGGACGTATTCCCAATGTATGTTGTACTCTTGGAGCGTTAGTGTCCATCTCGTCAGTCTGCCATGCTTTAATCTGCAGTTTTTTAAGAATGATATTGACTTGTGGTCCGTACGCACTGTGATTGGGTATCCCAAAATATATGTTCTGAATTTTTCGCAAGCAAACACTATACTAAGGAGTTCCTTCTCCGTAGTGTGATAGTTGCGCTCACACTTGTTGAGTGTCCTGCTAGCAAAACTGATCACTTGATGGTTGCCTTCCTCGTCTTCTTGATATAAGATGGATCCCAGACTTACATCACTCGCATCGCAATTCATGTAAAAATTTTTGTTAAAGTTTGGGTGATGTAACATTACAATTTTGAGGAACTTCTTTTTTATCATCTCAAATGTTGTGTCCTGTTCAGGTTCCCATCTCCACTTATCTTTTGATGACAATTGTTGGGAAAACTTAGATGTCAACTCCGAATAATTATTTTGAAATTTTCTGTAATAATTGCAAATCCCAAGAAACGATTGCAACTGTTTCTTGTTTTTGGGTACAGGAAAGCGCTGTATCGCCTCCATCTTTTCTTGTGCTGGGGTTATGCCCGTTTCAGACAAATTAAAGCCCAGAAATTGCACTTCATTTGCTATGAGTTTGGATTTCTCCAGTTTTAATGTGATATTGTTCTCATCCAATTTTTGCAATACTAGTGCCACCCTGTTGCAGTATTCCTCCCAGTTGTTGGAGGTAATTAGCAAATCATCCACATACACTGTAGTGAATTGGAGTGTATTCTGGCCTAAGATCTCGTCCATACATTTCACGAAGACTGCTACGGAATTTACCAGGCCGAAGGGTAACCTTTTAAATTGGTAGTTACGCCCTTCAAAAATAAAGGCCGTATACTTGGATTTCGTTGTCCATGACGTGTCCGTTACTTAACTAAATATCACTATAATATTGACGACTCGGAACACAAAGTTTTTTATAAGTAAAAACGTAAAGTTTTACCTTACAGCCTAAACCGGCTTTCACCTATAGAAGGCTTCATCAGAGGCTGTCGTTAGTAGCGCTGCTCGTCTTGTTGTTGGCGACGAGAAAGTGTTTCGAAAGATTGAAGCTGTGTGTGTGTGGTGAGATGTGTTTGAATAATGCGTGCGATTTGAATTGTGTCTGTTCGTTTAGGATGTCGTTTTTATTTGTTTTTGTGTGTTTGTATATTTCTAATTGTTCTAGAGTGTCTAGTTTTCGGCCTTTTGTGTGTACGTGTAGTATGTTCATGTTATTGTCGATGTTTTTATATGTGTGGTTTGCTTCAATGAGGTGGTTTGCGAAGGTAGATTCTGTAGTGGTGTGGAGTGCTTTTGTGTGTTCAATGTATCTCTGTTTGAAGCTACGTCCTGTCTGGCCTATGTAGAGAACAAAACGCATGCCCAAAGCACAAAACAAATTCGATCTACCCGGTGTATATAAACTAAATTGTTCAAATTGCAGTAAATTCTACATAGGCCAGACAGGACATAGCTTCAAACAGAGATACATTGAACACACAAAAGCACTCCACACCACTACAGAATCTACCTTCGCAAACCACCTCATTGAAGCAAACCACACATATAAAAACATCGACAATAACATGAACATACTACACGTACACACAAAAGGCCGAAAACTAGACACTCTAGAACAATTAGAAATATACAAACACACAAAAACAAATAAAAACGACATCCTAAACGAACAGACACAATTCAAATCGCACGCATTATTCGAACACATCTCACCACACACACACAGCTTCAATCTTTCGAAACACTTTCTCGTCGCCAACAACAAGACGAGCAGCGCTACTAACGACAGCCTCTGATGAAGCCTTCTATAGGTGAAAGCCGGTTTAGGCTGTAAGGTAAAACTTTACGTTTTTACTTATAAAAAAACTTTGTGTTCCGAGTCGTCAATATTATAGTGATATTTAGCCGTATACTTTCTGCTGTTGGGGTGCAATTCCACCTGCCAATACCCACACACTGTGTCCCATATACTGATGTACCTTATGCAATGGAATTTCTTAAGGATCTCGTCGATTTCTCCAGGCGACGTCCTGTCATTTATTATGGCTTTGTTTATCTCCCTGGCGTCTAAACAAATCCTTACTGCTCCATTTTTCTTTGGTACGGCTACAATTGGATTGGTGTACGGGGAGTTGCTTAGTTCGATGATATCGTTTTCTATTAACCGTTGTATTTCTAAGCGGACTGCTTCTTTTAGTGAAAAAGCTATAGGGTAAGATTTTCTTTTGAAATTTATTTCGCACTGAAAATTTTTCACTTTCCCTGGTGTATCCGAAAATACATGCCTGTATTTGTTATAAATTTGGATTAGTTTCGTTATCTGTTCATTGGTTAGGATCCTGCCAACTCTAGCTGTTTGGAATTTCTTAATTTCTTCTAACTTTTCCATCCACAACGTGTCTCCTTGGATATGGCGAATTTCTCCATTTATCGACATTTGCTCTCTCTGGTCGTGGCCTTCCCGAATGTAGTATATGATGTGCTCAGGAGGTGCCTTCCTGTTTTCGATCAACTCGGCTGTCCATCTAATGTCACCTGATTTTAAGGATACCTTGGCTCTGTTCATATCGATAATGGCTGCATATTTCCTTAATATGTCGCAGCCGATTAACAAGGTAAAAGGTAGCCCACTCGCTACTAAGAAAATCATTGGGATGGTTTCGCCGTTGCTTGATATTTCTAATTGCACTTGGTTCCGGATAGTTTTATTCTGCCGACCCGTTGCCCCAATTAGGATAATATTATTTATCGGCAACGTCGGTATCATTGTTTTATTCCCTATCTGTATCCGGTTTAACTCAACTCTATCAATTAATGATACATTGGCCCCTGTATCTATCATGGCCGTCGCTTTGATCCCGTTTACATTAACTGATATATAGGCGATTTCGCTATTAACGGTGTCATCGACGTTATTTCCTTTTTCTTCCATTAAATCTTGGCGAATATTTTTTAAGTAATTATTTTGGAGAATTACAATTGATTCTGTTGTGTTTCCTGATACGTTAGACCCAATAGACCGGTTCAGTGAGGGTGATGTCGCGGTTTTCACTGCCGTTGCCCATTTAAAGGCAGGTCACCGTTGTCTGGGTGCCTGTCTGATGAGTTGGATGCACTTTGTTCTTGGGATCCTGGTCCATTCCCGTTATGATAAACTTCCGCATTTCCTGGTACTTGCCGATTATCTTCGCTACTGTGACTTCTGTTAGGTCGATATCCCGATTCTTGATCTTCTCCCTCGCTGTTGCTCCGGCTGTTATTACTGTGGTAACTCCAGCGACCCTGGTAGTACGGTCTACTACTGCCACCTCTACTGGCATTAGCGTAGTGTACCCTTCTGAAGTTATTGCCACCGTTATTTCCATTGTTCTGTCTATAATTATTATTATTATGGGGGTTGTTATTATACAGCTGGTAATAATTGTTATTTGGTCGATAATTGTTATTTCCCTGGTAACTATTTGGCCTAGGGTTATTTGGATTTCCCCGGTCGTTATGGTTGGCATTATCACCACTGTTATTTTGCCTGGGATTCTGATTATTATTGAACCGCGTTGGGTTATTGAAGTTCCCTCTATAGTTAGGCCTATCATTGTTGTTATGAGGATTATTATTACCCGGTCCTCCCCGGTCATACTGTTGTCCTTGTCCCTGACGGTTCCTTTGGTAGTACCGCTCCCTCTCGTGGTTTTCCAGGAGCGCGGACATCCCTTGTACCGTTTTTATTTGTGCATTTAATCTTCCCTGGGATAGACCTTGATTGAAGTGGTATGCCAGTTTAGTTACCAGGCACTCCTCCGGTATTGCTGGCTCCAAATTCCTCGCTAGGCAGATTTTTCCTAAGAAATATGTTGTCATAGATTGTCCGTCGTTGGGGTCGTACCTGCCATTACTTATATCGTCTCTTATTATGTTCTGGGTGGATTCTGACCAGTATTTCATTTTAAATGCCACCTTGAACGCTGCGTAGCTATTTACTTCATGTCTGGTTGCCGTCCACCAATTGTCAAAAACATTTCTGAAGTACTCATCGAGCATTCCTTTTATTATCGTCCATCGGGTTTCTTTATTGCGGTTCAGTACCTCGTCCACTCTCTCCAAGAATTCGAGCGGATTTTTCTTATATGCTCTGAAGTCTATGTTCTCCCGTCCATCCAGGTGTGATAATCCTGCTATTACACTTGGGTATGTTCTCAAACGGTTCATCTCGTCTCTGAGGTCGTTGAATTCTCGTTGTTGCCATTCCGTTAATTGTTCTCTGTCGTTATCCACCTGGTTCTTTACCGCGTCTACTGTCGTTTTCATCTCTTCGCACTTCTCCCCTAGCGTGGTGTGTGCGACTACCATTTCCGTTTGTCTGCGCTCTACTACCTCCATTTGTTTATTACGGATCTCTTCGAGGATGTCAATTCGGTTGTGGAGATCTGTTTTAGTTTGCACAATCTCCTGTTTGTTAATTTCGCACTCTCGTCGTATGTCAGACATCTCTCCCTGGATTTCTGTCGCCATCACTGCCATCCTCTCCTCCGTTGCTTCTAGGTTTTCTTCAAACTTCTTATCTACTGTTTCTATGGTTGTTCTTGCGATTTCTTCAGTTCTGTCGCTATTATCAGCCATTTGTTGCCATATCTTCTCGTTATCGCTTTTCACTGCTTCAATTTCCTTATTAATTTTCTCGTTCTGTTCATCTATCTTTTTGTTTGTTTCACCGATTTTGACTCCCAATTCTTCAGATAAATTTTCTCTGATTATTTCCATATTTTTTGTTAATAATTCTTCGGTCTTCTTATTTGTTTCATCTATCTTATTATTCAAATCTTCCTTCAACAATTCCATGTTCTTCTGGCTCTCCTTCTGGCCTTCTTCCATCTTCTTCTGGCCTTCCTCTATTTTCTTGCTTAATTCCTCTTTCGTGGATTGACTGGTTTCATCCATTTTCTTTATTCAGTGACTCCATCATCCTTCTCATCCATTCTTGAAATGCTGCATCTCCTGTTTGAGTTGGCGTCTCAGGTTGTTTTACTTCCGGTTCACCTTCTGGTTGCTGGACCTCCTCCGCCGGTTCAGGTTGTCTGTCTTCTATCGCAAGCAATATTTCTTCCACGTCTTCTGCCGACGTCGCTTCCTTCTCCTCCATTCTAGCTTCTTTTTCGGCTTCCGCCACTCGCTTCTTCGACATTGATCTTCGGCACATCTTTATATCTTTGCAATGTAATTGCCGCCGAATTAGGTTTAATAATTGTTTATTTATTTATTTGTTTTATTGAGTATCGTCGTCCTAATTCGCGCTCAGACGTTGGGCCCCACGTTGTTACTACCCAACTAATGGGATGGTTTGATTAGTATTGTGTTGTATTTTATTTTTAAAGTATTTAAATTTTTATTTAGTAGACTCTTCTTCACTCCTCACGTTGTAATGTAATCATCGATGATTTGTGTTGTTTAGTATTTGATAGAATTAATAATGTTTAAATTGAAATTAATGTTTATGTTTGAAAAAGATTATAATCACTAATATCTTGCTGTATTCACCTCCCCACTTACCATCCGTGAACGTCTTCTATCTTCTTAATGGGTTGTTCTATCTCACTGGAAATACATTAATAACACACAAAATACTTTGTCTGGATATCGACATATACACATTAAACAAAATAACAATGATACTCAATTGTGAATTGAATATTCAAATAGTGACCGCTTGAATATTGCCGCCACCTTGTGAAACAATTATTTCTAAAATGTAAGTTATTTGTATCTATTTAATAGAAATAAAGACTCTCTGTTCACTGATAACAAATTGAGGTGTTTATTAACATTAGTGAAATTCAGTAAAATCCCTTTTAAAACAATTACTAATAATTTTTAAAAACAACAAAGTTAAATAATTTCTGAAACTTCTTCAGCTCAGGGCTGGTAACACTGGTACAATGTACAATAATATGGTAATTTAGGTTATGTTTACTTTGGTTATAAGCATTACCAAATTTCATGAATCCTTTGAATGTACATGATGCAAGATACAAAGATGTTTTATTAAACAACAATATTTATTCATATATTATAATTAAAAAGACAAAAAATTAAAAATAATTAACCTCAATACGATATTCAAATTATCGTACTATCGTACGGTAGGTGTGTTGCATTCTGATGCTAAACTCTGTGTACACGTGCTAGTAACGTTACACTATTAAAACAATGTCATTGGTTTAATTATTATTATTATGAACTGGAATTGATAAAAACGAAAAAACTCTTATTATTGAGTCTATTCACAAGCTTATTATTCATGACAGAAGTGACTCTCTGTTGGCAAACAAATGCGTTTTGGTTATAGGTTAGTTTACCTAGATGAGAGTAAGTTACAAAATAGAATAATTAATATCATAAAAAATCTTAATACTATCTTCACAAACACATTATTTATTTGTAATAAGATGTATAATTAGCGGTAATGATTGTTCTCGCATATTAAATTATTATTGGTTAAGTACTGCTGAAATCGTAGTCAAACAAGCGACTATATTTTACAAGTAAGGTTTGTGGTATAAATTATTAATTCCGCTTCTATTATTATTATTCTAACATGAATATAAAAATATTTTGATTAAATATCATCATTAAATCAGACGAGAACTTTTATTCATTTAACATGGTAATAATTCATCATTTGCTAGCTAGCCATGTATAGTGTTTTTTACTTGGCTAGCGTAGTCGACTATAATTTTCATTAATCAACGAATATTATTTTGTCATTTTATTTTAAAATTGTTAATGTATAATACTCCCTGCATCTTTCACATAACATGACCCTTATTATACACTGGTCATGTTTGTAATGGTTCACTGTATCACTCACAACACTGTCACATGATAAAAATTGGTGTTCAGTTGAGGTTAGTTATGGCTATATACTCTTATACGCGCACATTTTAAAATATTTTTCTGGATGACTGTCGCAGGCTCCGCTCGCATCGGTGGCTGGAAGACAATTAGTTCCTCTCATCAAAGCTTCTTCTCTCGTCTGGTAAAATCAGATCATCCTATTGGCTTAGAATGCGGTACTCTCTACCCCAAAGGCCTTCGTTAAATTAAAATTTTAAATTTTAGTGTCTATGCTTTGGGTTCGAGACTCAGTTATGACACGTTCCTTTCCAATCGGAAATGACAGAAAATCTTATAATACTCATAAGTTTCTTATTAATAGTCTGATTGTCATTTGGATAGTGGCATTGTTTTGCGGATACTTGTGTCTTTAATTTAAGTCCAAACAAGTAATAATTCTGTCCATTAATAACTCACTTCACTTTATCTAAAATTCATATAGTGGTTCTTAATAAAAATAAGTTCTTTCCACTATATTTTGGTGTAATTATATCTTAATGCTTATGATTAAACGTCTGGAGTCCATTTCTCTTATAAACTAATAGACGTTTAATGAAGAAATTTGTGTTAGTGGTTGAAATCACAAACAGAATGATCACAGTTGCACACCACTATGTAAAAATTATCCCAATTAGCGCTTTCAAGCTTCACAGCCCATCGTCAGATTGGAATAGACACAAAATAAGTGGAAACAACCCCTTCACCCCTCTCCACCACCATGCTCACACACAACAAGCTATAATATAAATGACCCTTCCCCACCCCCTAAACCCTGTCCCACCATCTGTAGAGTTACATATTTTTTCTAGCAAATTCCTTGTGTTTCAGTGTTGTGTGTGTGTGTGTGTGTGTGTGTGTGTGTGTGTGTGCATCCTTTTAAACTACCCACTTCCTCTCCACACAAGTGGGTCAGTCAACACCCTTATTTTAAAACATCCAAATAATACTATGCAAAATAATTCTTAATATTATCTATCTGTCCTCTATCATTTACTTCTTAATCATGTTATAAAATATTTCTTCATTATCAAATTTAATTTTAATATTAATTAAATTGTCTAACCCTTTTTCTCTCTCTTTCAATATTTCTAACTCCTCTCTAAGCTTCCTTTCAACTGTGTTATTCACTACTTTTACAATTTCGTATTCTTCCAAAGGATTAACAAACTTATGGTTGTCTTCTATGAAATGTCTTGCATATAACGAATTGGTTGTTCTATTACCTTCTCCACGTTTGTGGTCAGACAACCTGCATACGAATTTCCGTCCTGTCTCTCCTAGGTACACCTTGTTGCAGTCTTTACATTTTAATTTATAAATTCCGCTTTTCTGTAATACTGGAATTTTTTCTGTATTCTTATTCCTTATCTTATCAAATACCATTTCACATTTTTTAATAGCTATATCTACTCCATATTTATTAAAACATTTTATAATTTTTCTAGTATGTGAACCTATGTATGTCAATGACCCTGCATAATTCTTTTGTTCTGGTTCTATTTTATCTTTTTGTATGTTAACCCTTTTCATAACTTTATCCACTATGTTGGTGTTATAATTATTATTCCTTACAATTCCCTTTATCGTTCTTAACTCCCTATCTTTTGACTCGGTCTCTTTTAAACACTTCTGAGCTCTGTAACAAAATGAATTGATTGCCGCCATTTTATATCTATATGGGTGGTAAGACTCTCTTGGTATAATTATATCAGAATACGACTCTTTCCTAAATATCCCAAACTGTAGTTTCTCATTATCTTTAATTTCTATGTTTAAATCTAAGTAATTTATTTTCTTACCTCCTATCTCTTCTTTAAATTGTAAGTTTTTATCCTTACTATTTACCTCATTTATAAACTCATGCACTTCTTCTATGCTTCCTTCCCAAATTACTAATACATCATCAACGTATCTAGACCATAATTTTATATTGTTTTTATACTTAGTGGAAGTTATTAATTGCTTTTCAAAATCATTCATGTATATTTCAGCAAGAATAGGGGATAATGAAGACCCCATAGGTAAACCTTTTTTCTGTATATAAAACTTGTTATTAAACCTAAAATAGTTCTGATTTACACATTCTTTAATTACTTTCATCAACTGCTTTTTATACCTGTATTCTCCCATATTATTATCGTTTATTAACTTAATAACTTTATTTACTGTGATATTGGTAAACATGTCCTTAACATCCAGTGATATCAATTTTGTATTTACATTAATCCTAACATTTTCTAATTTTTCTATCAATTTTACATTATTCTCTATGTTGTATTTTGTCCCAAATTCATATTTCTCTTTCAGTACTCTGCTAACTTCCTTTGATAATTTATAAATAGGTGCATTAATAAAAGAAACAATCGGTCTAATTGGTTTTCCTTCTTTATGTATCTTAACCTGACTTTTAAAAGTTGGTGCTGTTGGATTACTTTCCAATAAATACTTTTTCTTATTTTCTTCTATAAATGTTATCTGTTTCATCATTTGTTTTATCCTTGACTGGTACTTACTTGTATAATCATACTTTATTTCCTCATATGGTCCTTCCCTTATAAATTCTTCCGTTTTCTTTATGTACTCGTCCTTTCTCAGTAGTACCATTGTATTTCCTTTGTCCGCCTTCGTTACTATAATATCATTCTTCTTTATTTAATTCTTTAGTTTAGTTACAGTTGATTTGATTTTTTGTTCATTTTTTGAATTATACAAACTTCTCTTAAATATTTTATCTACTACATTCCCTACTTCCCACCTTATTCTTTTTTTATCATTTTCATTTCCTAGTTTTTGTATTATGCTTTCGCATTCAATAATCGTTTTTTCTTGATTTAATTCTGGTGGCGGTGCGTATTTTAAGCCTTTTGCTAACATTTCTTTTTCTTCTGTATTGAAATTTACCTCTGTAAGGTTTATTACTCTTTTTTCATAGTTATTCTTAGAGAGGTGTTCCTTTTTTACTTCGTTCTTTTTTATTAACTTATTTAACTTATCTACCATTTTTTTATTTTTCTTTTCCAATTTCTTTTCTACGTACCCCAAACCAAAACTATATAATATTTCTTCTAACTCTACATACGAGTATATTCTTAACAATTCTATGTGTCTGTCATATAATTCCCTATTATATCTATTGATTAAGCCGTAGAGTGACCTTATTTCCAGTTTTATCCACAACTTCTCGCTTTGTTCTTTTACAAAGAACAAAAGTTAAATTGAAGAGGGTTTTAAGTAAAATATGGTTTAATAAACAATGTCTGGATAATAATGTCATCCCAAAGTACGCTCAAGTTAAAATTAAAAATAAGAACAGTGTAGCCAAAAAAGTAAAAGAACAAAGCGAGAAGTTGTGGATAAAACTGGAAATAAGGTCACTCTACGGCTTAATCAATAGATATAATAGGGAATTATATGACAGACACATAGAATTGTTAAGAATATACTCGTATGTAGAGTTAGAAGAAATATTATATAGTTTTGGTTTGGGGTACGTAGAAAAGAAATTGGAAAAGAAAAATAAAAAAATGGTAGATAAGTTAAATAAGTTAATAAAAAAGAACGAAGTAAAAAAGGAACACCTCTCTAAGAATAACTATGAAAAAAGAGTAATAAACCTTACAGAGGTAAATTTCAATACAGAAGAAAAAGAAATGTTAGCAAAAGGCTTAAAATACGCACCGCCACCAGAATTAAATCAAGAAAAAACGATTATTGAATGCGAAAGCATAATACAAAAACTAGGAAATGAAAATGATAAAAAAAGAATAAGGTGGGAAGTAGGGAATGTAGTAGATAAAATATTTAAGAGAAGTTTGTATAATTCAAAAAATGAACAAAAAATCAAATCAACTGTAACTAAACTAAAGAATAAAATAAAGAAGAATGATATTATAGTAACGAAGGCGGACAAAGGAAATACAATGGTACTACTGAGAAAGGACGAATACATAAAAAAACGGAAGAATTTATAAGGGAAGGACCATACGAGGAAATAAAGTATGATTATACAAGTAAGTACCAGTCAAGGATAAAACAAATGATGAAACAGATAACATTTATAGAAGAAAATAAGAAAAAGTATTTATTGGAAAGTAATCCAACAGCACCAACTTTTAAAAGTCAGGTTAAGATACATAAAGAAGGAAAACCAATTAGACCGATTGTTTCTTTTATTAATGCACCTATTTATAAATTATCAAAGGAAGTTAGCAGAGTACTGAAAGAGAAATATGAATTTGGGACAAAATACAACATAGAGAATAATGTAAAATTGATAGAAAAATTAGAAAATGTTAGGATTAATGTAAATACAAAATTGATATCACTGGATGTTAAGGACATGTTTACCAATATCACAGTAAATAAAGTTATTAAGTTAATAAACGATAATAATATGGGAGAATACAGGTATAAAAAGCAGTTGATGAAAGTAATTAAAGAATGTGTAAATCAGAACTATTTTAGGTTTAATAACAAGTTTTATATACAGAAAAAAGGTTTACCTATGGGGTCTTCATTATCCCCTATTCTTGCTGAAATATACATGAATGATTTTGAAAAGCAATTAATAACTTCCACTAAGTATAAAAACAATATAAAATTATGGTCTAGATACGTTGATGATGTATTAGTAATTTGGGAAGGAAGCATAGAAGAAGTGCATGAGTTTATAAATGAGGTAAATAGTAAGGATAAAAACTTACAATTTAAAGAAGAGATAGGAGGTAAGAAAATAAATTACTTAGATTTAAACATAGAAATTAAAGATAATGAGAAACTACAGTTTGGGATATTTAGGAAAGAGTCGTATTCTGATATAATTATACCAAGAGAGTCTTACCACCCATATAGATATAAAATGGCGGCAATCAATTCATTTTGTTACAGAGCTCAGAAGTGTTTAAAAGAGACCGAGTCAAAAGATAGGGAGTTAAGAACGATAAAGGGAATTGTAAGGAATAATAATTATAACACCAACATAGTGGATAAAGTTATGAAAAGGGTTAACATACAAAAAGATAAAATAGAACCAGAACAAAAGAATTATGCAGGGTCATTGACATACATAGGTTCACATACTAGAAAAATTATAAAATGTTTTAATAAATATGGAGTAGATATAGCTATTAAAAAATGTGAAACGGTATTTGATAAGATAAGGAATAAGAATATAGAAAAAATTCCAGTATTACAGAAAAGCGGAATTTATAAATTAAAATGTAAAGACTGCAACAAGGTGTACCTAGGAGAGACAGGACGGAAATTCGTATGCAGGTTGTCTGACCACAAACGTGGAGAAGGTAATAGAACAACCAATTCGTTATATGCAAGACATTTCATAGAAGACAACCATAAGTTTGTTAATCCTTTGGAAGAATACGAAATTGTAAAAGTAGTGAATAACACAGTTGAAAGGAAGCTTAGAGAGGAGTTAGAAATATTGAAAGAGAGAGAAAAAGGGTTAGACAATTTAATTAATATTAAAATTAAATTTGATAATGAAGAAATATTTTATAACATGATTAAGAAGTAAATGATAGAGGACAGATAGATAATATTAAGAATTATTTTGCATAGTACTATTTGGATGTTTTAAAATAAGGGTGTTGACTGACCCACGTGTGTGGAGAGGAAGTGGGTAGTTTAAAAGGATGCACACACACACACACACACACACACACACACACACACACACACAACACTGAAACACAAGGAATTTGCTAGAAAAAATATGTAACTCTACAGATGGTGGGACAGGGTTTAAGGGGTGGGGAAGGGTCATTTATATTATAGCTTGTTGTGTGTGAGCATGGTGGTGGAGAGGGGTGAAGGGGTTGTTTCCACTTATTTTGTGTCTATTCCAATCTGACGATGGGCTGTGAAGCTTGAAAGCGCTAATTGGGATAATTTTTACATAGTGGTGTGCAACTGTGATCATTCTGTTTATAATCTAATACATAATATTAACATATTTGTGATTTAAGCAAAATATACTAATGGCGTACAAACCATCTATGTCCAAATGTTTATATTTGCTTACATCACCATTATTCCTTATGCTACTACATATTTTTGGTACTATAACATTATTAGATACACTTACATACATTTGCTAATACTTTATTTCGGCAAATGTTATCTTGTTTACTTATACAGCATTGTTTAACATACATTATGCTCTTATATTGCCATTCTGTCACTCTTATTTAGTTATTTTGACCACATATTATATGCATTGCTGATAATTAAATTGTGTACAAATGTTGTACATGGTCTGTTTAGTGGACTTACTAACTTTTTTGTTAGCTAAAATTCCTTTAAGTTACTGTATGTTGGTTGTGTACACCTAGTCCTATGATTACAGTTAGTTAGTTTATTAAATTCCAGTTATTAAATTACTTGTATAATGATTGTGAGGTATTCTCATAGTTGTATTGAACATTCCTCTAACTATTGGTAAAATTTCTTACTCTCTCTACAAGTTTTGTTAAGGTTTTTTGATTAACTCTATTGTCACATAGGATTCTGTCTAATTGGTTTATTGTTATTATAAATAATCTGACTCATATAGTTGTGTCTTTCAGTTCATATGGTATTCATGGTCTTACACATTTATTCTTATTTGGTCTCTGTATGAAACAATTATTGATAACTACTTTATTTAATTATTGTGTATGATTTTATGTTGTAGGTCCAGTTCATGTGAGGTTATGTGTCATTTAGTTGGCAACAATATGCTTCTTACTTTATTCAGTATTCATCTTAAATACTGTCATGTCATTATGGCATGTTACTATAATTGTTTATTACTATGTTTTGCACATGTTGTACACATTTTACACTATATGTTTATACAATAATACTTAGTTTTTTATCTAACTGTGTTACACATTTTGGTGGGTTGCATCTTGGCTTGTATGCATTGATTTGTTTCTTTTCAACAACTTAGTTTGTTTACTACTTGTTGGCTTTAACATTTATCTATATTTTGTCCTGTGTTACTATGACATTCAGGCACATTCCATATCAAGGATTATAAAGCTTTTATTAGTGATCTCTTTGAGCAATTATTTCTTTTTTCAGTATCATTAAATTGGTGGTCTTACTGAGTATATTTGTGGTTTTACAATCTTGGATTACAATTGGTACACTAATTGTTTGTGTATTTCACTTGATAACCGTTGATCTTTTCACTTATTAATCTTTATTCACTTCCCTCATTTATAAACACTTCACTAATATTGTCTGTGTTGCTTATTTGGGGTTGGTGTTATTACATTATTTATTGTTGCACTTATATAAAGTATTCACTGTCATTGTTTGTGATCACTTATTAAGGTTCAACACTTGGTTTTTTATTATACTGGGTTCACTATGTCCTTCTTTGATAGGTAGTTTTTTATTACTACTAATCTTATAATTAACATTCTTATTTTGGTCATTATATTGATTGTGTTGCTTTCCATATTTTGGGAATGTTGATGTCTTGTTCTGGTCATACATAATCTTCATTCTTCATGGTACATTTCTTCTTCTTCTTCTTCTTCTTCTTCTTCTTCTTCTTCTTCTTCTTCTTCTTCTTCTTCTTCTTCTTCTTCTTCTTCTTCTACTGTTTCTTCTTCATGTTATTTGTTTGTCATTTGTGATGCTTTTCTTGGTTACTCACTATTTGTGATAATTCATGTTCATTTAACATAGTTATATTCTTCCACATTTTCACTCACTATTATGATAATCATTGTCTTATATTTATCTCGCTACTATTATGACAAATTAGTCTATTTTCTCACTATGATAATTGCATTGAATATGTCTTTTCCTTATGATGATAGTCACTTTTGGCATATCCCCTCACTATTTTGATCTATTGGGCCTAGATGCTAATGTATTATATTGATTCATTGTATTCTCTCCTTCTTCTTTATACTCGATGATATATTCTTATGACTCTTCTTTCTTCTTCGTTGGGTTGCTTTAATATTATTCATTTATAGATACCCTTTTGATTTTCATACTTCTATTCCTTCTTCCATGCTTGACGAAATATGCTTATGGTACTCTTTCATTTGACGTATTATATTATTTTTTTATGTAACCGTTGTTTTGATACGTTATATATATATATATATTTCAATATATATATATATATTTCAATCACTTTCTGCTACAGTCCGTTTCTTGATGTATATAATACATTTAATATTTATACATAAATTTACCTCAAGATGTTATTTTTCTATTTGGAACATGTTTCGGGTAATACCAGAAGCCAACATGGCTTCCTGTTGTAGGAAGTATTGAAAACAAATACACAAAAAACTAACACATACACCACAATCACACACAATAAAACCAACTTGAAATACCAGAAGCCAACAGGAAGCCACAATTATCAACCAACAACACATATGTACTTCACCAGACAAAAAAACTGGAAGGCTGAGGATGGGAACAAGATAGTACCCGTAACATGTTCCAAATAGAAAAATAACATCTTGAGGTAAATTTATGTATAAATATTAAATGTAAAATATATATATATTATAATATACTATCTTTGGTTCGGGTTTCGCCCCACTGTTGGGTTCGTCAATTTATAATACCCCTAGTACGTACATCTCTGTTTCTCTTCTCTATTCTAATTAATTAATGTACCAATTTATATTGAATTTTATTCTTGGATTTCGTTGTCCATGACGTGTCCGTTACTTAACTAAATATCACTATAATATTGACGACTCGGAACACTAAGTTTTTTATAAGTAAAAACGTAAAGTTTTACCTTACAGCCTAAACTGGCTTTCACCTATAGAAGGCTTCATCAGAGGCTGTCGTTAGTAGCGCTGTTCGTCTTGTTGTTGGTGACGAGATAGTTTTTCGAAAGATCGAAGCTGATCGAAGTTTACAATTATAATCAACTTTTTATCTACATACATGTATACAAATAATTATCATTATAATATCTAACAATAACTTTATCTTGACCTATAGATAACACATAAAAATTAAATTAATTAATACTCGATAACTGAGTTCAACCACAGTTCTACAACAGTAAATGAATTATACATATTACTTAATTACTTGATATTCGAACACATCTCACCACACACACACAGCTTCGATCTTTCGAAAAACTATCTCGTCACCAACAACAAGACGAACAGCACTACTAACGACAGCCTCTGATGAAGCCTTCTATATGTGAAAGCCGGTTTAGGCTGTAAGGTAAAACTTTACGTTTTTACTTATAAAAAACTTAGTGTTCTGAGTCGTCAATATTATAGTGATATTGAATTTTAATTTATTAGGTGTCGTGATGTTGTTAATTATATCTACCTTATCTCTCTATTTAATATAAAGGTGTTGATGTGAGTGAAACTTATGTAGGTAGGGTGTTATTCGAAAATTCAGCTCAAGCCTATTCTGTTTTGAGGAGAATGAGAGAAATTTTGTATGGAATTCTCCTCTCTTTAATACCTGAGAAGTCTGCGAATAGCGCTGTGGTTCCCAGACAAGGGAATTTTGTAGGTTAATCCACCGTTTACGGTGATTATTGGTTATACTCTCTATCTATTTTATTTCTTATTCACACTCCATTAAATCATACATAAATGAGAAGATATTGAAATTCTGCAATGATTCTTTATTAGTTTTAATATTTAATATCCAACAAGATTGTTCTTACTTTAGATACGAAAAGGCTATAAGTCTGAATTAATCGATTATCGATCGATACAAGGTTTTATATTAAATTCAGTTATGGTTTTTTATAATTCTTTTAAATACAGGGCGTGAAGGTTCTTTCAACTGTTGGGAAGATCAGAAAATACATAAATAGGAATATAAGGTTTTACAATATAAAGTTTTATTTTATTAAATATTATTTAAGTAATTGAAGCTTTACCGTCCGCTGGACATCGCAGCTCGAGGAGGCTGTTCACGTCTAACCTCTATTAGTGTTTGGTCCGTAGCGAAAGCAGATGAAATGATCTTCGTCCGTCTTGTCTGCAAAGTTGTAAATAAAGTGGAATTCTTGGTCCTTGGGTGATGCAGAAATACCACTCCTTTTGTTCACCAATGTCCAAGCTTGTGATTACGTGCTTCGATGAACTCCGAATCCAAATACGTTTTTCTATTGGAAGGTGTAAATTGCAAGTTCCAATATAATTTGGTGGTTATTTTAGTTTCAATTGTTTTAGAGGATTAAATCTTTATGCAGGTAGTTATTTCTCTGGTTTTATTACTTTGTTAATTTAACATTCTGTTCATGATCCGGAATTGGGCAATCCAAGTTCTTCCTTTAATTTTAGTTACTTATTATATCGTTTTATATTATCCAATCATGCAATTTGGTTAATGGTTATTTGACCCAACAATTGCAATTAGTCATTCATTTATAGTAACTTTTGCTGTACTTATTATTTTAAATTAAATTGGTTTTTTATTGAGCATCTCTCTTAGTTAACTCTCCTCGTTCATGTCAAAAAATTCAATAATCAAAATCAACAAAATCTATCTATTTTTGTCGTCCATAGCAACACTCCTTTTTATTCTTATTCGATATGGTGTTAATTTATAATCATTTCATACAATATTCTTCCACTCATCAAAATAATTCCTTCTAAACTGCCATTATATCCGAATATATTCTTATTTATAGCTTGTTTACTGATTCCTATATATTTTGCCGGTTTTTCACTCTTAGTCTGTTTCTTTTAATAAATATTATTTTTCCGTTACCAAACATTATCTAGCGGTATCATTGCACTATGGCATTACCATAATTTGTTTAGTTTGAGTTTGTTTATTATTTATTATTAATTATTATTAATTTCTACTAACTCATTGAATTATATTTAGTATTTGTTACTAATTTCTTTACCTAACCTTCCTGATCTGATTTATTATATAATGTTATTGGCTGTTAGGCCTATTATTATACCTTGATCTACTTCTGAATTTAACTTGTTAACAATTATAGCCTTTTTATCCAAGTTTACAATTATAATCAACTTTTTATCTACGTACATGTATACAAATAATTATCATTATAATATCTAACAATAACTTTATCTTGACCTATAGATAACACATAAAAATTAAATTAATTAATACTCAATAACTGAGTTCAACCACAGTTCTACAACAGTAAGTGAATTATACATATTACTTAATTACTTGATATTCTATCAACAGGAAAACTTTCACATGATAACACAAAATATAACATCACAGTTAAGATAACAACATAACATCATACAATTCATAACAAGTATTTTTGAGTAACTCAGGTCATACACTATTTACTTATTCTTATCTATTTTAAAAACATCAATTACTCTGAAATAGTCAACATTAGTTTTTCTTTTTTACAATATTTGTCAATGTTTTTTATTTACCTCTCACTGAACCTTGAGTTTTACCTATATTATCATTATTACATGCTTATCTTTTATTATTATTATTATTACCTTGCATTCTTATTACTTTTAAACAATGATGGGTTCATTTTATGACCTTTTTATAAGTGTGGAAAATTAAAATATTTTCTTCCCTATTCTAATTTTAATATTTTATTTATGTAACGTCGAGGACCACATTTCTGTTACGTTACAATATATATATATATATATATTATAACATCGCCAAATTCAGATCATAGTTGATGACTATAAGTATGTAAGAAATGCTAAAAAATAATATATTTTAATAAATAAATAATGAAGAGAATGAAATTAGAAAATATAATTAAGAAAGAAGGAGGAAGAATTATAAACTAAAAGTGATTATTAAAGAAACTCACAAACTAGACTGACAGACAAACGACTTTGACCCAACCCCAGAGATTGGCCAGATAAGAACCAAAATAAAAGTAAACAAGATGAGAAGTGAAGGAGAAGAAAATTGAGAACCAAGAGGGAACAAACCCACGATGAAGAAAATAAAATGAAACAAGTCGAGAAAACACAGACAAGGAATAGAGAATAGAGAAGGGAGAAATAATATAATCAAATCTAATAAAGGAAACCAAACCGGTAAAGAACCAATATAAAAAATAAATGTTAGTAGTGATTGAGTGACAATTGTAATTAGTCATTAATAAAACACGATAGCTAAAAATACACTAGCCAAAGAATTAGAAGTACATGTAAGTTAGTAATAGAGAAAGACATGATATTAATAAGTATATATAATATGTGTAGAGAAAGAGAGAGATATTGAAATAGTGAGAAGTAAACGGAATTTAACATAGTGAAAGTGAAATTATCCTAAAGTGAAATGATAGAAAAAGAAACACTAAGTAAATTATAATAAACACAAGATAATTTAAAAGTGCAGGTGAAGAGTAAATAAAAATATTGCCAATGATAGCAATAGTAAAATTAGTAAAAGCTAAGATAAACACTTAGTAAAAATAACAAACACTAAAGGTTTAATAGTGAACAATAATATTTAAGAAAGTTGTTAAGAATTGTCTTTAAAGTAAACCAGTAATTAAGCAGTAATGAACACTGAAGAGTGATATTAACTGTATTGATTAGATAAGAATATTATTATAGAGTTTAAAAGTATATAGTAGAATTTAAAGGTGAGAACCACTTGAAAATGTAATCAGATAGTGTTAACATGGAATGAAGGCAAAGAGTTTTTATGAAATAAGAAGTTTAAAACAGTCAATAAACACCCATGTTAGAAGGGATGATTATTGAATCAAGTTCGAAAGAGGTGAGGTTGTTTATCACCCAAAAAATAAAATCAAAGGTAATGAATTGTACACCAATATTAGATATTAAGTGTTAAACAGTTGTTTAAACAAACTTATGAATAGGATATGGATGGGATAATTATACCTACCATAGACCTAAATGTTGTATTTTATGATGAAAAAATAGTAATTAATAGCCATATTGTTGACGTTGGCGGAGTAACTAAGTAAGAAAAGAAAGCAATGTTTGATTTAGAAAACGAGAAAACCAGTTAGTTAATAGTTAGCAATACATGATGTATAAAATAGTAGCAACATACAAATCACACAAAAACAGAACCAAAACACATCAATAGATTATAAACATAGTTATAAGAACAAAATAAAGCTCTAGGCTAAAATAAGATATAATGTATATGAAATACTCAAAAATCAGTAATGGCTACTTAGACTTGAGAAAAGCCTAACTGTCAAACACCAACAAATACAAATTGTACGAAAATAACCAAGTAATTAACAAATCCAAGGTGACAAATTAACCAAGGATAAATTGTAAATCTTATTAAAAGCAAAATATTAGAATAAGGAGTTAAATTAACAGAGAAATGTAATTAGGAAATATTAAAATAATTGTAAACTTATAAAACATGAAATAACCCAATATTGTGGGATACCAAAATAATTTTTGGAAGAAAATACAAATAACAGTGCTAATAATTAATACTTAGGAAGGAAGATAATGTAAGGAAGACAGTCAGAAGATATATGAGGATTTTGAAAAGAATTCAAATTTTGATAACAATGGATTTATGTCAAGCTAACCCAATCATAATTCATTGGTAACCATAGAAACCGCCGTTGAAGATGGAATTACCGTTGAATATCATTACTCGAAAAGTGACGCTCTTGGAAAACAGAAGCCAAAATTTTTAACAACCAATTTTTAATTTAAAATGTTATAAAAGTTGACCAAATTACCAAAATTGAACGAGAAGGAGGCAGACTACGACTGAAACCAATTAACTGATGACGAAGACCTTTTAATTCGAAACAAAGGGTATAAATTAATCCAAGTACATTGAAAAAGATGCCAGAATCCCGAATAATTGAAAATTGAATTCTATTGCAGCTACAGCCCTTTGTACCAGACCAACTGATTAACCCCAGGCTACGAAGTTGTTAAGTATCCTATAAATTATCCAAACTTCCGAAATAACCCACTTTGAATATTTCTCACTATACTATTAAATATCACTAAACTGAATTTATTCTCTTTCAAAGATTAAATAATAAACTAAGACACTGAAAACTTGTCAAATCAAAAAAATAACCTATTGTTAGTTTACGAACCTTTAAAACACTTTTACTACACTCCAACAAACCAATTATAGCTACACATCATAATATTTAAGTAGAAATATTGTAAGGTTGTGTATTTTTATTATCGTAATTGCATCTAATCCTTTTTTCATGGTCAAAAGAATCCAGACGATTGAACGAAAATATTTGTTGACTACTTCGGTAGAACGCCATTACAGGGTATTTGTTACTTTCAAAATCGATTTGTTAAACCCAGAGAGAGATTGTCTCATAGATAAATAACTGGTGCAAAATGATATAATAAACCAAATATAACTTGTGTCAATGAAAACAGTAATAACAACTCATTAATAAATCAATACTGTGTATAACAAATGTGTTTTATTTTCAGTAGGAAAGTGTATTATTAATATTGTACATGTTAGCGGACATCTAAGAATTGGAGACTAGCGCTCTAGTAGTGAATACAGCAAACTGCTGGCTTGATCGTAAAAATCGATAAGCGGTGGGACAAGTTGAATTATCAACACCGCATGAGTGGAACCGCTGATAATAATAAGTTATTTTAATTGTTTAAAATAAACAATTTGGTGCCACCCAGGATTTATACACTCCTAGTGAACCTCAGGTAAGGAATACGATACCTGGTTATTCGTACGTTCGCGACGGACTCAAGCAGCGGAAGTTACACTACCGAGCAACGACAGATTGGTAAGACAATACACAAGTTACACTCTGAGACTTCTACATTTTACAGGATTCGTTAAGAACGACGACACACATGATACGTTATAAATTGACGCATCCAACGTGTGGCAAAATAACACGGAAGCAAACAACGAAACTTTGTAATAAATTGGCTTCCATCGCGGGGCTTGAAGGAGACGGACGTCTCACAAACTTTGTAATAAATTGGCGACCAACTGGTGGGACTAAAAGAAAGGGAGATACAAAATTCTAGCGGCGATTGCGAAAGTATATCAAGATGCATACAAGAGGATTATCGAAAAATTTGGCGAAGGACAAAGAGATGGAAGAAAATAGAGGGGAAGAAGAGGAAGGAACATCGATCGAAGAAGTGGAGACAACAATAACCACAACAGAACCAACCAAAGACAAAGAAAAGGAACCACAGGCGGGTGACAGGGAGGAAGCCAGAGGAGGCGTGGATTTACAACAATTATGGGAGTTGATTACAAGAGTGAGGAGAGTTTGAAACAAATCAATGAAAAAATAATTAGTACCAACAAAAGTACTAAGGAAGAGTTAAGACAAACAATTAACCAAAACAACGAAACATTACAACACCAGTTGATGGAGTACTGGCAAGAAACCAAACAACAGATCACTGAAACAAATGAGAAGTTAGAGGAGACGTTGGAGAGACTGGAGAAAACCAACGAAACTGTTTCAGAAGTCCGTGAGGAAGTACTCAATAAAATAAACAACCTCAAAGGAGAAAATAAAAGGAGAGTTGAGGAATGTCACGAAGAAACAGCCAAAAGATGTGAACAGGTGAACCAGGACATGCATCAAGTCCGGGAAGAGAACCAGAAGGAGATAGCAGCTGTACGAACAGACCTGGGAGAAAGAATGGAAGGAGTGTACAGCAATCTAAATAGAATCGACAGCAAGGTGGACAAAAACAAACAAAGAATTGACGAGATGCACAGACGGGAAGAATCATTACGGGAAGAAGTGGACGCCTGGCGTGACCGGCCATGTAACACTAACCATATCATTAACACTGACAATAGGGACACGATCAACTTCCGCAATTATGAGAGAAACCCAATTGAATTCCTGAATAGGGTGGAAGAGCTGATAGTGAAAAATTGCGAGACCCGATGGACAACGGTGAGGGGAATGCTGGACGAGATGTTCAAAGAAACATATGACAACTGGTGGACCACCACAAGACCAGACATCCAGAGCATCCAAGAATTCAAGACCCAATTCAAGGCGAAATACTGGTCTGAATCGACCCAGAACATGGTCCGCAACAACTTAAGTAACGGGAGATATGAGAGTCAGAACGGACAGTCTCTCACATCCTACTTCCTGGAAAAGATACGCATGGCAAGAAATTTGGAACCCCACATTCCGGAAGAGTGTCTTGTGATACAACTGTCTTACCATTACGACGACGCCATACAGAAAGCCCGGATGTACAGTCAGGTCAAGACCATTCAAGTCATGGCTAGTCTGTTAGAGAGCCATGAGCACGAATGGCAATACCGAAAGAATAGATTCTCGAGCTTCAGAAATAGTAAGGTAAAGGAGGGACCATCATCACCAAACCAACAGGGTGATAACAAGCCACCACAAAACAACCATAATAACAATCCAGGGAATCAACGTGGTAATAATACACCCAGGAACTTTAACCGAAATGGGAACAACAATAACAATTTTAGAAACAACTACAGGGGTAACTACCCACAGAATGGTCCCAACAATTATCATCGCCCTGGAAACAGTAATAATAACAACAACCAAGGGTACCGACCGCAGGTAAATTACATGAGAGGACAAACACAGCGGAGTCCAGGAAGAAACTATTCACAAGCAAATTATCGACGAGGGTACTTTAACCAGGTACCAGACACAAGAAGCCACACATTCGAGGAAAATAACAAGAACGATGGAAGTAACCTGAACAACCGACAGGAGCCAGTAACGGACACACAAATGAACACTAATGAAGTCAGGCACAATGAGGTCAGCCCTCATTTAAACGCCTAAGGTCAGTGAAAACTGTGAACAGCCCATCACTGGACCAATCTCTTGGGGAATGTAAGACAACAGACAATAGAATCACTATAATACATACAAATTACTTAAAAAATACAAGAGACGAGTTGATTGAAGAAAGTAATCAACCGATGCTTAGCCGAAACAGTGAGATAGTGTACATAAGTGCCCAAATAAATGGAATCATGTCAACATTGATGATCGATACAGGATCTAATATATCTTTGATCGACCAAGTGGAGTTAAGCAGACTACAGCAGGAAAGTAGTATACCTATACCAACTCTACCAATAAACAATGTGACCATCATCGGTGCTACAGGCAGACAAAACAAAACTGTCAGGAAACAAGTGTCCTTGGAACTTAACAGTAAAGGCTTAACATTCACTATGTCTTTTCTTGTTGCTAGCGGCCTGCCATTCTCTATACTTGTTGGATGTGATATACTCAGACAATACTCTGCCATAATTGATCTGCGGCAAGGAGAAGTATCACTAAACACTGAACATGGAATATGGACAACCGATATAGTGAAGGGTAGTAACTTACCTTCAATAACCAACTGCTGCACAATGTTACAAAACAATTACTGCCAACAATCACATGGAAGGATAGTAAATGAATGGAAGGATGAAGAAATATGGTCGAGCAAGCTGGAGGAGATCAGACAATTCCAACGAGAAGGACAAGAGCAACAGATTAGTGTACACCAGTCAGAGGATCTCATAAACATTTACAATAAGTATAGACATATTTTTTCTGACGCCCCGGGCAAGGTAATAGACTACCAATGTAAAATAATATTCAAGGAGCCTGTTGATTTCAAGAAAAAATCTTACCCTATCGCCTACTCACAAAGGAATGCAGTGAGGGCAGAGATCAACCAAATGATGGAAGACGATATAATAGAACTGAGTCAATCACCATATACCAGTCCAATAGTGGCGATACCGAAAAAGGACGGAAAGGTAAGAATATGCCTCGATGCAAGAGAGATCAATAAAATGATCGTAAATGACAGAACATCCCCAGGCGAAATTGAAGAGATTCTAAAGAAGTTCCATGGTTCTAAATACATCAGCGCATGGGATACAGTATGTGGATACTGGCAGGTGGAGCTACATCCGAACAGTAGAAAATACTTAGCTTTTCTGTTCGATGGGAGGAACTATCAGTTCAAAAGACTGCCATTTGGACTGATAAATTCGGTCGCAGTATTCGTTAAGTGTATGGATCAGATATTGGGACAAGAGGTGCTGAATTTTACCACTGTATACGGAGATGACTTGCTGATAACATTATCAAATTGGCAAGAACACTGTGATTGAGTGGAGACGGTATTAAGAAAATTAGCAGATTACCACATCACCCTTAAGCTGGATAAGTCGAAGTTTATTCTTGGATTTCGTTGTCCATGACGTGTCCGTTACTTAACTAAATATCACTATAATATTGACGACTCGGAACACTAAGTTTTTTATAAGTAAAAACGTAAAGTTTTACCTTACAGCCTAAACCGGCTTTCACCTATAGAAGGCTTCATCAGAGGCTGTCGTAAGTAGCGCTGTTCGTCTTGTTGTTGGCGACGAGATAGTGTTTCGAAAGATCGAAGCTGTGTGTGTGTGGTGAGATGTGTTCGAATAATGCGTGCGATTTGAATTGTGTCTGTTCGTTTAGGATGTCGTTTTTATTTGTTTTTGTGTGTTTGTATATTTCTAATTGTTCTAGAGTGTCTAGTTTTCGGCCTTTTGTGTGTACGTGTAGTATGTTCATGTTATTGTCGATGTTTTTATATGTGTGGTTTGCTTCAATGAGGTGGTTTGCGAAGGTAGATTCTGTAGTGGTGTGGAGTGCTTTTGTGTGTTCAATGTATCTCTGTTTGAAGCTACGTCCTGTCTGGCCTATGTAGAAATTTGAACAATTTAGCTTATATACACCGGGTAGATCGAATTTGTTTTGTGCTTTGGGCATGAGTTTTGATAGTGTGTGTTCTGTTTTGTTAGTAGTTTTGTAAGCGATTCTGTATCCTGCTTTTTTGAATTTGTGGGCATTTTTTTCTGTTTGTTTGTTGATGTATGTTAGTGTTATGAATTTGTTGTTTTCTGTCTTTGTCTGTTGTTTGTTTTGTGTTTTGTGTAGGAGTTTACTGACTATTGTTCTGTCATAACCGTTAGATTCTGCTAGATATTTTATCGTGTTTAGTTCGTCTTTGTAGTCTATTTCATCTAAGGGGATGTTGTTAAGTCTATGTATCATGTTTCTAAAAGCAGCTAGTTTGTGTTGTATTGGGTGATTGGAGGTGTTGTGTATTAGTGTGTCAGTTGGTAGTTGGTTTTCTGTATATACTAAATTTGTGCCTGTGTTCTAGTTTTGTGATGGAGAGGTCTAAGAAGTTTATGGTATTGTTGTGTTCGTATTCGGCAGTGAAGGTTATGTTTTTATGTATTTTGTTTATGTGCGTTAGTAACTGTTCACATTGTCTTTTGTTTCCCCTGTATAGTATTAGAATGTCATCAACGTATCTGTGCCAATATAGTATTTTATGTGAGTGTCTGTCATTGTTTGTGAGTATTTTTGTTTTTTCTAAGTGTTGGAGGAAGACTTCTGCTAGAATGCTGGATATGGGGGAGCCCATGGGTAGGCCATCGTTCTGTGTGTAGTATTTATTGTTATAAGTAAAGTAGTTTTGTTTTGTGATAATGTTCAGAGTTTCTGTTATTTCATTGATAAGTTCGTCTGGTGTGTTGTTCTGTTTGAGTTTGTTTTGTAGCATGGTGATTGTTTCAGAGATGGGGATGTTTGTGTACAGGTTTTTAATGTCAAAGGAGGCTAATGTGGCGTTATGGGGGATGTGTATGTCTTTTATTTTTGTTACTAGGTCAGTGTTGTTTTTTGCTGCAATGTTGTTGTCTATTTGTGTGTGTTGTCTAATAATTTTGTCTAGATATTTTGCCAGTTTGTGTGCAGGGGCATTACGGTAGTTGATAATGGGGCGGATCGGAATGTCTTCTTTATGGATTTTGGGAAGCGCTTGGATTGTAGGTGCTGATGGTCGGATTTGTTTCATGTAGGGCTTTTGTTTATGTGTCATAATGTGTTTGGCTTTGTTGACTATTTGTTTTACTGAGTTTTGGTATCTGTCGGTGGGGTCGTGTTTTAGTTCTGTGATGTTGTTCTGTTCCATGAAGTCTTGTACTTTTTTGTGTAGGTTGTCTGTGGGGATAATTACAGTCGTGTTGCCTTTGTCAGCTTTTACAAATGTGATGTTGTGTTTGTGTGCCTTTTCCCTCAGTTTGATGGCTGTGTGTATTTCTGAGTTGTGGTTGTTGTTGTCTGGTGTCTTATGTACTCCTATTGTGTTGTTTATATTATGTCTTAATGTGTCTTGATGTTTAAGACAAAACGAACAAACACTCCTTGATAAAGGCCTAAAACATAACATACATTACAAACATAACAACCAAACACTAACAAAGCTCATAATTGACACAGAAACAAATATACAAAACACAGCACCAGAACATCAAGACACATTAAGACATAATATAAACAACACAATAGGAATACATAAGACACCAGACAACAACAACCACAACTCAGAAATACACACAGCCATCAAACTGAGGGAAAAGGCACACAAACACAACATCACATTTGTAAAAGCTGACAAAGGCAACACGACTGTAATTATCCCCACAGACAACCTACACAAAAAAGTACAAGACTTCATGGAACAGAACAACATCACAGAACTAAAACACGACCCCACCGACAGATACCAAAACTCAGTAAAACAAATAGTCAACAAAGCCAAACACATTATGACACATAAACAAAAGCCCTACATGAAACAAATCCGACCATCAGCACCTACACTCCAAGCGCTTCCCAAAATCCATAAAGAAGACATTCCGATCCGCCCCATTATCAACTACCGTAATGCCCCTGCACACAAACTGGCAAAATATCTAGACAAAATTATTAGACAACACACACAAATAGACAACAACATTGCAGCAAAAAACAACACTGACCTAGTAACAAAAATAAAAGACATACACATCCCCCATAACGCCACATTAGCCTCCTTTGACATTAAAAACCTGTACACAAACATCCCCATCTCTGAAACAATCACCATGCTACAAAACAAACTCAAACAGAACAACACACCAGACGAACTTATCAATGAAATAACAGAAACTCTGAACATTATCACAAAACAAAACTACTTTACTTATAACAATAAATACTATACACAGAACGATGGCCTACCCATGGGCTCCCCCATATCCAGCATTCTAGCAGAAGTCTTCCTCCAACACTTAGAAAAAACAAAATACTCACAAACAATGACAGACACTCACATAAAATACTATATTGGCACAGATACGTTGATGACATTCTAATACTATACAGGGGAAACAAAAGACAATGTGAACAGTTACTAACGCACATAAACAAAATACATAAAAACATAACCTTCACTGCCGAATACGAACACAACAATACCATAAACTTCTTAGACAACAAATTCATAACACTAACATACATCAACAAACAAACAGAAAAAAATGCCCACAAATTCAAAAAAGCAGGATACAGAATCGCTTACAAAACTACTAACAAAACAGAACACACACTATCAAAACTCATGCCCAAAGCACAAAACAAATTCGATCTACCCGGTGTATATAAGCTAAATTGTTCAAATTTCTACATAGGCCAGACAGGACGTAGCTTCAAACAGAGATACATTGAACACACAAAAGCACTCCACACCACTACAGAATCTACCTTCGCAAACCACCTCATTGAAGCAAACCACACATATAAAAACATCGACAATAACATGAACATACTACACGTACACACAAAAGGCCGAAAACTAGACACTCTAGAACAATTAGAAATATACAAACACACAAAAACAAATAAAAACGACATCCTAAACGAACAGACACAATTCAAATCGCACGCATTATTCGAACACATCTCACCACACACACACAGCTTCGATCTTTCGAAACACTATCTCGTCGCCAACAACAAGACGAACAGCGCTACTTACGACAGCCTCTGATGAAGCCTTCTATAGGTGAAAGCCGGTTTAGGCTGTAAGGTAAAACTTTACGTTTTTACTTATAAAAAACTTAGTGTTCCGAGTCGTCAATATTATAGTGATATTTCGAAGTTTATAGCTTGCAAGGTACAATGTTTAGGGTTTAATCTAACAGAAGAAGGCATCTCCCCTTCATCGGAAAAAGTTGAAGTGATACAACGATTCCCCACACCTAAAAACAAAAAACAGCTACAGTCTTTCCTTGGAATCTGCAATTATTATCGGAAATTCCAGGAAAATTATTCCAAGTTAACAGCACAATTTAAAAAACAATTATCCACTAAAGATAAATGGACATGGGGAGCCGAACAAGATGAAGTATTTAAACAAATAAAAGAGCAGTTTTTAAACACCGTTATTTTACACCATCCAGACTTCAAAAAGCCATTCTTCATGAACTGTGATGCGAGCGACGTGAGTGTAGGTGCGGTATTATATCAAGAAGATGATAAGGGGCAACATATGGTCATAAGGTTTGCAAGTAGAACCTTAAACGGATGTGAAAGGAATTACCACGTCACGGAGAAAGAACTACTTAGTGTTGTGTTCGCCTGTAACAAATTCAGGACTTACATTATAGGATACAACATAACCGTAAGAAGTGACCATAGATCCATATCTTTCCTTAAGCAGTGTAAGCTCAGTCATGGAAGACTAACCCGATGGATTTTATTACTCCAAGAATACCATATTAACTGGGAATACATACCAGGGAAGAAAAACACAGCTGCTGATATATTATCCCGTATCAACATCCAGCAACAAACTTTTGAGGGAGAGAAAGAACAGTTAGTTAAAGTGTATAACATAATCAAGGATAGAACAGATCTGGAAAAAATAACGCTGGAAATAAGAAAACATCAAGATATGGACCCAAAAATAATGAGTATCCAGGAGAGAATATTGCAAGAAGAAGAACCCATTGTACAGTATTATAAGGTACACAATAACCTGTTATTCATTAAAAACAACCCTAACATTGGAGAGTGGAAACTAGTAATCCCGTCTATTGTAGAAGAACAACTGATATTGGACTACCACATTCGGTACGGCCATATGGGTGCCATGAAAGTAATAAAAGCATTAGAGGAACAAGTGTGTATATAGAATATTTATCGAAAGGTGAGCAAAACTATACAAAAATGCAGTATTTGCCAAATGGTAAAGTGCAACAATTCCAAAAAAAAGGGTATGATGATACCAATAATACCGAGTCAAAAATTAGAAAGAGTATTCCTTGATATTTGTGGTCCATTTCCTCGCAGTGGAGGAAGACACCGATTTCGATTCATTATAATCATATTCGATCACTTCACCAAATATACTAAATTGTACTCCATTAACCGCGCTACTACCAAGAAAATTATTGAAATCATATTAACCAAATTTATACTAGAAGTAGGGGAACCTATGGCAATCATAACCGATCATGGGACTCAGTTTAAAGGAACTCTATGGAAAAGCAAACTCTGGGAACATGGCATTAAAACCTACAAAACATCCGTTTATCACCCCAGCAGTAATCCAGCTGAGAGAGTACTTAGAGAAGTGGGTCGAATCCTAAGGACCTACTGCCATGATAAACAAAAGGAATGGCACAATTACCTAATATCCACTGAAGAATTTATAAACCTGGCTTACCACAACTTCACTGAAGCCACCCCATACACAATGATGTTCGAGCGGCCACCGCCTAGAGAGATAAATGATCTGATTCAATTTCCCACAAACACTGAATACCAATTCGAAAAAAGAAAAGTTTACAACAGAATCGCAGAGAAGGTAGAGCAACAAAAGAATAAATATTCTAAGAACCATCAAAATACTATCAAATACCAGATAGAAGAAAGTGTGCTGATAAAAAAACAGAGAATTACCCAGCTCAATAGAAGGCATTACAAAAAAGTTACTATTATTATACGTGGGACTGTACACTATCACAAGAGACAAGGGCAATAACACTTATGAAATCACTAACCCCATCACTAAGAAAATAAAGGGGGTATACAATCAGGCATCAATTAAGAAATATTATGACAGCCAAACATGACTGAAGAAAAAAGTTAAGGTATAAAAACGACCGAATTACTTCGAATAAAAAGAGTTAACAAGACAAACGAATAAGTTTGCAATTAAATAATAAAGAAAAGTATAAGATGAATTTCAAAATTAAAAAGGTTATGTAAGGCCAACTTACACAAATATTTCGATAATATATTAGACCAATTATAAAATGGAGGAATAAAGTTACAAGGAATTCCTACAGAGTAAGATCAACTTACCATCAAATAAAGTTGACATATGAAGTATAATATAAAAAATAATAATAAAGGAATAAGTTACCAAAAATTCTTATAAAGTAAGAACCACAAACTTACTATAATATTTAAACAAAAAATTATAAAATAAAGGAATAAAGTTACAAAACATTCCTATAAAATAAGATTAACTTACAATGATCTTTAGCCAACATATGAGGCAACAAAGCAAAACATACTATAAAGGAATAAGCTACAAAAATTCCTAACTAGTAAGAAACACTAACTAGTAAAAAACACTAACTTACTATGATATTTAAAAAATTATGAAAGAAAAAAAACAATCAAAATGATCAACTTCCACAACTATTTAGAAAAATATGGGAAGTAAAATAAACAAACCAATGATCAAAAAACGAAATAAATAAAATAAATATTCTAAGAGTTGTAATATGAAATGAGATGAAACAAAGAGTAATTTAAAAGGAATAAAAATGTTAATTGTATCAATAGAAAGCAATGCTTCAAGTATTATCAAATGATATCTATAAAGAAAGATGAAAAAATATATATCACTATAATATTGACGACTCGGAACACTAAGTTTTTTATAAGTAAAAACGTAAAGTTTTACCTTACAGCCTAAACCGGCCTTCTATAGGTGAAAGCCGGTTTAGGCTGTAAGGTAAAACTTTAAGTTTTTACTTATAAAAAACTTAGTGTTCCGAGTCGTCAATATTATAGTGATATTTAGTTAAGTAACGGACACGTCATGGACAACGAAATCCAAGAAAAAATATATGACTCGAACTGAGCAATAATGAAATACAAAAGTAAAAGATTCCCAACAAATATTATGATTATTATTATTATTATGAGTCACGAGATGACTGTATTGAAGATTCATTAATTGAGACTGACTGTTGAATAAGTCCAGCAATCATTTAACTGATCAGGGATGATGTTCCCCTGACCTCAGAAAAGTGTAGTTTTGAACGACGGAGTTAGGTAAGCCAATAGAGCCCATCCAAATCGATTTCAGCTACAAAGTAGGGCTAGCTAGGGAAAATAAGATTTATAGGGAATAATTTACAATAAAAAATCAATAAACCAGTTCGTAATAAGAGAAAATAATGAAGAAAAGACTCAGAAGAAAGGAAGTAGAAGATACAGATTTGAACATAAAACTGAACAGGAAGCAGGAGAATTTAAGAAGAAAATGATACAATATAATTGATAATTTCATCAAACTTATAATCACGTTTTATAAAATGATCAATTTTGGTGGAAGGGCATTATATAACATCACCAAATTCAGATCATAGTTGATGACTATAAGTATGTAAGAAATGCTAAAAAATAATATATTTTAATAAATAAATAATGAAGAGAATAAAATTAGAAAATGTAATTAAGAAAGAAGGAGGAAGAATTATAAACTAAAAGTGATTATTAAAGAAACTCACAGACTAGACTGACAGACAAACGACTTTGACCCAACCCCAGAGATTGGCCAGATAAGAACCAAAATAAAAGTAAACAAGATGAGAAGTGAAGGAAAAGAAAAATGAGAACCAAGAGGGAACAAACCCACGATGAAAATAAAATGAAACAAGTCGAGAAAACACAGACAAGGAATAGAGAATAGAGAAGGGAGAAATAATATAATCAAATCTAATAAAGGAAACCAAACCGGTAAAGAACCAATATAAAAAATAAATGTTAGTAGTGATTGAGTGACAATTGTAATTAGTCATTAATAAAACACGATAGCTAAAAATACACTAGCCAAAGAATTAGAAGTACATGTAAGTTAGTAATAGAGAAAGACATGATATTAATAAGTATATATAATATGTGTAGAGAAAGAGAGAGATATTGAAATAGTGAGAAGTAAACGGAATTTAACATAGTGAAAGTGAAATTATCCTAAAGTGAAATGATAGAAAAAGAAACACTAAGTAAATTATAATAAACACAAGATAATTTAAAAGTGCAGGTGAAGAGTAAATAAAAATATTGCCAATGATAGCAATAGTAAAATTAGTAAAAGCTAAGATAAACACTTAGTAAAAATAACAAACACTAAAGGTTTAATAGTGAACAATAATATTTAAGAAAGTTGTTAAGAATTGTCTTTAAAGTAAACCAATAATTAAGCAGTAATGAACACTGAAGAGTGATATTAACTGTATTGATTAGATAAGAATATTATTATAGAGTTTAAAAGTATATAGTAGAATTTAAAGGTGAGAACCACTTGAAAATGTAATCAGATAGTGTTAACATGGAATGAAGGCAAAGAGTTTTTATGAAATAAGAAGTTTAAAACAGTCAATAAACACCCATGTTAGAAGGGATGATTATTGAATCAAGTTCGAAAGAGGTGAGGTTGTTTATCACCCAAAAAATAAAATCAAAGGTAATGAATTGTACACCAATATTAGATATTAAGTGTTAAACAGTTGTTTAAAGAAACTTATGAATAGGATATGGGTGGGATAATTATACCTACCATAGACCTAAATGTTGTATTTTATGATGAAAAAATAGTAATTAATAGCCATATTGTTGACGTTGGCGGAGTAAATAAGTAAGAAAAGAAAGCAATGTTTGATTTAGAAAACGAGAAAACCAGTTAGTTAATAGTTAGCAATATTGATAACAATGGATTTATGTCAAGCTAACCCAATCATAATTTATTGGTAACCATAGAAACCGCCGTTGAAGACGGAATTACCGTTGAATATCATTACTCGAAAAGTGATGCTCTTGGAAAACAGAAGCCAAAATTTTGAACAACCAATTTTTAATTTAAAATGTTATAAAAGTTGACCAAATTACCAAAATTGAACGAGAAGGAGGCAGACTACAACTGAAACCAATTAACTGATGACGAAGACCTTTTAATTCGAAACAAAGGGTATAAATTAATCCAAGTACATTGAAAAAGATGCCAGAAGCCCGAATAATTGAAAATTGAATTCTATTGCAGCTACAGCCCTTTGTACCAGACCAACTGATTAACCCCAGGCTACGAAGTTGTTAAGTATCCTATAAATTATCCAAACTTCTGAAATAACCCACTTTAAATATTTCTCACTATACTATTAAATATCACTAAACTGAATTTATTCTCTTTCAAAGATTAAATAATAAACTAAGACACTGAAAACTTATCAAATCAAAAAAATAACCTATTGTTAGTTTACGAACCTTTAAAACACTTTTACTACACTCCAACAAACCAATTATAGCTACACATCATAATATTTAAGTAGAAATATTGTAAGGTTGTGTATTTTTATTATCGTAATTGCATCTAATCCTTTTATCATGATCAAAAGAATCCAGACGATTGAACGAAAATATTTGTTGACTACTTCGGTAGAACGCCATTACAGGGTATTTGTTACGTTCAAAATCGATTTGTTAAACCCAGAGAGAGATTGTCTCATAGATAAATAACTGGTGCAAAATGATATAATAAACAAAATATAACTTGTGTCAATGAAAACAGTAATAACAACTCATTAATAAATCAATACTGTGTATAACAAATGTGTTTTATTTTCAGTAGGAAAGTGTATTATTAATATTGTACATGTTAGCGGACATCTAAGAATTGGAGACTAGCGCTCTAGTAGTGAATACAGCAAACTGCTGGCTTGATCGTAAAAATCGATAAGCGGCGGGACAAGTTGAATTATCAACACCGCATGAGTGGAACCGCTGATAATAATAAGTTATTTTAATTGTTTAAAATAAACAATTTGGCGCCACCCGGGATTTATACACTCCTAGTGAACCTCAGGTAAGGAATACAATACCTGGTTATTCGTACGTTCGCGACGGACTCAAGCAGCGGAAGTTACGCTACCGAGCAATGACTGATCGGTAAGACAATACACAAGTTACACTCTGACACTTCTACATTTTACAGGATTCGTTAAGAACGATGACACACATGATACGTTATAAATTGACGCATCCAACGTGTGGCAAAATAACACGGAAGCAAACAACGAAACTTTGTAATAAATTGGCTTCCATCGCGGGGCTTGAAGGAGACGGACGTCTCACAAACTTTGTAATTATATATATATATTGTAACGTTACATAACCCCTGCCCAAATATGATAACACAATTACCATCGTTAAAACCAGTAATCACCACATTATAAAAGTCAGAAATGGGTATTATGTAACAAGCTATAAAAAACTTTGTATTACAAAACACTGTAAACAATAACAAAGTGAAATATAGTGTACTTAGAGAAAGTGTAAACCTTAAAAAAGAGCATCTCACAGATTGGTACTGGAGATGAAAAACAATTAATATTGTAGCAGTGGACTATATTGCTGCTGACAATTTTTGTATTTTGTGTAATTTTGTATTGTGTAGGCCACAAAGGTCTTGTACCTAGTAATAATCTTTGTGTTTAATATAATGATTTTGTTTTAAATATAAGATAACCCAGGGTTAGATATAAAATAATAATAATATAAGATAATACTATGTTAGCAAGATGGCATAGGAAAAATAGTTTAGAGTTTGGATACATTAAGTAAATAATAAATTATAAATGAATCAAATTAAAAGGGATTATTTTATAAAATACCAATGTACATGCTTAAGGAAAAATATAAAGAAAAACCTTAAATAAATTAAATTCGATTATAAATAAAATCTAAAAAGGATTATTTTTATAAAAAGAAGAAATAAATTTATAATAATTAATAATAGCCTATATAATAAAAAGCATATAGATTCACCAACAAAAAACCATGAAAAATTCTTGGTTACTACGAGTAACCAACTAACAAGATTGGAATTAATTGTTAAAACGATTTGAAAGTGAACGTTTTGGAAAAGTGTAATGTCTATAAAAATTGAATAAATTAACAGATACCATTTGGAATAAGTAGTGCAAAATTAATAAAATTATCAAGTGATGTCCACTACATATTAGAACTCCTTCGAATAGAACCATTCACGCCCGTAATTTGATGAAACTTTAAAAAAAAATCATCCTCCGAAATCCAGGCCTAGTCCACAGAACGTCGACATTTTGGTGAGATCGTTACCAAGTAAAATTTAACTAAATTACATCTCAACTATAACATTATAATACTAGAAACAGCACCATATCTTTAAACACTTCAGGAGAAGAGGTGAAAATAAACTTTACTATTTTGTTAAACCAAAAAACAGCAAATGTGGACTGGTGAACATTCCTGCCGCCATTAAATAATTTTCGTGTTTTCATTGAAGAAACGTAATCTGCGATCTAGCGGACTACCCAGTAACTACATAATATAAACACTACAAATTATAAAAAAAGATAATTTATGTAAAGCTTGGTATTAAAATACTCATTTCTGACCTTCTCATAGTACAAAAAACTCTACAATAACCCTGGGAAATTTATAAATTGTTTCTTTATTGTTATTGAAATAAAAATAAAAATATTTGTTATACATTATATGTTTAAAAATAAGATCGAACTAATGCTGTGTTGTCAGTAAGAATCGATTATCCCTTTCTGTTTTGGGAGAAGATAAAAAAAATGCAAAATAAATCCAATGAATACTTTGTTGTTTGAATAAAAATGTGTATTATTTTTCAGTAGATGGTAGTTGGTTACAGATTGTCAGGAGACTGAGAAGAGAACGGACAACCAGAAAATATTACGTACCATTTGGAGTTAATGTAAACTCAAATGTGTTTGTAAAAGTCATAATCAGCTGGTCTCATGAGCGGAGAAATTTGAATGAACTAATCGTATACTAAGAGAGTAATTCTCTTTGCACTCTCTCTCCTAACTACTGTAAAACCACGGTATTGATTTCACCTAAATAAAATCTAAGGGAAATATTTGCGTAATCACACACACTCGATTTTTGGAAATTTTGAACATAAAATATAACAAATTCTGTGACTCTTATTAAAACGAGATTTTCGAAGAGCATAAATAGACGTAAAATTACTACTACTCAGGGAAATAAACAGGGAGACGTTACAAGATGACGTACAAACGTGGTGTTTAAGTAGGAAAGTATATCGGCAAGACGTTAGACTGACTCGGAGAGACCCGCGAGACATTACAATATATAGATATTGTAACGTTACATAACCCATGCCCAAATATGATAACACAATCACCCCACTATAAAAGTCAGAAATGGGTATTATGTACCTAGCTATAAAAAACTTTGTACTACAAAATTCTGTAATCAATAACAACGTGAAGTATAGTGTACAAAGTGAGATATAGTGTACATAGTGAGAGTGTAAACTTTTAAAAAAGAGCATCTCACAGATTTATACTGTAGATGAAAAAACAATCAATTGTAGCAGTGGACTATATTGCTGCTGATAAATTTTGTTTTTTTTTTGTAGTTTGTGTAATTTTTATTGTGTAGGCCACAAAGGTCTTGTACCTAGGTATAAGGTATAATTTTTGTGTTTAATATAATAATTGTGTTTAAATATAAGATAACCCAGGGTTAGATATAAAATAATAATAATATAAAATAATACCATGTGAGCAAGATGGCATAGGAAAATAGTTTAGAGTAATACTTTAAGTAAATAATAAATAATAAATAAATCCAATTGAAGGGAATTAAAATATAAAAGACCAATGTACAAGCTTAAGGAAAAATATAAAGAATAAATAAATAAATAATAAAAATAATAAATAAATCCAATAGAAGGGAATTAAAATATAAAAGACCAATGTACAAGCTTAAGGAAAAATATAAAGAAAAACCTTAAATAAATTAAATTGGATTATGAACAAAATTTAAAAAGGATTATTTTTCTAAAAAGAAGAAATAAATATATAATAATTAATAATAGCCTATATACTAAAAAAGTATATAGATTCACCAATAAAAAACCATAAAAAATCTTGAGTACTACGAGTAACCAACTAACAAGATTTAAATTTAATTGTTAAAACGATTGGGAAGTGAACGTTTTAAAAAAGTGTAACGCCTATTAAATTTGAGAAAATTAATGAATACTTTTGGAATAACTAGAGTTAACTGCATGGAAGTAGTACCGTCAAGGTCAGTCACTTTCACTGCTTCTCCCTGTCACCTCCACATCCCTCGCCCAGCGTTGTTGCCGGCTAGTACAGTGTGTAGCGTTTTAGCAGTGTTACGAAATCAAATTTCATACATCCAGCTTAAATTCCTCGTTTCAAATTTATTTATGCGTATCGCGTTAATGAATTTGCTTTATCAAGAATAATTAGTTGTGGGTAACACTACTCAGTTAAATTCTGGGTGCCAGTATTTGAGCTATAAAAATGTGTGTGAGTCGGCAACATATTTTTTGTTGTCGCGTAAATATCTACAGAATTTCTATCTTTGCGTTTCTTCTCTTTCTTTGGCTTTTTTTGTTACGATTTGCAGTTCTCTGAAACTACTATTTATACTGCGCTGGTTTTTCTTATGTTAGAATCTAAAGCTTTTAGCAATACACACCCTAACTTTACGAAGTACCATTAGGTCAGTTATTTTGTGATTTCCGTACAGTGAACTTACTTATTTAAAGTTTTACTGTTTTCTTCATGGGCGGTTCTCCTACAGACTGACAGTTGTCTGAGAACGTTGACCTTGCCTGCTGTTGTCGCTTTAATTTTTTCATACTCACGGTCTTTTTCGTTTTGTAAATGAATCTGTTTTTGTTCTCTCCACGGTCGTTCCTAAGCCATATGGTTCGGAAGTTCTGTTAGGTATATGTACACATTTGGTATGCAAATTGCGTATACCCTGTCGGCATGTCTTTTCAGTAAATATTGCTGTCTGACACTTTTATGAATGCCTTTGTCATTTTACACTCCCCTCAAAAATGTATATGTTTACTGGCCGCGCTACTACCTTTCTTACGTTGCACAAAGATAAATAGGACTGAGCAATTTCTGTAAACAAAATTGTCGCTGTTGTGGCAAAAGCCAATCCCATTTCAGTTACAGTACCCCATTCCAAGTAGGTAGGGTGAACGAGGTGAGGAAGAGACGAATTAGCAACAAACAACCAAAATATTTATCGTCCTTAGTATTGTTCACAGACATTTTGTGCGTTTCATGTGAACGGTTGACGTCTTTATTGTAGACAGTGTGTGTATTAGTTTATTTCAATAATTTGTATTTATTATGAGTGATATTGTGGATAGTCCAGGAAGAATCTTCGCATCCGCTCGGAAAAATATTTAGATTCGGTTTTTTTGCATAATCTTACTCTAAAAGGTCCCCTTTTAACAAATCTGCATGTTGCCAGGTCCAAAAGTGGGTCAACAATTTTTTAAACACTTTTTTTTAAACAAATTGAAAACATTGGTTTTTTGCCCCGGACAAATTTGTTTTAGGTTTTTTTGGTCATTTTAAACAAAAAAGGTCTCCTGTGATTTTTCTCTAATATTGATATTTTTCGAGATATAAATTATTAAAGTTCCGAAAAACCCAAAAATGGCCATTTTCAACCCTGAAAAACGATATGGAAAACCAAAAATTTTAATGTTGCCAAAGTCCTTAAATATTCTTTAAACATCCCTTAACAAAATCCCGAAGAGTTTCAGGCGATTATGTTATTGCAACCCTTTGTTTTTTAATTGTTAATTAAGCACGTGCATCATTATTCTCTGCCGCTGATATGGGCCCAAGTTAAACGGTATGTTGCAAAGAAGAATATGACTTTCAGATTGGCCGATATTGAACAACTTGCACACGAAGCTTTGGACAGGATAACTCAGGAAGACTGGGAGAAGTGCATAAGACATGCAGAGGCACTACAAGAAGCCGATTACTCAAAGCAGTGCACGAGAGACACAACAATGGAGCCCTTCATCATACACTTTCGTGTCAGTAGTGACAGCAAACCTGAGTCCAGTGAATCCGAAGACAAATTACTACTAGAGGAGTGTTAAAAAGTGTATATAGGTGGTAAACGTGTCTATAGCGAAGCGTAGTATTTTCTATTTTTATTGAAACATAAAAACTGTATGTGCGTGTTTTATTCAGGAGTGTTATGAATGTGCTCTGTGCTATCACTTTGCAAAGTGATAATTGTGTGACTAACCCTATTTAAGGTGAGTTTTTCAACATACTGCTTATTTATAATAGTCATAAGGAATTCTATAGTTCATAAAATAAGGAAAATTTTAATTATAAAATTAGTAAGTACAATGCATAAAATATAGAATTATAAATTTAAATTCTATATTTAAAGATTTATAATATATTAATATATAAATAAGGAATTTTAAATTTATTTCATGAGCATTTGTATTTGTTGTTTATAAAATTATCCTTATTTTCTTAAGAAATCCAATTCGTTTCACGTTTATACATACCATTATTTTTATGCTACTTGTGCATGTAACGTCGTATAGTATAGTTCTATTGTTTTAAATTAATTATTAATAAGCAGCGCAGGAAATAAAAATAGAATATTTTTCTGAGTCACGAATAGTGCGGTGTCTCTTCAATAATTAAATGGAGCAAGCTTAAGACACAGGATGCGTATAAAAATTCGTTCAGACTATAGCTGACGCGTCGCATTGAATGTTATGTATTAGATACGGAAATTAATTGTTAATTAATTATTAACAATATATTAATTGTGATTTAATTATTATTAAGAATTATTGACAATGTAACAATGTACTCTAATGCATGTATTAGAAACTTTCTCACTTTGTTATATTCTTTACATTAAGTAGGCTTACTTACTAGTGTAGCATTTTTCGGAAAAAAAGGGAAACTGTTGCTTAGTGGCAACGCTGTAAGTAAGCGGTGTGACCTTGACGATACTACTTCCATGCAGTTAACTATAGTGTGAAATTTAATAAAATAGATGAGTGATGTCCACCTTATATTAGAACTCCTTCAAGTATAACCATTCATGACCTTAATTTGATGAAACTTTGAAAAAAATCCAACTACCAGTTCCAGGCCTAGTCTTACTGCACATCAATATTTTGGTGAGATCGTATCCAAGTAAATTTAACTAAATTACAACTCAACTATAACTTCTAACACTAGAAACAGCACCATATATTTTAACACTTCAGGAAAAGAGGTGAAACAAACTTTATTTTTTTTAACCAAAAAATCTGCATAACGGATTCTTGTGAATTGCAGGCCGACATTAAATAATTTTTGTGTATAGTGAAGGGACGTAACCTGCGATCTGGCGGATAAACTCGGAACTACATACTGCAAAATATAATCTATTAATTAATGTAAAGCTTGGTATTAAATTATTCATTTCTGACAATCTCATAGTACAAAGAACTCAAAAATAACCCTGGGAAATTAATAAATTAATTCTTTATTGTTTTATATTTTATAAAAGATAAAAATATTTGTTATACATTCTGTGTTTACAAAATAAGATCGAACTAATGTTGTGTTGACAGTGAGAATCGATTATAACTTTCTGTATTGGGAGAAGATAAAAAACATTGTATTGATTAAATAAATACAATGAATACTTTGTTATTTGAATAAAATGTGTATTATTTTCAGTAGAGGGTAGTTGTTTACAGATTGTCAGGAGACAAAGAAGAGGACGGACAACCAGAAAATATTACATACCATTGGTGTTAATTTAACCTCCAATTTGTTTGTAAACGTCAAAATCAGTTGGTTTCATGAGCGGAGAAATTTAAATTAAGTAATTGTATGCCAAGAGGATAATACTTTTTGCACTCTCTCTCTCCTAACTACGGTCAAACAACTTCATTGAATTCTCCCAAATCAAATCTAAGGGAAAAATCAGTATAATCACACACTCTCGATTTCTTTTTTTTGGAACTTTAAACATAAATTATAACGAATTCTGTGACGATCGCAAGAGTGATGATAAGATCAAACGATACTATCCGATCGTTACCCGCGAGACGTTACAAGATGCCGCTAACAACGTGGGGCAAATAAAACATTATTTCAATAAATAATAACAGTGACGATCGCGAGAGAGACGATTATTCGGAACGATACTGTCTGATCATTACCCGCGAGACGTTACAAGATGGCGCTCAACTTAAAAGGGCTTTAATTAGGAAAGAAATTTTGAGATATACCAAAGATAATATCACAAAAAACCTAATTTTCGTCGACAACTATGAGAAAACAAGAAATGCATAATACCAGAGGCAGATCGAAGAAGAGGGCAGAAGACAAGGAGAAGGAAGAAGGTGGACAAGAACGAGAGATAGAAGTAGTTACGGACAGTGAAATGGAACAACCAACAGGTGATAAAGAAGAAACCGAAGTAGTCACAAACACGGAAAAGGAAAGAGTTGAAGAGGATGCCCAAGGGGACCAACCAGATAAAGCGGTAGCCAGAGAAGAACCAAATTGGCAGGAAATGATGAAATTTATGACAGAACAATTCAGGAAACAGGAGGAAAACTCAAAGCAAACCAATGAGGAAAATAAGGAGAACTTTAGGAAACAGGAGGAAACTTCAAAGAAACAAAACGAAACTTTGAAGGAACAAAACAAACAAACCAATGAGAAAATAGATAGTATTCAGGAAAGTTTAGTAAAACAATTCAATGAAAAAATTGAGACCATTCATGGAAATATCAGACAAACCATGAATGAACAACACCACAAATTGAAAGAAATTATTAACGGACAAAGGGAATATATGAACACCAAATTTGAAGAAAATAATAAAAATATAAAACAAATTCATGAAAAGATTGACATGATCAGTAACACACTTAGCCAAAAAGCAGATACATACAAGGGGGGAGACAAATAAGCAAATGGATGAAAGTTTCGGAAAGTTAGAGGAAACAATGGACAGTGGTTTCAAGAAATTGGATGAAACATTAGACAGCATTTCAGAAGGTATTAAAGTAAGTCCAAATACAGAAGAGAGCAGGAAGGAAATAGAAATTACAGAATACCAAGGTGTAATGCCATCGGAAAATAAAAATACCCACAACAAAGAGGATAATCAATACCTGGAAAAGAAGACCAAGAAAATAAGAAAAACATGTAGAAAGAAAATAATAAATACAAGGGAAGAATGGGAGATGATTACAGGTGGATTAATTAATGTATTTAACCTTCCAATTAATGAACAGAGGGAATTAATTAAGTTTGGATATCATTTAAATATGTCGACGATTGAAGTGCATCAGAAGATATTAGTCATATCATCAAGACGGAATATATCATTACAAATTTTGGTAAATCATCCAGAGGAAAGAGGGAATGGAATGATATTAAAAATGAGTGAATATGTTATGTCAGAGGAGGTACAATACCTGTTAGTTAAAAAGAAACGAACAATGACGGAAGACCGGTACTTAAATGAAGGTTTCATAGCAGCAAAGTGGGAGAGCCGGATGGTAAGGAGATTATCAAGGAGAGAATTAATTCCGAACACCCCAGTAATCCGAGGAAAGGGAGTACCTGAGTTAATGGACCATGGTTAAATTAAACGATAACCAACCAGAAAAAAGGGGACTGATTTTCTGCAAACCGACCAAGCAACCCATTGGAAAGAAAACCCCAAAATTCAAAAAGTATGTAAGTACAACTTACTTAAGATATTTTGCAACCATTTGATTTAACAAAAAGTATGTAAGTACAACTTACTAAATATTTTGAAACAATATGATTTAATAAACAGTAAAACAACAAGAAAATGTAAGAACAGATTATTAAATAATAATTATAAATAACTGATTTAAAATGAAATGATAGAAAAATAATATTTTGATGGTAACAAACAGAAGAATAAATAAATAAATAAAAACAATTGATGGTAGTGTGCTCAAATAAGAAGAATAATGAATAATTTAATGACTACAATGAAGCTAAAGAATGATGATGATTAATACAACTATAATTTAGAATTTCTTGGAGTGGAAAATGATATAGGAAGAAATGATACGGAGAAAATATGTCACAAGAAGGAAAGTCAAAAGGATTTTAAAACAATGCCTATCAATAATGTTATATGCTATTAGTTAATGGAAAAGAAGAAGGAATCAAAAAGAAAAAGAAATATATAATTAAATGCAAACAGCTACAACATGAAGAATCCCAAAAGTGTTTAGTATTAGTCGCTAATCGACTACTTGTAAGTTTCTTATTATAATGAATTGACCGTAGAAATGTTCCGGCAATAATTTTCCTGAGCAGGGATGATGTTCCCCTGGTCTCAGAAGGTGTAAGGATGGACAGCGGAGTAATGGACCCAAAGTGGCCACCCGAACTGAACCACCGTACAGGATAGGGAAAAATGTTAGGGAAATTGAATATTTAAGGGATGATATAAAATAGCTGAAAAGAGTGATATTAAATTCCAGAAGTATGAATGAAGAAAACAAAAGGAAGATAGCAGACAGAAGCTTAATTGAGAAAGCGAATTTATAGAAGCAAATAGAAATATGAGTGTTAAAACAAGTTTTTGATGATTAGTGTGACCAGCCCTTATCAAGTAATATGTGGAAGACCCAGAGAGATAAATCATTGATGAATTTGCCTCCAAGAGAGAGAGAGAGAGTTGAAAATAAAATCCAGCCTATTACCATTAACCGAATAACAGGTGTATAACCAATCAGAAATAAGAGGAATATTATGAAGATTAATGGAAGAATCCGAAGATTGAAGAGTTCAACTAATTATTTTTAAACAAGTAGATAAAAATAAATCTGTTCTAGTGGGGGGGGGGGGGGCTTTATGTAACATTACATAACCCATGCCCAAATATGATAACACAATCACCCCACTATAAAATTCAGAAATGGGTATTATGTACCTAGCTATAAAAAACTTTGTACTACAAAATTCTATAAACAATAACAACGTGAAATATAGTGTACAAAGTGAGATATAGTGTACATAGTGAGAGTGTAAACTTTTAAAAAAGAGCATCTCACAGATTTATACTGTAGATGAAAAAACAATCAATTGTAGCAGTGGACTATATTGCTGCTCATAAATTTTGTTTTTTTTTTGTATTTTGTGTAATTTTTATTGTGTAGGCCACAAAGGTCTTGTACCTAGGTATAATTTTTGTGTTTAATATAATAATTGTGTTTAAATATAAGATAACCCAGGGTTAGATATAAAATAATAATAATACAAAATAATACCATGTGAGCAAGATGGCATAGGAAAATAGTTTAGAGTAAGGATACTTTAAGTAAATAATAAATAATAAATAAATCCAATTGAAGGGAATTAAAATATAAAAGACCAATGTATAAGCTTAAGGAAAATATAAAGAAAACCCTTAAATAAATTAAATTGGATTATGAACAAAATGTAAAAAGGATTATTTTTCTAAAAAGAAGAAATAAATATATAATAATTAATAATAGCCTATATACTAAAAAAGTATATAGATTCACCAATAAAAAACCACAAAAAAATCTTGGTTACTACGAGTAACCAACTAACAAGATTTGAATTTAATTGTTAAAACGATTGGGAAGTGAACGTTTTAAAAAAGTGTAACGCCTATTTAAATTTGAGAAAATTAATGAATACTTTTGGAATAACTAGTGCGAAATTTAATAAAATTGACGAGTGATGTCCACCTTATATTAGAACTCCTTCAAGTATAACCATTCATGACCTTAATTTGATGAAACTTTGAAAAAATCCAACTACCAGTTCCAGGCCTAGTCTCACTGCACATTGATATTTTGGTGAGATCGTATCCAAGTAAATTTAACTAAATTACAACTCAACTATAACTTCTAACACTAGAAACAGCACCATATATTTAACACTTCAGGAAAAGAGGTGAAACAAACTTTATTATTTTTTTTAACCAAAAAATCTGCATAACGGATTCTTGTGAATTGCAGGCCGACATTAAATAATTTTTGTGTATAGTGAAGGGACGTAACCTGCGATCTGGCGGATAAACTCGGAACTACATACTACAAAATATAATCTATTAATTAATGTAAAGCTTGGTATTAAATTATTCATTTCTGACAGTCTCATAGTACAAAGAACTCAAAAATAACCCTGGGAAATTAATAAATTAATTCTTTATTGTTTTATATTTATAAAAGATAAAAATATTTGTTATACATTCTGTGTTTACAAAATAAGATCGAACTAATGTTGTGTTGACAGTGAGAATCGATTATAATTTGTGTATTGGGAGAAGATAAAAAACATTGTATTGATTAAATAAATACAATGAATACTTTGTTATTTGAATAAAATGTGTATTATTTTCAGTAGAGGGTAGTTGTTCACAGATTGTCAGGAGACAAAGAAGAGGACGGACAACCAGAAAATATTACATACCATTGGTGTTAATTTAACCTCCAATTTGTTTGTAAACGTCAAAATCAGCTGGTTTCATGAGCGGAGAAATTTAAATTAAGTAATTGTATGCCAAGAGGATAATACTTTTTGCACTCTCTCTCCTAACTACGGTCAAACAACTTCATTGAATTCTCCCAAATCAAATCTAAGGGAAAAATCAGTATAATCACACACTCTCGATTTCTTTTTTTTGGAAATTTAAACATAAATTATAACGAATTCTGTGACGATCGCAAGAGTGACGATAAGATCAAACGATACTATCCGATCATTACCCGCGAGACGTTACAAGATGCCGCTAACAACGTGGGGCAAATAAAACATTATTTCAATAAATAATAACAGTGACGATTGCGAGAGAGACGATTATTCAGAATGATACTATTCGATCATTACCCGCGAGACGTTACACTATATATATATATATATATATATATAATAGCTGTAATTCACTAATATCATTAAAATCAATTAAAAACATACATCAGATAGGTTTTGGATCGTATATATATTTATTGCATGTTTCATTTTTAAAAAGTCCGAAATTTTTGAGTAAATTTGGTCAAATAAAGCGCGTTAATTATGCGAGTACTTAAGATAACACTGGAACTGTCGACTTTTAATATCACGTAACTCCAAAAATCACCGTACGCTCCATGCCGTGTCTTTTTTGTAGGCCTCGGTTTACAGCTAACTATAGGGGTAAAAGCAAACAGTTCCTTCATTGCAGCATTAAGTAAATCAACTAACATGGCTCAACCACAGTGTAAAGCACGTCATCACATGAATCATATGTTTCCAGTTGCCTGTAACAAGCAGAAAATCGTGTTCTCCTACTATCTTTCAGGTCGACTTCTTTTTTTCCCTTTACTAACACTTTACTAAAAATGAACTTTATCTTGTGAAAACTTACTTTTTTTGTCGGACGCGTTTCGGCGTACGTATCCGCCTTCTTCAGCTTTTAGTCAGACACATTAGAGACGATTATTCGGAACGATACTATTCGATCATTACCCGCGAGACGTTACAATATATATATATATATATATATATATATATATATATATATATAATAGCTGTAATTCACTAATATCATTAAAATCAATTAAATTAATAAATTTAAATCATTAAAATTACAGAATTCTTTTTTTCTTTTTTCACCATTTCTTTCAACACCTGTTACATTTATTATTGAGTATAAGACCTATTATTGTAGATTATTTAAACATATCATTGACGTAAACAGTAATTGTTTAAACTTGACAAAACTTGTAAGTCAATTACATTTCAAAAAACACACAACCAGTTTCAAATTGTTTGTTCCATTTTAAAAATTTTTCGGATTTCAGGGGGATATATCCCTCATATCCCCCCCCTAGGTTCGCCCCTGCCATGCAGCGTATGGTACCTTCTTAGATACTGTTGGGAAACTTGTATGTTACATTAATAAAACCTGTTGGAACAACTACAGACGTGACATAATACTGAGGGTAATATATGAAGCCATTAGCCAGAAGACAAATCTCCATGTGTAAATGTAAGAGATGTCAGAAATCTGAGTATAGGATACTTTATGTGTTAGAGAAATTGCACTCTGATAATTTGGAAAATACTTTATTTCTATATATGTGTATTGGCCACAGAAATGGTTGACTTCAAGTTTTAATGCAAAACAACCTGTTTGCAAATTATTAATTTAGAAAATTAACTAATAGACCACTGCTTGCACATGATCCCTTCAAAGCAGAAGCAGAAGTCTGAACTACAATATGTGAAAAATTTGTTTCATGAATGTCGGAAAATGTGCCATATGCAGATCTGTGGGGATTTCATGATGTCCGCTTTACACGACTGGTTGAAAGACTGGCATGGAGCAAAGCTTTATACCCCATTTATTACTTTTACTGATAGGTTAAGTAATGAGGATACTACATATCCTGTTTATAACAATTAGTTTTCATTCCTCATCAATTTGAATAAGTAATCAAAACAAGCTTATATTTCCAGTCAAGTCAGTTTTATTAGCGGGCATCTTAACACCAACTTTGTCACCACTTATTGGAAAATCACTAGTCACTTCACGACGAGGCCTTTCGGTGTTTCCACCATCTTCATTTCTTAAACGATCTCATTTAACACTGGAAGGCCTTGTCGAGAGCGAAGGGACTAGCAGTTTTGCAATAAGTGGTGAGAAAACAAGCTTACCTTTTTTAACAATTACTTCAAAGTCATAAAATTTAATACCAAGTTTAAGAATAATATAAAATAGAGCATACATGGGAAATTAAAAGAAAAGCTTTGTAAACATACAATTTCTTAAAAACAAGTGCTAGATTCAGTGGCGGCTCGTGAGTAAACTCACCAAGGGTTCACACAGATAATATTGTACGTTATTAATCCATGTGCCTGCTAATAGTTGCACTGAAAGTAGCATTTCCAATAATTTTTCAACATTAAAGTAAATGACGTTACTAAGAAATTTTAAATAATTTTAGTAAGTAATATTAACAAAATGAATCTAACATTGTACGGTAGTTTACTAAGCTTCAACTGGATTCTTTATTTAATTAATCTTAGAAAAATTAAATTTAGTAATAATGATAGCAATCATGTTCTGAAACAATAGTAAATTATATACCTACTACTTACAAGTATCAGTAGGGTAATCGGATCTTTAACAAAAACTAAGTGAACTTCTTGTAAACAAAGTCCATCCTTCGGTCTTTCTTTGAAACAAATCTATCAATCACTATTTCATTAAACTTAGGGATGGTCTTCACCAGTTCTTTCTCTATTGATAACATGGCTAAGGCATTAAGTCTTTCTTGAGACATCGTACTTCTCAAAAAGGTTTTTATCCTCTTCAGAGTCGAGAAGCATCGTTCGGCTTCAGCTGAAGTCATTGGGATTGTCGATATCATCCTTAAAAGCGTATATGACTCTGAAAACGAATCTTTCAGATCATTTTGTATAAGAAATTGCAGTAAGCTCACAGCACCATTCATACATCTTATGTCTTCACGTCGGTAAAACACTCCAAGTTCGGTTTTTAGCTTTGCTTTGTCCAAAAAGGGGTATTTTTCTATTGTTTCATCTAATGCAGATTGAGGAAATGATTTACTGTACTCACTAAATTTTTGAGGAACAATAAGGGATACGGCTGAATGGTGCAATGTAAATGAAAACCGCTCTTTTATTTGCGTCAAAATTACATCACATACTTCTTTAGCCGCGATCGTCCTATTAGCATGACCGCCTTCTTCGTGTCTTGCTCTTTTGCGTTGTAGAGGCATCTGGTCTACAGCACTTTTCACGGAGTTCATTTTTTCTCTTTCTTTATTTATTTCCCTCAGAAAGGTTTCCACGTCCTTTTTTGTTCGCACAGGATCTGTATAGGTAAGCTGAATTTGTCTGTATAAAATGTCGACATGTGGCATTATATTATGGAAAACTGTAAGCCAAAACACAAAAGTTGGGTCTTCCAGCATTCGCCGGATTGCTCCAGCTTTGGCAATAGAAGATTCTTATTTAGAGGTTGATTCTATTTCCTCCATACAGGTAATAAGGTCTTCCCGATGTTCGAATACTGTATTTACAGTTCTGCTTTTAAAATTCCATCTAGTGCTTGAAGCTCGAGGGATTCTTTTCCCGACAATATTATCCAAAATTTCTGCTCTTTGAGGTGAATTGCTGAAAAAGTTTGTTACATCACTCAAATTCGCGAAAAATGTCCGCACTTGCTGATTTTGGCTAGCAGCTCGAGCAATCACTAGATTTAATTGATGAGCATAGCAATGGATATAAAAAGCATACTCGTAATGTCGTTGAATAATTGTTTGTACACCGGTTAGGTGTCCGCTCATCACGTTTGCTCCATCATAACTCTGAGAGATTAACCTTTCCGGCTTATCAACAACATTTTTTAGGACACCAAGAATGCATCCAGCGAATAAGTCTGAGTCGTGTCCGGGGGGATGTATAAACCCCCAAAATCTTTCTACTGGTTCTCCATTAGGTAATACGTAGCGAAAAACAATAGCTAATTGAAATATCAAACTAACATCTGTGGTCTCGTCAGCGACTACAGAGAAGAAATCTGCAAATTTTATTTCCTCCTTAATCTTTTCCTGGCAAACAAGAAGCATACAATCGAGCAGGTCGTTTTGAATTTCTTTGATGTTCCATTAAAAACGGTTGCATCACGTAAGTGTTCTCTTAGTGAGGCATCAATCTGAGCAGCAAAATCACTAAGCCTCGAAAAATCCCAGGATTTGAAGAATCATCTCCTTCCCTGTGTCCCCGAAGTGCCAGTTCAAAAGCGCGGCAAAATTTAATGCAGTCAATTATTTTTGACAATGCATAACGATTTTTCTCTACTTTTTCATTATGTTCTTTTACATTCCTCCGATAAGCGCTGTTCAACTGCTGACGTATGTCGACTTTACCAAGCAAGTTAAACTCTAGCAAAGAGTTCAAATGAGTTTGAGAAAATTTTCGAGAGTAAATGACCTAAATAATTCACACCAGACTTAATCCAGTTTAAGTTTTCAGAGCTTTGTTTTGCAAATAACAGACAAGGGAAACAATATAGTTTATTTGTAGCTTCACAACCGCAGAGCCAAGAAGTCTTTTCATATTAATGTTTCTTTAAATTCCCTTTTGAAATCTCTATTTTTACCTTTGGTCACTTGTACGATATTAAGCTTTGGGGTCGGACGACCACGTTGTTTTATTTCGAGTTTCTTTTCTAATTAAATACTTGAAAAAATTGTTTCTTTTAACACAGACACAGGGGTAGCAGCCGTTGCTAATCGATCACCAACATTAACACAACACAATCACAACTGTACTGGGCGTGAGTGACATTGGGGAGCGAGTAACGTACGCCTACAACGGCTAGAACAGCACTGGCAATGTAACTAGAATAATAGCAGCACTGGTTCACAAACCGAATGTGCGCACAATCTTTACATGGGAGAGGTTTGCCCCCACCACCGTGCCAATGCCGCACACGTCACCGCTCTCATTTGATGCAGCAGCGCACGTACAGAGCTGTGCGCACACCTTACGCCGCGTCGACTGCACTGTTTTACCAGAACGAGCATTTTGTTATTGCATCATAAAACTAAACCAAATTATTTCCCGTTTATTTAGTGTTTGTTAAAATTAATTTATTTATATTTATTTATGTAGGGGGTTCACGTGCTCATGTGCACCAATTAAGAAACCGCCACTCTAGATTACTAGAAAATCCCCGCCACTTCAAATTACCCTCTACAAAACTTTTTATATGAAAATCGAACAATTGCCTGTCAATCGACATTTCCTGACTCTTCACTGCCGCCCAGATTGTGATGTATACAGGAGTTTTAGAAAAGTGAGTATAATATAGATTTATTTGTTTGACAGATATGAATACGTGTGTATGACAGTTAGAATAGGTATATTACAGAATGTACAGAAACGAAGTGAGGGACGCGAAATGGGAAAGATCCAAAAGTATTTAACGTATAGATGTTTTATAAAATTGTATGAAATGTAGGCTTAATGGATTTTCTTTTATTTTTAAAGTTGAAAACATCTGAAATAATTTATTGCAGCATAGTATAATACATTATACGATTATCTATTAATTCTAACAATCGATGTATGTATTTATCGACTGTGACGAGTCGTAGGAAAGTTGTCGCTAAGTCTCCAGCTCTCCAGTAGTGATTTTAGGGCGTGATGGTGAATGTTTGAATAAGTTTATAAACTCTAAGAAGTGTAGTCAGTATCGTGTATATAAAACAGTTTAAAATGGAAGATAATAGCCATTATTTAACTTCATATAAGCAGTTTTTCAGCCGGTTTTCTTCGTCTGTTGACCTTAGTGATCAGTTACCAGTTAAGGTAGCAGGTTATAATTTATCAGAATTTGAAATAGTGGGAGCAGTAACTGACTGGTGTTTGCAGTATTTGAATCAGAGGTGCGTTTTGAAATATATTTGTTACGATTTCGATTCACGTAAGCTATTTTAAAACCTAATCATCGTACTCGTCAAGAGACCTAACCCAGTACTGTCATAAGTCATAGGGGGAACATATTTACTTTAGTACAGCACTACCTTTCTGTCATCGAGAAAGAAACAGTTATGACAGTGTTAACAAATTTCACTCATTACAATTGATTTAATCATAATTTTTTTGTTAATATTGGAATATATAGATTAGGGGAGTATATAAAATTATGAACTGTTTTATGTAACAAGTAATTAATTGTTTGAATGAAGTTGTGAGGAGATGAATAATTTTTGTTAGACATGGTTAGTTTTTGGCAGTGCAATACACATCATGCTAATTAGGAATATTTGCAAATTATTGTTTATGTAACTTGTAATATGAAAACTAAGGAGATATTAATTGAAGAATTATAAAATAATATGTGATAATAATAGAACAATGTAGAAAATTAAAATAATCGACTAATTATTTTAGTTCCTAGATATGAGTTTTAACCAAAGTTATGTGTACTAAGCTGTAAAGTTAGCCTTTTACCAGTAAAAGCTGTACTTTAGTAAACGTCATTTGTAAATAGATACTAACCTGTAAATTTTGGTGAGACATAACTCTGTCCACAGAAACTGCAATTTATTTCAGGTTTAGTAATCTGGTATGTGTCTATAAAATTGTAGATGTGCATGTTTTCATTTAACGCCTAGTATTTAATTGCATTTAAGTAACTCTAGTTTACAGATGATATCTTATTTTCTCTTATTGAAATACTGAAAAAAGAAACAACTTTACCATCCTATTCGTTTAAATAATATTTAGAATTTGTAGAAACAAACATTTGTAGGAAGGTGTGATATAGTGCTTCAAAATAGTACTAAAAGTCTAGTTGTGCAACCATAAATTGGGAGTAAAACAAAATTCTAAAGTATACTTATTTACAATTTTTTCCCAAATGTAAATGAAATCATTTATCAGTTGACAGACTGAAACTTGTAGGTTACTTTGTAGAAAAAATCTTTGTAACCACATTTTGTTATTAGTATTAAAAATTGCAAATAATTTTTTTACATTTTTGTATTAGTATCAAGTGCTCTGTGAATGGATAATTAAGAAGACATGTATTCCTGTAGACTAGGTTCTGTAGTTATGTGTCCGTGCATGTGTATTTCAAAAGAAGTATGCGAGTGTGTGTGTTTTCCAAGGCATGTTGCTATTTGTCAGCACACAGCCTCTCTCTACATATGAATAGAAACTCAACAAAATACATCAACTCTCCTCACTTATCACAGGAATCAGTTCTTCCAGAACAACTCAGTAGCATTTGTTGTCATCCACTGCTATCTCCCGAGACCAACTGCCAGCCATTGCCCATTAACAGTCTATGTCATCAGAACACATTGAAACCGTGCAGTAGCAACAGAACTCTGTCACAAATATCATACTGCCTGATCAATGCTAGACGTGTAAACACAACTACGACTCAGATTCTGTATGTACCACTCACCATCCATCAACTAGTCAATTATAGATTTTGACCAAAATAATTTGCATATGGTACATAAACACATGGTGGTATGTGACCTGTCATACTAATAAAGCATATGAGGAGCCCAGAGGAATACAGTCGACATCAAAATACAAGGTTATTCATGCTGGTTAGCCAAGCTTGTAAAAACATCAAACTGTTTCGTGGAATTAAAAAATATGGAACACTGATCAAAATGTACCTAAGAGGGACACTAAACTACTACCAGTTCTTGTAAGTGGTGTTAAATATTTCTCGACTAGGCTACTAGTAGAGGTATTAGATGAAATGGCAAAAGATGAATATGAGCTGAAAGTTGTATAATCATGGAAAAAATAATACTTAAAATATCTGAAAAATATGCTGCAATAATAAGTTATAGCAGAAAATTATTCTCTCCCTCACACACATACACACAAATGTAAACAAGAATATAGTTTAACGTTCTACTATGGATCAGTCATTGCTTAACCAGTACAGATATCTTAAAGAAAATCATAGACACTTGTTTTGCATATTTTGAGCAATGACAAATGTTAATGGCTACTAACATTTTTTGACTTCCGCATGATGTTTCTCTTGTCAGTGGTTGAATGTTTTCTTCAGTTGAAATGATCAGGAAAGCTGTTTACTCTATCCTGTGTCTCCAGTGTGTATGTGGGAAGAAAATAAAGAAATATGGATTGTGTGTTTGGCATATATTGTAGACTTTAGCATATGTTATGTATTGTTACATACACTAATATGTTACAGTTTAACAATTTTTAAGTGACAAACATTAAATCATGTCAAAACACATAATTAAGATATATTAAATATAACATTGTTCTTGCATGTTGTGGATTCTCTCCTTATCAAATAATCGAATTTTTCAGAAATGTTTGCTGTGTTCTATTATCATAGTATCCAGAGTCTGGGATAATTAATGGATACTCTTGCATTGCTTCCCTGAGAAGGTTATTCATTCTCATTGTACCAAATTAAAACACTAAATATAAAAAAATGTACACCACCATGTGGTCAAAATCATGTTAGCTCTTTTAGGTGAATGAAAGTAATAGCCTACTCCCCTGAGCGTTCTGGCCATTCTCTTCCTGTACCAAGCTGAGCTGTGTGCTTATGGTGAATTATGTTATAATTAAGTCAGTACAAAACACAGAGGCTGTGCAATACTGTGCTGTGCTGTGCCTAAGCTATACCATGCCATGCTGCCTGCAGAAAATAGGTTTCCTTCATAAGTTATTCTATTTATTGTGAGGTGCGGAAGAAACCTGAGTTGAGTAAAATAAAGATAAAAGTATCTGGATACTGTACAGTAAAATATTCATCTGCACACTGTTCATGTTACGTAGGAGTTGTTATTGGCTTTCATGGAGGAGGTTAGGTGAGTCCATTCCGTAGCCAGCATGTTTGCTCAAAGTGACTTTCACTTGTTTATGTAGCTAAAGTAATTTCTACCTGAAAGAACTTTTGATGATGACATTGTTACCAGATCAGGTGGTAGGTTTGCATGATGTCAGCATTAGGAGATTTATTACCAGAGTTAACGAAATGTACGCACATCCTTGATGGTTATGTGGTAAAAAAAAAATGGTTGTCCTGAAGATAGTGTATGTCAGTGCCATCTCTCTTCCCCCAAATGTTATGTATAGAAATGTCATATGGACTTTACACCTGGAATTTCATAAATTCTTTACGGTGTGCCAATTTTTCTGTACTAAGGTATATAAAGAGATCCTTCGTTAAATTTGTATATCTTTATCTTTACTTTTGAATGCTTCAAAACCAATTTATTCTGAAGATTAATCATTTCTTTTTTAGAGTTTTTAGTAGAGGTTAAAAAGTAAATAATGAAACAAAGAAAGACATAATGAAGTAAATGTGTATAATAGACAAGATTTTAATGTAAATTAAACAAAATAATCAATTACAAACACAATATGCAAAGATAAATGAGGTCTTCCTATTGTGTTCCAAGTCCACTTCTAAGTTGGCAAGAATCTATTATAGCTTATGAAAGTATGACTGCCAGGTTTATTGAATGCCAAATAGCTCATATAACCAGTCCATACTGTCTGTCGTAAGCTACTTTGGTGAAACAAAGAACCATTCCTATTAATAAAGATAACTTCTCTTTCTTGTTTCTGTTTGAAGCTGTTTAAATCTCATCACTCGTTTTATGCAAGTGTTCTTTGGCTAGGTTGATTGATAATCTATTTCTTGTTTGAGCTTCTAGTATTTAGTGATGTTCTTCTCTTTTACTTTGTGTCTTTCTTCTGTAAATATAGTATTTATTCTGTTATCTAGGCTTTTCTTGATCACTCTCTCCTTGTCTTTGTTTTCCACCTTAATTACTGAATGTCAAAAGTCTTCAAATCATGCCTGTAAATGTTTCTAAAAATTTTATTTGTTTATGACAGTCATCAATAAATTTAATACATAAACCACATGTATATGTATACACATATACATGTGGTTTAGTTCTGCAGATCTGTAGTTTGGATTTAAATTTTATTAAAATTTTCTACAATTAATGCTGCGTGACCGTTCAATCAGTGTGACCAATAAAATTGAGTTGCATCGTGGAGTACTTGGAATAACCTTTAAATAATTGTGTTATTGCAATAATTACATTTTTGTGAAGTATGAGTACAGGGCAAAATATTCTAAAGATGCTCTCTGATTTGGTGGGTGATAGCACATGTTTCAAGATATTTGATATGGAAAAAAGTAAATTTGTTAGAACTTGTTTCTAAGTTGTTGGCATCTTACTTTTTCATACAACCTTTGTAGCACTCCCAAATAGTACACTTGGTTAACTGTTTGTCCTGGTGGTTAACAAATTCTTAGTGAATAATCCCTCAGATATCAAAACAGGTTATCAACAATGTTGTAATTTTGATTGACAGAACTTTTTTGGTTGTGGAGAATCAGGTGACTTTCATTGGGCACTTTGTCACTTGGTTTCAGGGTCATTTGTGAAGATCCAGGTTTCATCACCTGTGGTTATTCGGCCCAAAACATCATCTTGCGTCTCCAACAGGTCTGTGTACAGTTCAACCCTGCTTTGCTTTTGTTCATCGGTGAGTTCCTTTGGGACCATTTTGACTTACACCTTGTACATGATAAGGTCTTCAGTTAAAACTTTCACTTGGTCTGCTATGAGTCTATGGTCAGTTGCCGATTTGCATGCACAATTTGACAAATTTTTGCAATGTTTTTGTCCATTCGGCTCGTTACTGGCCACTCTACTCTTTCTTTATCTTTCACTTGTTCACTCCCCTCAGAAAACCGTTTCATCCATTTGTACACTACTGTTTTTTTTTTCATGGCATTCTCGCCGTATACCTAAACTATTATTTCCCATATTTCACTCCCACTCCTGTCAGAAATTTGATGTTTGTTCGTTGCTCTAATTCCAGCTCAGACATTTTCACAACAGCACACACACACACAACCAACAATGCATGTCACTCAGCACAAATCCGCCTTGTGTCAACACGAACACAGCTATGAGACACTGAAATACCAAGGTTATGAAATCTTACAGAGCTGCTTGTATAGTGCTGCCCTCAGTGCTAAACAGTGGCGAGTTCGTGAACTTAATTGTCAGACCTCGTGTGTCAACCAGAAATCTTGGTTGTAGGGCATTAGTGAAGTAACAAAATATGATGCATCCATATGATTGTATACAAACCAAGGTGTGTATTTATTTGTTTATTAAGAAATATTTGTTGCTTGCAATCTGCTTATTTAAATTTACCTTCAGTTTGTTCTTGTGTTTAACAAAATGAAGTTAGCAAAAGGAATATATTATTTTGTATGGCAGAAAAGTAATTGTCTTAGTAGAATTTAAATTCTGGATTTTTGGAGTAACATTGTATCATTTTCTGTGTATTTGTCAAGTTATTATAATTGATGGATTATTTTTTCTAGTTATATTGCCATTGAGACTGTTTATCTTCTCTACTGTTTATCCACCACTACCACTGTTATCTTCATCACAGTCACTCTTTGGCTAATTAAATCCAATATTTGTAATACATTTTTCAGTAGTGTTTTCAGTGATTACTTCTTTCTGAAGATAAACCGATTCAATTTTTTCAAGGCGTTTGCACCAAATTTTCCACTCATCTTCAGCTATTTCATTTTCCACTCATCACGGCATTCGTGATGAGTGATTAAAAGGAGACATTGTGCCTTCCAACCCAACTCTTCAAGTCAGACCAGATTAATTCAATTTGATTCAGGTCTGGCTGATATGGAGGTAATCTAAGAATGGTATGCCCTTTTTTGGTTAAAATTTCATCAATTGTATAATGTTTATTTATATGTTTGTGTAATTTAATTAAATCATATAACTTATATTTCAATAAAGTTAAAACAGTATTTAAATTTGTCTACGTGAAATAGCATTTTCATACGTTAACTAATTTTTTATTACACTTTTTGAGGAATTAGAGGAAGGTGGCTTATGAGTTTGAACATTATAAGACACATTATCTATTACTACAACACTATGTGGCAGTAAGTTAGGAAGTAATTTTTCTGTTGTCCAACATCTGTAATTTTCAAAATATATGTCACCGTGGTAATCACCCGTTCTGTCGGCTGATTTGAATATTAAGAGTGCATTAGGCACAAATCCATACTTTCCCCCAGAGAGAACAATAATTATCCTCTGTCCTTTCGAAATTGACACTAAATAACCAGATGATTCCCAGGCCTGCACCATAAAATCAAGGTGCGTTTTTCAGCTCCCAGGTCGACTCAGCCTGTTGAAAATGAGTACCTGGGGTAACATCCTGGGGATAATAATGGGCGGCTGAAGCGTAGTGCTGGCCACACTGCCTTCCTTGTATGCCATAAGGGTCACATTAGGCAGCCTACCTTGCCTACTCCTAAGCTACTTCGGTGGTACACATGGGAGCCATTATATTATAACCAGATGATGTACTTTCATCGTGCCAGGGTTTTGACACACTGTGGCTACTGTGTATGCAAGTTTTGTCAGAATATATAATAGTCCTGTTCTCTTCATGGTATCTTTAGATTAAATACTGAACTCGCATTGACCGTATTTGATGATTTTCTATTAGAATTTGCTGGTTATTTCTTATCTTTAGCTGCTTAAATTCTAGTCCTTTTAAAACTTAATTGAGGCTTGGATTTCTCTCCTTTAAAATTAATAGACTCTCGCAGGACAGGTAAAAGTTTACTGACAGTGGGCTCAGTTTTTTCTTTGCTATAAAAATCATAAGCAGTTCATCGGTTATGCACTTATCGACATCATCAACATTATGTTGACACATCCGGGGAAACAATGACTTTTACTGGGTGAACTGAATGACTTATTTTCACCACTGTTTACAGTTTTAAATTATTTATGTGAATTACTGTTCACTTTGAAATGCCTCCAGCTTGTGTGTCATGCTCTTGAACTTTTTTAAAATCTATTGAAACTTGACAGCGTCTATTTCTCATGTCATAAATTCACGAACATTGCACTAGCTTGACTGAGCAAAGTTTTGTTTGACATTTTTGATGTCATTTTATGCATTTTTAAGACAGTTAAAAACTGTAAACCGTTAACACAAAAAAAGATTTAATAGTCGTACAGTTAATTTAACAGTTATAAATAAAAGAAATAAAACTTATTTAATACACCCACTTGCAAAGAATTTCTTATAGAAACTGTACAGCTTCCATGAATACCATGTGTTTGCAGTATGTGAGTCTCCAATGAGATTGTGTTAAGTAGAGGAGTAGCTAGCGTCATACATGGGTGCTTTTAAATACTCAAAAGTGACAAAAATTCTGGACTTAGAGTAAAGTACAGTAATCCCTCGTCAACCGCGGGTTCTCCAACCGCGGAATTCATTTATACGCGGTTTTATAAATGCGCAGTAGTTTCCAACCGTGGGGCTGGAATTCGCTTATACGCGGTTTGTAGTAGCATCCGCTAGGCAGCGCTTTGTGCACACACATCCCTTCAAATCGGATTGAAGTCAGTCAGTCGCGCGTTGCTCTTCTGCCGTGACGTATTGCGTGTTCTTTAGTTTTTAGTGTGCGTTGTTCTTATTATCTAGTGTTAATTTACTCTTTTATAAACTATTCTTTCGTCATAATGTGTTCCAAATGTTCGGAAAACATAATTGGCGGTGATAAGCTAGCCAAAAGGGCTAGGAATGTACTACCGCTGGAGAAAAAGCTCGATGTTTTGAACAGGTTAGGGCGCGGCGAGAGTGCTGTGTCTGTGGCCAGGTTAATGGCTGTCAACGAGTCAACTATAAGAACAATAAAAAAAAGTGAAGAAACAATAAAAGCTAGTGTTGCTAGTGGAACTGCTTCTAGTGCTAAAGTTACCTTTATGCCTCGTGATCCCATTATTGAAAAGATGGAAAAGGCACTTAATGTTTGGATCGAAGACCAAACACAAAAGAAAGTTCCTTTAAGTAGCTTAGTTATACGTGAAAAGGCACTGAGAATATACAAACATTTAGAGCAAGGTGTTGGCCAATCTAAATTTCAAGCTAGTAAGGGATGGCTTGCTCGCTTCGTCCGCCGCCATAGCCTTCACAATTTGAAAATAGTGGGAGAAACAGCCTCAGCTGACCATAGCGCTGCTGAGAGTTATCCTGAACAATTAAAAAAATTAATTGAAGATAAAGGATATTTGCCGGAACAGGTATTTAACGCAGACGAAACAGGTCTGTATTGGAAGCGCATGCCCAAGAGGACATAATCTCTAAAGCTGAATGCTCTGCACCAGGTTTCAAGGTCTCGAAAGACCGTATCACCCTGCTCTTGTGTGCTAATGCTTCTGGTGACTGTATGGTGAAACCAATGTTAGTGTATCGATCGCTGAACCCACGTGCCTTGAAAGGAAAAAACAAATGTCATCTTCCAGTGTTTTGGCGTGCAAACAAGAAAGCATGGGTGACAGGTGCATTGTCAATGGACTGGCTGAATAACTGATTGTTCCTGATGTTGAACGGTATCTATCCAAGAAAAACTTAACCTTCAAGGTTCTCCTGATCTTAGATAACGCTCCAGGACACCCCGAGGCTCTCCAGTTCGCCCATCCAAATGTTGAAGTTGTATTTCTGCCCCCAAATACTACTTCACTCATACAACCGATGGACCAAGGAATTATCGAAACATTCAAGCGATACTATACATGACGCACATTCAACAGGATACTGGAAGCTATGGAGAATGACCCAAGTCTGACAGTCACTGATTGCTGGAAACTGTTCAACATCACTGACTCCATCACCATTATTAAAGACTCTCTTGACGAAGTAAAACAGTCAACTTTGAATGCCTGTTGGTCCAAGCTGTGGAAGGAGTGTGTTAATCAACGTTTGCAACACAAACTCCCAGCCATTTAGGATATTGTAGATGTTGCAAGACGTCTGGGAGGTGAAGGATTGGCAGACATGAAAGATGACGACGTCGAAGAACTTCTTCAGTCACACAAGGAGGAGTTGAATGAAGATAACTTGGAAGAAATAATACGATCGAGTGAGGATGGGGATGATGACGAGGAGGACAAAGAAGAACAGAGAGAAATGACGTCTTCTAGCCTAAGCAAAGTAATACTTTTGGCTAACAATCTCGCTGAATTTTTTCTTGACATCGATCCCATCATGGAGCGCAGTATAAAAATCAAACGGGGTTTGGAGAATTTATTATCTCCATACAAGCAGCTTCAGAAGGAGTTTCAAAATAAAATGAAGCAGACTTCTCTTTTATGCTATTTTAAATCATCTGGTGGCAAGTCAACTGACGTCCCTCACCCTTCCACAAGTGCCGATTCCCATGCCTCGATTTAAATTTGTTTTGATTAAAATTTTGCGTTTAAATTGTTTGTGTGTTAAAAATTGTTTTTATTTTAAAATTTTAAGTTGAAAATTGTAGTAAGCTATAAAACTGGACTTACTTAGCACTAAAAACTGGCCGCTATTTTTTCCTTGTCTTAGCGGCTTTTTCGTTATACGTAATGTAATACAGTATGTATTTTAAAAATTACTATGATCTTTCCTTTTATTTTTATTTTCTATTGTTGTTTTTCTTTTATTTTTAATCCTCCTATCATTCCTTAAATGTATACGGTGTTTGTGACAACATAAACTTTGGTAGTGATTTTTAGTACTCTGAATACAATCAAGGTATGATCTAGGCATTAATCAGCAGTTAATCAGATGTTGAATTTTGGACATAAACATTATACAGTAAAACATGCTGACATTGGAAACTTGCCCAGTGCAGACAAATTTTACGGTCAATTTATAGGTTTTTATATGTTAGCTATTTTGTATAATGCAGAACATTGGAAACTTGCCCAGTGCAGACAAATTTTATGGTCAATTTATAGGTTTTTATATGTTAGCTATTTTGTATAATGCAGAATCTACTCACACATAAAACAGAATGTTGAGTTTCCGAAAGGCGTCGGAATAATATAGAAATTTAAAATGGCCCCTTTTTTTGTACTACTGAAACAGTTTAGCAGGGTAGGTTACCTGATGTAAGCCTCCGAACAAGGGAGCAAGTATATGTGGAAATTTACTTTCTAAAGTTTTTGTGTAATTTTCTACGGATATTGTTTTCATATAAAGAATATAAACAAATATATGCTTATGATATATAATACATGTATAGAAATTTTTAAGGTAACATACCAATGAACTCACTCCCAACTGAGTGGTCAACAAACATCCCAGCTGGCTCATGTCAGTGTCTGACTTTCATGTTTGTTATCCAAGCTAGTAGAATGCAAAGCATAAGTTGGATTTTATGCATCCTCTGTTACTTTTTAGGAACCAACCACCTTTCAGTTGTAGTGCAAAAACATAAAGGGTGAGGGAAGTAACTTTCCACAGTAATAGGAAAGTACTATAAATGACAGTACGGTGTAATTCTGCAGATCATAGTTGGGAGAAATGTGGTGTTAAATTGAGGATCATGGCTAAATGTTATGAAACATTATTGCTTAATGATAATGTAAAACTCATTTAAGCTAACAGTAGAGACAATCTGTCTGTGCTGTAAATTGTGGTGCGTTTTAAAACAGAAAATCTCAAATTTGTCAGGTTATAAATGTAGTTACAATATTTTATGTGTGTATTTTATTTAGCCATTTATTGTGTTTTATGCAGTTTCAGTTATTTTTAGTGACTTGTTTTTAACTATCATATAAAAACTGCGAGTATAAAATGCGTCATATATGCGTACAAAACAACTAAGTTGCGAGGACACTTGATAAATTTTAAGTTTACCATTTATTGTAAGTATGTGTAATTTGTAGTGTCGTGACAATAAATAATATATATAGAAATTAAAAATGTACTGTAATCTTAAATCAGTGAGGTATATAAAATAACCAGTCATTTAAAGCAATAGGAAAGGTAGGTAGAAACATTTTTGTCCAGTCCAGAAAAAAAACTTTGGTCCCCAGCAATTCTGCTTTGAACAAGTTTCACTATACCTGCCAGTAAATATTTTTTTTGTTTGGCATGCTGTAATTAGTTCTGTATGGGAAAGATTTCAGTTTGAAGTTGTCTCATGAGCCACACAAAAAGTGTCACCCTTGTGAATTTAGTATCTTTAAATTGGTTGTAGATTATATAGTCAGTTTCAGACATAATATAGCCTAATAAGTTTCTTCAGTTTATTTTTGTGAAGAAAGCATAATTGTGTATGTTTCTGTAGGCCACTGTATTTTTGGTGTTGTCTGTTTTCAGGACGTGACTGTATCATTTCCTTTCATGTATCTTTTTATATTTTATCATTGGTCTGTTTTCCTCAGTAGTGTGCACCGTGTTATGTTGTACTTGCTTGTATGCTGTTATATGGTGTAGTGGCTCATGCTTGATTCCCTGGGAATACTGCTGCTTACTATAGGCTTGTGATGGTGGTTTTGGTTTTAGTATGCTTTAATTCAGTCTTGAATCTTATAGTGTTGTAATATTGTGAGACACCCAAGATGTTGTCTCCTCACTTCACCTACCTAATGTGTTCTGTTGTGTGCTTCTGGATTCTCTTATTGGACTGACTGACATAGTTACTTTCGCTTTTGTGTCCTTTTTGTATGTTTTTTGTAATGACAATGCAATGGTTGACAGAAGAATCAAGATTTTTCGTAGAAAAGTCATCTACATTCTTCAGAAAAATTTGATAGTGAGCTTGGAATTTTATTGTACTAATGTTTTGTTACAGACGATGTCCTTCAAGTTTGATAGCCCCACTTATTCAGAAGGTAGTGAAGGAAGTCCATCAAACCTGCAGCATAGAGACCAAAGAATATAGATCTAAAGAAACTGGTGGTAAGCTTTAACAACTGACTAAACAAATATTGTAACATATTAATAATATTAGTAAATTGTGGTGTTTCATTAGTATTTAAGTGGTATGTAGTCCCATTTCATTAGGTGCTATTTGTCATTCATTGTAAAAGCATTAATAAATATTACTGTAGTTTAGTGGAGACCAGTGAGTTGATTCTTGATTGCTCATCTCAAGCCCTAGGTTTAATCCCCATTAGTACTAAGGCTTCCTGTCTTTCATATAAGACATACAGCTAAAGCTGGCGAACACATCTGGTCCTCCTACATCATTTTGATAGTTAAAAAGAGGCTATCATGATAGTGTGGTAGTGTGTTAATGAAAAATGATGTATTATATTATAATTGTTATTATCATTATCATTGTCATTTTCATTATCAGTATTGTAAAAAAATGTTTTTGCTATACCAGAATACCATCCACTTTTCATATTTTGTTTCAATCTGATGATATTTCTGATCTGATGATGAGCTGTGAAGCTTGAAACCACTAATTGGAATAATTTTTCTATAGTGGTGTGCAACAGTGTTATTTCTGGTTGTGATTATAACCACTAACACAAGTGTATTAATTAAGTATTTCGTTTATTACACCATTATCATAGTAAATAATGAACAAGAACCTAACACCAATATCAACAACTCAGTGTTAGCATCATAACACCACATTAGTGTTACTGCTATTTACAAACATAATTTTTTTATTTGAACATATAACTGTATGAGGAATACTGTAATGTGTCACTTTCAGAGTCATCGCAAAATATCTTTACCACCACAGTATAAATTATTAAACCATAATTCTCATGTGTGGAAAAATAAAAATGACTGATTAATTTGTATTTTGTTGACTGTTAGGTGAGAATACAAAGATATGAACAAGAGATTAAAAACACTGTATTTTTAAGGAAACTCAGTTTTATTTCAAAATATAATAAAATCTTTTACTACTTGCACTACTATTTTATTTTGTATTGTTTATTATATTTTTTATAAAAATATATTAATTATGCAACTGCAAGAAAAGTAAAACAAAGAATTTAAAAAATTTTTGTGCCACATTTAATATAAAATTCATTAAGAGTGTAGATAGAAATCTTAAAATTGCACAACTTATGGATATGCTGTTTTAGTTTGTAGACTTATTAATTTTGAGATATGTCTTAAAAGTAATAAATAAGTGTATGTGTGTTTGTGTGCCTATGCACATATGATTTTTTAAATAAATAAAAATTATTTTAGGCAAGTGGTTTTTCCTCAGTATGTAGAAAGGATGTAAGTGGTTTTACCATTTACCTTGTACCAGTAACATGCTTTGTACAGTAGCGTAATTTACTTTTGTGACATTTGCAATTAGGGATTTTTCAGTATTTTAGAGAAAGAAAAGTGTTATGTAGTTTTATTTTTTAGTGTATTTGATTAAAAGTAATTATGAAACATTGGAACTAGCAGGAAATAAAGTTATTAATTTTAATAAATTTGTATAAATTATAAATACAAATGTATGTATAAAATATAAATTAATATATATTAAATTGGCCATTTAAAAATTTAATGTTATCTGATAAATATAGTGGAGTCTGTACAGATTGTTTGTTTGGCACCATTGCCAAGGCAGACGTGGCTGAGGCAGGTGGTGGTTGAGGTGGACAGTTAAGTTATATCTGTAATTAAATGTAAACTTTTTGTAATTAAATGTAAAGTGTGGCCGAGGTGAACAATTCTTGGAACAAGCATGTAAGACCTGATTGGGATAGGAAACAAAGGTTAACAGAAAATATAGTTGCTCTGTTGCTCACAAGCCAAGAAGACGGAGGTTTTGAACTGAATGAATAAACCTGTCTGTATGGATTCATTTCTATTGGTTTCTGTCGTACAACCGCGCCCACTATACTCTGGTATTTATTGAACATTATAAAATAATATTATATATATGTACTCTGTGTGTGTGTGTGTGTGTGTGTGTGTGTGTGTGTGTGTGTGTGTGTGTGTGTATGTGTGTGTGTGTGATACTTAGATCAAGATAGTTTATACTCTATTTACACTCTAGTGACGTCACAGCAGATGTCTGTATGTGTCATATCTTGTGTTCGCAAGAGAACATACCGAAGACGTGCTGAATGACGAATAATGTTTTTTTTTTCAACTGGATGTTTGAAAGTTGTCCAAAACAGTTTGTGGAGTTATACACTGTGCACGTTAACCTTGTCAGGGACCTCATGACACTAAAGTGTATGCAGTTTGGTCAGCACTTTTACCAGATAAATTGGAATATACAAATTGTGTTTATTTACTCTTCTCAAAAAGTAGTGTCCATTCTGGTCACCAAAATTAATAAAACTTGGCTATCAGTATGGCAAGGAAGATATTTCCAGATACTACAATAAGTGGTTGGAACTATAATTTAAACAATCTATTTGGAGACAAATACAAAACATTGGACTGTCAGTGGAGTACAAGAAAAATGAGGATATAGGACTCGTTTGTAGAATATGAGCTGCTTTCGCATATTTGTCGAGTAGAAGATGGATGGCTTCTGATCATGGAAAATTTCCCAAAAATGATAAATTATTTCTTTTCATGGACACTTCATTCCGTAGTGAACAGACAACCTGAAAGGTTCTACTGAGCTGTCAGATGTCATGGATAGCAACATGGAACTATTAATGTGATTGAATGTTGGAAATCAAAGGTGAACACCGTTATAGGAAGATATCATACTAATGTTTTCCTGTTGGGTAGAATGCTGAAAGAAGAAGCTCAGAAAGTTTTTTTTTCAACCGACAGGAAAATATCTGGTGAGCTGGGTCAGAAAAGAAATATTTAAGTTAGATAACGTGAGAGAATTAACAACATGATGAAGACTTCTGATAACGACAATAACCTGGAGAAGTGTATGAAAGCTCTCAGGTATGTAAACAAGTTGGACTCATAAAAAATCATTGGTTAAAAAATGTGTAATGAAAAATATGGTTAAAATAGAAAACAAAATACATGAAATACGTTATTCGTATACTAAAAAGTGTACATAATTACACACAATTCAAAAACTAAAAACATAAAAATGGAGAAAAATTATTTTAAAAATACAACACGATTTCTAAGCCACCAATGGCTTGCAAGTTTTAAGTTTAAAAATCAAAGTACATTGACAGTCCCAAGTCTGTAAAAGGGTAAGAAGATATAAATTTATTATTTATATGATAACAAATAATTTTATTCGTGTATATTAGGTGGCCTTTGTATTTCCTTTGGTTGTGCAGCATTATTGTTGACTATCATGTTGATCAATAATCCTGTTAACTGTCAAAAATCCTGTGATTAGATTTTTGAATGCAAAAAATCTTCGGACCACTGAAATTGGGGTTCATGGACAGTGGAATCAAACAATGTCATGAACAATAGAAAGTGCAAAAGTGCTGTAGGTTATTCAATGAATGAAGGACCCATGTTCACAATGAGGACCGGTCTGGATGGTCTACTGTCATCACTGAAGATTTGATAAAAAAAGTTGATGACTATATTAGTGAAAACAGGCGATTCACTATTAATGAGTTACACCTGTCATTTCTTCATGTATCATGATCCGTCATATATGAATTGTTACTGAGAAGCTTCACTACAAAAAGATTTGTGTGTGATGGGTACCAAAATTGTTGACATAACAGCACAAGGAAAAGCGTATGGCACGCTCTTTGACATTTTTGGAGCAGTAGTACAAGGATGGCGATGTGTTTTGGAACCATATGGTGACTGGTGATGAAACCTGGATCTTTCACCATACACCAGACAATAATCCTCTCAGTAGAATCATTCCTGATCACTGTCGAAACCACGAAGATCCAAGTAGACTCATATCGATCAAAAAAATTATACGTACAGTCTTCTGGGATTGGAAAGGCATCCTTTTGGTTGACTCCTCCCACAAGGAATGACAATAAATGTGGAAGTGTATTGTGAAACACTCAATAAGCTTTGGCAGACCATTCAAAACCGATGCCATGGATTGCTTTCAGGTGGCTTCTGCTTCCTTCATGACAATGCTTGGTCACGCTTTGGCAAGGACAACAGCGGTACTGGACCAGTTTGGATGGGAAAAGCTTGATCATCCCCCTTATAATCCTTATCTTGCACCTTCCGATTTTCATCTCTTCCCAAAGTTGAAGGAATGTTATGGGGAAAGTGACTGGTTGATGATGATGAATTGAAACAAACTGTTACTACTTGTTTGAACAGACAGGTGGTAGATTTCTTTTATGATGGTGTAAATAAACTAGTGCCATGTCTGAACAAGTGCTTGGATCTTAATGGTAACTATGTAGAAAAGTAAAGTAATATTGTAGTTTATGTTTATATTTGTAATTTTATTTATCAATAAAGTTATCTTAGCTGTGTAGCAAAACGGTTCTTATGTTATACATATATAATCCTTCTCTCTATAAGCCACTATGTATCATTTATCTCCAAGGTATGCACCATGTATTCATATTTATCAGATGACAGTCTGTGAATCAGAAGAGTTGTTAAGTAATTATGAAGCATTTGGTGGACACATCTGTGTAATGCTCCTTTTGTAACAAATCTTCCTCATAATTTGGTATGTGTCTATACACATTGCTCTGATCGTCACTGCCTGTAGAGCTGAACGTTTCGGTCACAAGATTCTTATAATATAAAATACATTTTTAAAAAGAAATATTTTTAGTGGCAGCCCAGTTTCCATGATTACTCGTATTTTTTAATAAGTGTGTGGTGGATAACCTCATATATGTTCAATGGGGTATAATGCGATTGGAGTGTTCAATAATATTGTTTATTTTATATACATTTTATTGGTTATTCTGTTTTATTAAATTGTAAGCAGAGTCCTTGTATCCTGAATCATCCATCCTGCTGTACTGTGTAGTATGAGTAGTATATATCTATGTATGTCCACATATATAATAGGTGTGTTCTACATTTTTTAAAAGAAAATATGTGCTTGCTTTATGTCACATATTTTCTAATAAAAACATTCTCTTGTCTTTAGTTTTGAGCTGCTTGAACCCAAGTTTCTTTAATACCCTGTTTAAAGGGATGCTGCCACTGCCACAAAAATTAACTTTGGTTGCGTGTATTTTTAAATTGTTATTTTTTAACTGTAGCTATTTATTTGTTGGTTAGGTTACGGTTAGTTTAGGTTAAGTTATATAAAATTTGCCATATGCAGCCATGATCAAAGTTATCAGGGGAACATTATCTTTTCTTCTTTTCTCTTTTTTTAATCTTGTGTTTCAAAAGATGTTAACAGACCTTCGATGACTGCATGTCCCTCTTCTTCAGTTTTGTAGTAACTAGTTTTTTTTTTAATTCCCATAGCTGTAAAACACCCTTTTGCTTTATTAAACAGCATAGTAATCCCTTCTTTGGCTTTCCATTAAAATTAAAAATGTAATTACTATAAATCTTTAACTATGAAGGACTTGTCCTTTCCTACTTAACTTCAGTTTTTCATTCATTCTCTGTAAAGAAAGTAGACTATTCGGACAGATACTTGTTTCTCCCTTTTCAAAAGTGATAATCTAGTGTTTTGCAAAAACACAGTGTTTCTTTCCTATTTGCCAGTGACTCTACATACTTTTTTTTATTGGAACGTCGTAAAGGCATAGAATACTTTATTTTTATACCTGTTAGTGCAGTGGTTTACATTAGAGTTCCATTTTTCTGTGCTTGATGGGGCTGGAGCCAGTCTGAATTACCAAAATCCAAGTTAACCATATATAGTACAAAGTCTGCTTACAACTAATTTAAATGTAGAGTTAAGGTTAAAGTGGTAGAGAAAGTGAAAATAAGATTTATAACTTACATTGTTAATGCTCATTTATGTTTAAATGTAAATTGAAAAACAATTCAAACATTAAAGGTTGAATAACAATTACAAACAAAAAATTAAATCAAATGCATTTACTATACTTATTTGAGATAAAATGTTAGCATACTGAGAGTCTGAATAAGAAATTCCATACAGTAACAGAGAACACTTACAAAAGCCAAATTTGCTAATGCTAAAGTCGTTTATAGTAGATGTGTTTTTGCACAAACAGACTTTTTTTGCTGTGCAGTTTTTCAGATTAATTGATAATTAGTCCAGATTACCTGGAAATTTGGGTTAGCAGAATCTGGATTAACGTGACCATACTGTATGTAGAAAGTTTTGGTAGAGGATGCCCTCTGTGTAATTAATTTTGATGAGAGAGTAGATATTAAAACACATCACAGCAGTGGTCATTATAAATTTGTTTAACTAATTATCCTAACGCCAAAGACCAAAATCCTAACGCTACTCTAAAAAGTATTGCAAACATTCTTGTCAGTAATACCATGATTTCTTTGCAAGTAATTAATTGGCAAGTTAAAATTGTTTAGTTAGTTACATTATTTTGTGCATTCGGAGTAAGAAAAGTGAGTATTTTGTGCACACCATCAAAAGTAAGAAAATTTTTGAAGTTATCGGAGAGATAGATGGATGACTTTAAAGAAACTGCAATTAAAAAAAAACACAGTATGAATTAAAATTCAGACAATAAATAAAGTTGTAAGGGTGGAAGTGTACTTTTTTGATTTAAAAAAATTGTAAATTATTTTGAAAATGGAAGATGAAACAGTTTTCTAAATCTAAGGAATAGTATGATATTATAGTACACTGATTATTATTTGAATGGTGTGAGAAGTACAAAAATTAAAAACATGTAATGTACTATTTGGTTAGTACTTGGTTTGATTGAACATTGTCTGGTGGATTAAAAATGGTGCACAGTTTTGGTGAAAATGCTGATTGTAATTTATATTGGTAGTGTAGAAATGTTATCATCAAGATTATGTGTATTCTATGTAAGATTGAATTGTGAACACCATTTACATAAATATTAGTGCATTCATTTGTACAGTGGTTTTCAAAAATTTTGAAAAAAATTAGAGGGTCATTCCATGTAAAAAAAAAAAAAAAAATGACACCCATGATCTCAGATTTTGATGAAACTTGGCATGTTTGTTTCTTTCATGGACATGAGTAACCATACCAAATTTGATTGCTGTATCTCAAACGGTTTAGGTTTTACAGCCTGTTAAATGTTTTTGGAATTTTGCGGTTTCATAGATTGGATGGAGGAAGCTAAATTTGTTTTCTGATGGAAAATAAATTATATCTTCCTTGTTTACCAACCAATGTTGATGAACATTTTTATGAGTATTTTTAATATGTAAGGAATCTAGAAAAAAATAAATTACACCAGCAGCTACCTACACATGGTCAGGAAAAAATCCTAAAATGTTACGTAGAAAATTTTTAAATGAAATACGGAGTTCCACGCTAAGTGGAATGTCTTCAAAAGGGAAAAGGATAATCAAACAATTTTTTTCGATTTTTGTTCTACAATATAGGCTATACTCTAAAATGAAAAAAATAAAACTGTTAGTTTTATAATGTTAATTAGGCCTGTACAGAAAAAATGATTAATTAAAAAAGTATCCTTAATTAATTAATAGAAAATTACATTACGATTTAATTTAGTTTTAAAAACTAATTGTTCTAAACTCTAGTAAACTCACTTATTAGAACTTATTATAAGCAAACAAACCATTCAAGCTGTAACAAGACCATTAAGTGGTGCTCTGTTTACTGATCAAGTACACTTGTTTAGACATGAAACTTTCATGTCTAAACAAGTGAGCCTGCTCAGCAGACAGAACCTGGCATCCACTGGTCAGTCAGTCACAGTGTGTTGCCAGTGTAACATGCATGATTAATGGTTATGTTTTACAGTTTTTTTTATCTGTTTCAGTTTTTTACTGTTCAGTAGTTCAAACTGTGTTAGATTTTTTTGTACTGTAACTGTTTGGTTAACAACTAAGTGTGTGGAATTTTGATTAGTACCTAATATTAATGTTATTTTTAAAAGAATTTATTGTTAATCGATATTTTGTGAATGGTGGAAAAATGGAGGAGAAATGCAGTGTGGGGGAAGTTACTAACACTGATTGTCATTTGTTAAGCTATGTCGAGATATAGCGATCAAAAATTTTCAAATTCATAATTTTCTGATCGAGAGGTGCGTTTGCACACAGTCAAGTCACCAACACAAGCCAGAGCAATAAATAAAGACAATTAAGAACACGTCAACCCGACGCCAGCTACAAGACAATGAGAGAACGTTTGACTTAACGCAACAAAAGAAATTGGGATCGACTTTGACAGACCAAACTCAACTCAAATTTACGACATCACAACAAACCGAACAAAAGCAGAGTCCAGTGGCACGGGTACGCAGAAATTGTAACGAGGGGATGCTATAGGGTTAAGCCAACGCGTGTGAACGTAAGAAAGAGATACTCACTGACAAAGGATTTAGAAAGGTCTTACCAAGTACAGAGACAATACAGCGAATACTCAAGGAATACAAGACGAGCATGTTGCACAGCATGAAAACAACGCCAAGTGACAACTTATATTTATGATGGGAATCGTGGAGGCAGCTCAGAACGACAGCAAGCAAGAAGTTATTAATTGGTAGAAAAAAACGAAGGGTAGTTGAACAATGAACAGGACGCAACAGATTGTTAGCAAGGGAATAACAGCGAACCTTGGTAAACACGTGAAACAAAGATTTGACGGACAGGCGGGCAATTACTTTACATTCTTAGAAATAGTGCAATGTCCTTCACTGTGTATTTCAAGGGATGTTCGGTAGCCAACCAGAGTTTAGCATCTTCCGAAGAAGCAAGTGGGGAGAACTGTTGTCATGGTGACAACTAGGGCAGCGAATCAGGGAGTCGAAAACCATAGATCTTCACAGTGGAAGGAAGTCTTGGACCTATCGGGAACGACCATAGGCATGGAAGTCAGAAAATTGCATTATGGTAGAAGACGTTTAATAAAAACTGTTTGCGGGGTACGCGAGGAGCTCAGTTCCTTAGTTTTAGTCTTTCTCAGTATCTTAGTTTTTCAGTCTCAATCACAGTCTCATAAAATTTTTATGTTCAGTATTTCACTCAGTTCTACAGAAGTTTACCGCAGTAACGTGCAGTTTATTTACTTAGTGCGAAGTTATATAAGTATAGCGTCCCCAAATTGGATTGGATGTTGGGTCCGCAGGAGAGAATCTGATCCAATTTCCGCGCTCTGTCCTCGTCGTGGACGTCTTCTTTGGGAACGGCCATGGTTGGGTGACCTACTTTCCTTTGTATGGCGTGTATTGATAGATATTCCCTATCTATTGGTCTTAATTGAGTACAGGAATTTATTGCTACACATCTGAGCAAGAATGAACGTATTTTACATACTATACGTGTGTAAATGGATCGTACAAGATTGTTTCATAATAATAAATGAAGATACAATAAATACTTATGTCTAATCATTAGACACTTTGGTTTTGGTCTCCTATGCTATATACTTACTATATAATGAATGAGATGACGATCTGCTAACATTAAACTCAATTAATCATATATTATGTTAACCACACTACAATAAACAATATCTTTAATTCATTTCAAGTGTCCCACAAACTACACATACATAGAATTATTAATCATCATCATATATCAGCTTGCAACCCATATTATTATTGTTCATACTAATTAATAAAATATGTACACAATCTATGATCAACTAAGAATTCATTGTATCTCTTTGTAATGTACATTGACAATTTTGTTCTATAAGATTTCAAATGATCAACCTCACATTTGAATTGTTGATTATATGCTATTTGCTTATTCTATGTGTCCATTCGCGTGTTCACTTTATCTTCATCAATTTATTGCTGCATATTTAATCAAAGTTCTGCACCATAAGTGTCTTTTTATTCATGGCACATGTTATCAAGATGCTTTATAGACATTGGTTACTTGATATCTGATTAGTGTCGTTAATTAAATACATCGTGATCTAAAGAATTACATGAACTTTAAATTATACATGATATTATGTTACACGTTTCATTCTTTAGCTAGTTGGACTGGCTTTGCGGGACAATCACCTAATACACGTGCTCCCCCACTTGTACTTTTTCCGCCTGCTCATAGTACTTCTTGATTTGCCGTATGTTAAATTTTCCTTGCACCTTATTGTTGTTGTCGCAATCAACAAGCTCGTACGTGGCATCTCCGAGGATTCGGTTAATTCTATATGGTCCTGTAAAAAGTTCAAAGAATTTATCAATCTTCTTCAGTGTAGCGTCTGATTGGTAATAAGTTCTTATCAATACTTTGTCGCCAATTGCGAATTTCGTAATCTTCTTGCTTTCATTGCTGCGTTTTGCATGCTTTTCTCTCTTTTCTTTAATTTTTACAAATATGTTGCTATTAAAACTTCCCTTAATATCAATAACTTTCATCTAAGCATTTTTTCCATGCTCGAGTTGGTCTTTTACCTAGGTGCGGTTCATGAGGAGTTATTTCGATTGTCTCATGATACACTTCGTTTATGCATGTCTCAATTGTTCTTACGTACTGTGACCACTTGGTGTGTTGATCATGTACGAAAATCCGAAATAGATTGCCAAGCTGTTGGTTGATCCTTTCGGCCAGGTTGGCACAAGGATTTCGTATCGCTGTATATTTCAGCTGGATATTTAATTCCTTTAATCCATTGACCCATTTCTTTGAGGTGAATTGAGTTCTGTTATCGGTCAGAATGGCCTTCGGTTGCCCAAATTCCTCGCAGTAATTCTTCACTCTTCGTAACGTTGTGGTAGTTGTTGTTCTCCGCAGCGTAAACAACTTGACATTTTGTGAGATTGTCTACTATCACAAGTAAATATTTAACACCTCCTAGGGGTCCATAGTAATCTGCGCTGATAAGATCTCCTTTCGCCGCAGGTACTACAGCTCTAGTCCCTCCAAATAACATTTTGTTATTAGTGTCCTTGCACTTCTGGCAAGTGTCACACGTTCGAATGTAAGCCTGTACTTTCTTCAACATCTGATCGAATGTAAAGTGCTCTTGCAACATTTTTATGCACTTTTTTAGTCCCAGATGTCCATACATCCGATGAATCTCCGCAATTAAATTATCAGATACATTATTAGGTACGTACAACTTCCATTCCTCTCGTTGTCGTCTGTACAATTTATTGCTAATATACTTATAAAATTTGCTTAGCTCTTGATCTAAATTTTCGTCCTTGATCTTGTCAATAATTATCTTAAGTTTATTGTCATCAAGCTGGTGTCTCCCAATGTCTTTGATGATCTTACTTACATCATGGTTCATCTTAATAGTTAAATGGTTGATTAAGTATTCGTGCGTGACGTCATTGACCTCATCAGGTTTTGCATCGGCTGGGTATCTGCTCAAAATATCTGCGACTACATTATCTTTACCTTTACAATGAATGATGTCGAATTTGTATTCTTGCACTGCGAGAATCCATCGTGTGATTCGTGAATTATTCAGGTGACATTTATGCATAAAAGTTAATGCCTTATTGTCGGTGATTATAGTCAAAGGTTGGCCTAGGATATACATACGGAATTTCTCTAAACATCGAACAATACTCAAGAGTTCTTTCTCTGTTGTATAATAGTTCCGTTCCGCACCTTTAAATGTCTTGCTAGTGAAAGCAATCATGCCAATCTTCCCTTCTTCGTCGAGTTGATAGAGTTGGCCACCATACGCAAAATTGCTAGTGTCACACTGTATGTAATACCTCTGGTTTGGTCGTGGGAATTTTAAAATTACAGCATCCACAAATAAATTCTTGACTTTCTGAAGGCAATCATTTAACTCGGTTGTCCAAGAAAACTTGCGTCCTTTCTTTAATAATTCATGCAACGGTTGAGTCGCCTCTGCGTACTTACTCGTAAAGCGATTGTAAAAGTTAGTAAGACCTAAGAAGCCTTTTAATTGTTTCTGGTTCTTGGGCGTAGGGAATTTCATAATGGCTTTTACCTTGTCTTCTGTTGCTTGGATTCCTCGTGTCGTTAATCGGTATCCAAGGTACGAGATCTCCTGCCTGAAGAATTGTGATTTGGCGAGGTTGACGGTTAAGTTCGCTTTATTGAGATTGTTTAATAATGCTTCCAAGTGTTCCAAGTGTGCTTCGATGTTGTTGGAATAACATAGACAATCATCTACGTATATTATTGTGTTCCTTTTAATTTCATCTTCTAGGGCTACATCCAATCCTCGTGTCAGCGCCGCAGAACTGGTACTGAGTCCGAACGGTGCCACTGTGAACCGGTAGCACCTGCCGTCATACATGAATGCTGTAAAGTTCCGACATTCTGGTTTTAATGGAACTTGCCAAAAACTGCTGGATAGATCGACTGTCGATATGTATCGCATTTCACCACATCTCGCTAATATTTCATTTATCAGGGAAACGCCTTCGTAGTCTGGTATAGTCACACTGTTCACTTTTCTTGCGTCAAGGCACAGGCGAACCCTTCCATCGTTTTTCATCACCGTGACGAGTGGGTTGACATACGGGCTGCTGCAGTGTTCAATCACCCCGTATCGCAGCATCCGGTTGCTCTCATCATTCACCTTGTCCTTGTAAGCAAGCGGCACAGGCCAACCTCTTTGAAAGTAAGGTGTCCTGTCCGTAACCTGAAATTTGTGTGAGTACCCTTCTATTCTCCCCGGACATTCCCTGAATACATTCCTATTTCTTATTAATATTTCCTTCAGACGTTCCAATATACCTTCATCCTTACAATCTATATTTTCTATCTTCTCGTTGATGCATCGCAGAATCTCTTCTTCCTCTTCACTATTCAGCAATTCAGTATTCATGATTGGTACAGCGTACTCCTCTTCATCAGCTTTATTTTTTAATTCGATTCTCCTATTTCCAATGTCGATATGACATCCCATTTCTTGTATGAAGCTTATTCCTAGTATACAAGGTTTAATAAGTTCTGGTATGATTAAGAATACACACTCGTTTTTAACACCGTCATTTTCAATGTCACATAGTATTTGTTTTCTAATTAGCTTTGACTTATTCCCTACAGCACTTATAATAAGAGTATTTGTCATTGGTAATATTTCATAAGGCTCGATGTGTAACGTGCCAAATTTATGGGTATTTTTATTTATTGCATTTTTTGGGTTTTACAAATGTATTGTGTAAATTTTATTCCAACGGTGACCAGAACACGTGGTGAATAGAACAGTGTTGTAACGAAGCGTCAACGCAATATCACGTTGTGCAATTGGTAGAAGAATTTACCAAGCCTCAGTTCCAAGAACTTTGTTTGAGTGTGACAGCGCGCCCATATGCATTACTCAACAAGGCGCGTGGACTGACGCGGTCGTGAACCGCCAAGATGGTGAAAAGTATATTTTCTGTTTCGTCTCCTTGACTGAGGCGACGGATATGAAACTTTAAGGCCCGCCTATTTTGTGACGTCGAGCCATAAGCGCTTGAATATCATCGGCGCACAACACAGAAAAAACTACTATGTATCAGGCATATAGCCACTCAACTGCAACACTTCAGGCTGTGAGCGGTGAAGAAATTCGTTCGCGGCAGGCATTAATATCCGTTCGCACCAAATAGACGCTAGCCCCAGTCCACGGGGAACTACAACAGCCAACAGACGTAATTGGTGCCACGCGGGCCCGGTCGGGTTGAACTGTTTAAATATGAATAACCAAGTGTAATAACGCCTTCATACCGACCGGGACCCAAGGAAGTAATGGATATATAACGAGTGAAGCATAGTGGTCAGCGAGTGACATATTTAAAGTACCGTGAATAACGAAGCGAGAACGCGTGTTCGGGCGGTGCCTCGATATATGTGTGAATTTTAAAACAAATGGGATTTTCTAAAAATAAGGTATTGTAAATAATATGAGAGAATGAGCAGGCTGGGCTGTACTTATAAATATAATATAATAATTCAATTAACAAGTTTATATTATACGATTGATCATATTTTTATTTTATCTAATTTTCAAAGAGAAGAACATTAAACGGAATCATTCATAAGATAAAAATGTGTTAGTCTAAGTTATTTCGTCATTACCACTTTCTCATTTCTGTGCTGCAAGATTCGTCTAAACGTTCCGGGTATCTTCTGAATTATTAATGGGGGGGGGGTCAGATAGCGAAATTGTCCCGTTTTATTTAAGGTGGAGTGTTAAGGTTTCGGTATTATAACCTATGTAAAAAATACCGTGGCGACTCTGGTCTTCTGATAAAATTTAATACAAGGTAAGTAGTTGTGAATGAGTGCAGGTAAGTTCTGGCAGTATTTTTTTTATTTTATATATTTCGATTTATTTTGTATGTTTACAAATGGCTCACGCTGCCAGGATTTTTGTTTAATTTTATTTATACGAGATAGACCTATTTTAAAGCACAGAAAATAGGATGTGGTAATGACGAATTTGTAAAAATATTTATCGTACATATTTACGTAAGTGTGAGTAGGTTATGTTTGTGTTGTGATCACAGTTGTGTTAGGTGTTTGATTATAGAAAAATAGTGGTTTTATATATAAAAAATGTTGTATAAATAAACTTTAAACATGTCTCTAATACAAGGTAATGATATTGATTTTGCGTGGGATGAGTGGAAGAGTGAATTTCGAGGTGTTGTGGGTGAGATGACAGACGAGGAATGGGGTAATTTAGACGATAGGTTAACACGAATGGAAGAACAAGAAGAAGGAATATTTGTAGAAATCAATAAACGTAGTGAGATGACCAATGATAAAGGTAAGATAGCTGAAGTAACATTGGTAGAAAATAAGACTGTGAATAGGCCTAATGCTGACAATAGTGTGGGGGTAATAAAAAAGGAGCGTTCATTGGAGGATGTGATGAATTTGTTGATAACAATGTATGATGAAATAAATGGTGTTATTAATAAACGGTTTGAGGAGACGGAGGAAATGATGAATAAACATTTTGACGAGATGGACAAAATAATGAATAAGGGTTTCAATAAACTAAAAAATGCTCTTGACAAACCAGACGAGAAGCGGGAGGAAGATAGATATCAAATAAAAGAGAGTACAGAAGTTGACTCAAAACAGGTAAGTGGTAATAATGTTTTTGATGATAGTGAAGAAATAAGTAACCAGGTGAGTGATAAAGATAATGAGTTAATAAATAACAGTGACAAAATAGTGGGAGAGGTAGTGTTGAATAGTGAAGATAATTATGGTGATTACAATTATGAGGTAAGTGGTGAGGTTAATATAATTAATTCCTATGATGAAATAATGTTAAATAATGAGATAATTGAGAATAAAATATTGGATAGTGGTGAGATAGAGATAGTGAGTGAGAGAGAGAAAGTAATAGATCGCAAAGGCGTAGTAATTAATGTTGATGAGTTAGCGTTAGAGTGTAAGGTTGTGAGCAGAGAAAGTGTTGATGAGGTTATAAGTGTGTGTGTAGAGAGGTTAAATGGGCAAAGGGCAGATGTTCCCCAAGTTTATGGTGAAACAGAGTTTTCACAGGTGTTTAATGAGGACAGAGTTTCCTCCGGTATTTGTATGGAAGACAAGGTGTCTTCAGATGGTCCCTGTATTTTTTGTGATTTAACTGGTAAAGCCAGTAGAGGTAATAAATATTTAATGGTGCCCTTTGCATGGAATGGGAGAGTTCAGTATGGTTATGAGAGGTGTTGTAATAAAAGAGAGAGAGAAATAAAAATTTTTGAGATTAATAGAGGTTATGAAATGTTGGTGCAGGTGTTAGATATTGAGAGAGATGAAGAAAGTGAATTGCATTATGAAACAGAGAGAGAGGAATATTTGAATAAAACTGTTATAAATGATGATAAAATAATTGACTTGGTATTGAGAAAATTTACTAACGGAGACTGGGCAAAACTAATGGATAGTGACAAGTTGTATGATATAATAAATGGTATAACGACGGATATGAAGAAAAGGGTCTATTATAATAACAATAATAAATTCAAGGTAAACAAAAATAATTTAGTCTATAAATACGTTAGATATCTATTTGACGATGGAGGCTAGATTATGAAATCGGGGAAGGGACAGTTTAAGTATGTGAATACATGGTAATAACTTAGCTGATTTTGACATTGAAATATGATATAACTGAATAAATAATGAGGAAGGTTTGTAAATACAAATGTAGAGAATTGATTTGTGTGCACGATAAAATGTTAAGTAAACAATGTGTAGGCAGGTAATTGTTGAAATAATAATATTAATATTTTGGCAATTTAAATAAATAAACAGAATTAATTTTGAAAAAAACAGTAATTGGCTAATGGTAATTGTTTTGATAGCCATGGAATTTGCATTTGCAATAATTAATGTAATTAAAATGATTTGAAATGTTTTAAATATTTTGATTAATTCAAAGATGATATAATTGAAATTTTTAATGAATTTAAATTATTTTACGAGAGATGTATTTGGTAATTGATGGTTAAATTGTTGGATTTGAACTAACATTTTGTTAAATGTTTCAGAGATAAATTGGTGTATGGGGTATATATTTTGTGTATGTCAGTTTAAATGGACTGTAAGTATAAAAATTTTATAGTATGAATCTAGTATAATAAAAATGTTTACAGGTGTAACTCGGATAAAGAGATTTTAATTCAATAATGAGACGATTTGAAATAATTGTGTTAAATAAAAATAATTAAAAAATTTAATAATAGCTGAAAGATGCTGTATAATAATTATTAATAATAAATTTGAAAATTTTAAGAAAATTCAATGGTAGGAGGTTTCAATTTTTGTACTTATTATTTTATGTTAATGAAGGTTAAGATAGGGAGAGTTAAGAAAGAGAGGTATGGGGTTAAAAACACCACACAGACTAATAATATCATTTAATGTAAATTGTTAATTTTAATTTTACAAAATATATTTTACTTGTGATTCCCCAACTTTTCGGGCGGTCACGGCCTCACCGAACCCTGACCGTGGAATTGGTTTAGCTTTAACAGCTATGGTTGGGGCTCATTGCGTCACGTTCTGCCTTAACTGGCCATAGCTGTTATCGTTGTCAAGGTGAATTTTGAAATTGACAGGGGGGCAATTAAGGGGAATCACCAAACTATGGAACAGCGGCTGCCACTCTGTCCGCGTGGGGACAGCATAGCCAGGTGGTAGACCCATTTTAAGGGTGTTTCAATATAAACGAGGATATGTCGATATCCAAAATGTTAAAATGTCAAGCCAAAGCAAAGACACGGAGGTGTCCAATCCCTCCAAATATGCAGTCTTTGTGAAAGCAAATAGGCGCTACAGTCTAACATAAATTACAATAGTGTGTGTGGACCAGGGGGTTGCTCAGATGAGCAACGTACTAAATTTTGTAAATTAAAAAACTGATAAATCAATTTTGCTCTAATAAAAACGCTTGTATTCCGCTCAAATAAATATGTGCTCATACATTCAGTATAAGGTGTTCATTCTATAATTTTAATTGTAGTATTTTATTGTAGTAGGGTAGATATAAGAATTGATAAAAGGTATATGTTTTATATAATTTGTGTGTTTTGAAACTAAGTAGATAACTAAACCGACTGGCAGGCGGTTTACATAGCACCAGAGTCAGAAAGAGGGGAAACAATGAGGGTAGATGTAAGGATTGATAAAAAATAATATTTCATGCAATTTGCACAATTTTGAAATGTGTTTTCACTTTGTTAGGAATGTCAGCTGATCAATAATAAAATGTCACTGTTAAATTGTTTATTAATATTTCAGGTAATTAACGTTAAATATAAGGTTGTAATGTGTTAAAAACATTGTTTTAAATCATGAGAAAAGTAAGTTAATAAAGTTGCGATGTTAAAATGAATTGTCAGAAATAATAAAAGATAGATTCTGGGTGATGAATATTTTTGTGGGACATATAGATCAGTCCAAATTGAAGTTAAAGTTGAAGTAGTGGAGAGAAAAATATTGTTTTGAGTTAATGTAATATTGCTGTGAGTTAATGTTATAGATATTGAGAAGTATTGATGTTGACACAGTAGTTATGGGGAATATATGCAGAGTAATGAGTGATATATTGATACTATAAATGATGATGTTATTTTGTTGTAGTCGAAGTGAGGTAATTAGATTGAGATTTGGGGATGGCAATTTTGTAATGGGGGTAGTGTAATGTGGGAGTCCGCAACAAAAGGGTTGGGACGGGAAGGAACAGATTTGGTGGGAAGGGGTCGCCTTAGGTAGAATCCAGGAACCAGATTAAGGGAATGAGCTTTTTTTGGGGGGGGAAACAATTATCCTAAGTACAAAGGGTTAGAGATTAATTTTTTTTATATATATTATAACGGAACTTTATAGATACAAGTGTAGATTTATAGTGGTGTAGTAGTGTGAGTGCAGATACACACCGGTATCTACGATAATGTTGTTTTTTATAAAATGTTCTAATTATAACTATTATGGTTATTAGTGTGATTGTATTGTTTAATAGGTGCGTATTAATAGTCCACTTCTTCGATTTAAAATGTTTCGCGCACTCTGTTATATACCTCCCTCACTTACCACACGTGGATATTTTAGTCCTGTTCAGTGACAGTTCCGCTGAAATACATACACTTTACATACAAATAAATATTCAGGTTGAATATTCAATATGGTTATTATACACAATATAAATGATATAATATCTAAATAATGCTCTGAATTATTAGAACTATTTAAACTCTTCCGACACCTTTGGTAGAACTGATTAAGAATAAATGAGCTAATTTAAAATTGAAATGATACTCTTTTTCACTGGTAGTAAAAAGTGGAGGTTTATTAACAATTCAGGATATTATAAAATTTTTGAACAATTAACAATCAATGACTAACAACCTTTCAGATAATAATTACAATTAATAAAATTCAAAATAAGACTCTGTTCAGCCTCAAGGCTGGTAAACCTGTTAGTTGTACAATAGTTTACTTTCAAGAGGTTATGTCCTCTTGTATCAGTGAATTACCATGTTCGTAAGGTTCTTTTAGGTAGCATGATACCAGGTACAAGATGTAATATTAATAATGATATAAAATGAATAATAATTAATAACAAACAAACAAATATAAAAATCGAAAAGTAGTACCATATATCTGATAGTTATGGTATTATCGTACGCGGGAATGCGCACGCAACCTATAGTACTCATTTGACAATTATCAAGCTCGTTGGCTTGTACAGTTGAAATGTATTACCTTATTTTAATAATTTACTTTGAGAATTATTTACTTGCAAGAGAAAATTTATTAAAAAACTCTTGTTATTATTTCCATCTGGTTTGGATTTTACTTGAGAACAGACTTGTAACAGTGAAATTGGCAAGTTACCGTTACGACTCTAAGGTTATGTTATAACGGATATTATTATAATGGTTAATTAGTTTTTAATATTTATTATTTCTTAGTCTAAGTACAAACACATTATTCGTAATATTTTGATGTGTCATTATCAGTATTACATTTATTCTTTCACATGAAAGTTAAAAACGTTTACTTTAAAACATCGAAAAATCAAGAAAACAATTTTAGTCAATTGAGTGACTATTGGTATTATTCGTATTTAGTAATAAATGCTTCAAACATAATTCTTTAAATTATGATAAATAATTAAAATATTTATTCAATATTTTAATAATTGTGAATTAATATTTCCTTTAATTCTGATAATTCAATCATAGTTTTTGATACTTCGCTTTTTACTGACTTGCGTAGTATCAACATTGTTTATTTACGAAAATATTATTTTTGTTTCAATGTTATTTAAATAAAAAATTGTACTCCCTGTCTTTTATCTTTCACAACACTCGTAAGTACGATTGATATTATACACTAATCGTACTTATACAAATAAGCACTCCGCACATTTCACTCGTTTATGTTGGTGTAGTATAAAGGTTATGTGTATGTTGATTTACTTATGTCTCTGCCGCGCACAATTCAAAAATTAAAACTTCTTCATATCGGCGAGTGACGTGACCTCTCCGTCGAAAGACTGATCGTGAACTGTGATGCTTCTTCGAAGCGTCTCTTGCTCGTCTGCCAATATTCATTCATTCGATTGGTTGAAAAAACTATACTCTCCGACCCAAAGCCCTTTGTTTTCTTAAAATATTTAATTTTTTACCAAATTTGGCTTTGCGTTTGAGGCCTTGTGACGTCAGCACTGGTACAAAATTTAATTGAAAAGTTTAAAATCACAATAACTTTCTTAATCTATGTCCTATCGTTAAATGGTTGATGTCAGTGAATTGCGGACATCCTGCGCTTTAATTTAAGTCTAAACATGATTATTTTCCGTCCATCACTTCTATCACTATAACGATTTTATTAATTATTTATGGTGTATCTTATATTTATAAGTCTATTACACCAAATTTAATTATTTGTATTAAAACACTTTTTAAATAAACGCTCTGAGTCCATATCTCAACTGGTTTGATTCAAAACTTGGGAATAATTGTTCCCTAAACAATATCTCGTTATGGCGTCTTTAGGCGTCCATATTTGATTTTTCATAAATGTATTTAAAACTAATTTTCCTTATTTAATACTAGTAATATTGCAATCTAATAATACTAGAAACGTCTATTTACATAATTTTACACTAGAATATATGTACATGACTGTATTTAATCTACTATTTACATTGTTTTAGTCCCCTCCTATCTCTCTTATACAATCGTTACTTTATTTCTGGTGTTTTCTATATAAATTATATCATGTACTAATTGTAATTAGTGTACACTCATTGTACCCAATTCACTCCATATAATGGTTAGCTTTTAGCTAGCTCAGAACCCTTCAATTTTTCAGTAATGGGTCTTTATATTGTGTCATATCATGGTAGTCATTTATTTTTATTAAAACAATAATTAAATTGTTATTGTTACACTTGGCTTGGGTTTCCAAAGTAGTATTAGACATTATTCTGACTCTTGATAATGTTTTCATTCACTTTTAAACAAGTTTATATGTTACATTTTTCATAAGTAACTTGCTCCTCATGGTTTGTTTACATCTGGGTTCCTTCATCATAGTCATTTGGTTTTTAATTATTTGTATATAAAATGACTGTTTTCATGGTCATAGTCTGTTCTCAGAGTAGCATTGGGTTTCCCTCTTACTACTGGTAACACTCTTAACAATCTGTGTTCAATCTTTAATACAGTATTTTTCTTAACTAGTTGGTTATACAATGGTTCAGCTTACTTCTGGTTATATGTACATAGTTAGTTAGTTTACAATATTTTGGTTACAATACTGTTGTTATTATGTTCAGAATCTGTTCTCAAAGTAGTACCAGATGTTTATCTAACTACTGGTAATACTTTTATTAACATTGGTATTTGTGTTGATATTGTATTTTGTCTAACTAAATTGGCATACTTGTTCCATTTCTTCTATCTCTGTGCCATCATATTTGATCTGTTTCATTTACATTGTGTTGCAATATAATACACTGTTTATTAGGATTTATTATTATTTATAACAAATTCTTGATTGATATCATAGTTGATGGTCATTTATTTACATTAATATGTATGATTTTCTGTTTCATAGGTGTCTTCCCTATGGGGTTATGTAACAATGTACAACATGTTTTAATGCAGTATTTTGCTCCTACTAACATGACTTCAGTATGGTATCTTACTATAATATTTTAATTGTTTTGTTACACATGTTTACACAACTCCTTCTTAAACAATAACACAAATCTTTTTGTATTAATTACAATATCTCTCTGGTCATTGGTTGAATTTAATTCCTGTCACTTTGTTTGATACATAACAAAGGTTTTTTATTTATTGTCAGTTCTCTATGAACAATAATATAATTGTTCGATTTTATTCTATTCTGGTGGTCTTTTGATTATCTATATTGATCACAGTCTTTATTAAATTAGTCACACTAATTGTCTGTGTTTATTTGACTATCTTAATTCTTGCTGTTTCACTATGAAATTAACATATTTTCTTACATTATAAACTTTATCACTGGGATTGTTTGTGTGGTTTATTCAGTTGAAATTAGTTAACTATTCACAGGTTTCACATCTATATTAAGTACTCACTGTAATTGTTTGTGGTTCCTTAAATGTTAAACACTGTTTTCCTTTTCATATTTGATAATCACCATTCCTTTGGTCACTTATATAGTCTCTAGTACACTTGGTTTATGTTGAGTCCTTGCATGATCTATCCATTTTCTTCTCTCTTCATGTTACGCTTCCTTGTCCTTCTTCTTTCTTCTTCTTCAATATTTTTATTGTAGTCACTATATTCATTTGTTTCCCTCGCTGTTGGAGTTTATTGGTCCTTATTTTGTTGGTTCCCCTCACTGTTGGATCCTATTGGGTCTGGTTACTGATATTTTGTTTTGGCTCATGGTCATTTTCTTTCTTCATTTCGTATTTGATGTTGCTACGTTATTATTATCTTCCTCATCGTTTGGATTTTTATATTAATATATTTGTAGATACACACTTTTATACACTTAGGTTTATTTATCTAGACATACTTCCATGCTTTTCTCTAACTTGACGTTATATTAGCTTATTTTATGTAACTACCATATTTGGTAACGTTACATATGCCTTCCTATAAGAATTGATTAATTCTGAATTATTATACTATATTTTCCATTGAAGAATTTATCAATTGTTGTACATTCCATGTCGATTCACATGCTTTTTCCATATATGCCTTTACTTTCTTCTATTTGAATCATATTTATTTCTTCTCTATGTAATCATCTCCCTTGTTTATTTAGTTCCCTAATTCCCTAACATAAGTTTAGCTGGGGCAGTTTAGAGCGGCTCACTTTGGCTATTCAACTCTACTGGCCATACTAACTTCAATAAATATGGAGGCAAATCATCTCCTTCAATAATAATAAATGATTGCTGGCATTACTCATCAGTCAATTCATCTCAAATCATCAAAAATAATAATAGTGGTCGTTCTTCCGACAAATAATAAATATCCTTGGGATTAATTCACGCATCTGCGGTTTATACATTGTTATACTCTCTTTTCTTGATTCAACTCAACTAAATTCTTCACATATTATAGGGATAGTTTGTTTTACATTTCCTCACTGGTATACTCTCATGATTATCTTCGTTAGTATATTACTTTTCATTCTTCTTCATCCTTGATTAAGCTCTTCATTTTGTGTCACATTGAACGTCATCTCGTCATATTCTTCATTTCAGGTTTTATTCTTCTAGATATAATTCATAAGTACATTTATTTTTTCTCCTTTTTCATGGTTTTAGTTGGTATTTATATTCCATGTGGTATTGGCTTTTCTCTAGTAAAATACACTAGAAACAATGTGGTTGTGTGTGGTGGTTTGTCTACATTAATACATTTTCTTTGGGTTTATTCTTCCAACTTCTCATTTGCTCCTTCTTTATAGTACGGGTATGGTGTTCTTATTACTTGTTGACTTGGCTCTTGGAATTAATCGTGCCATAGTTGTAGTGTGTCGGCCTCGTATGTTATTCCTTTTTTATAGTACGGGTAAGATATTAAGTTTTACTGGTTGACGTGGCTCTTGGAAATAATCGTGCCATAGTTGTAGTGTGTCGGCCTCGTATGTTATTCCTTTTTTATAGTACGGGTAAGATGTTAAGTTTTACTGGTTGACGTGGCTCTTGGAAATATATATTTATATATATAGTTATGCCATAGATCTCGGGTGTCCGTCTCGTATGTTGCTCCTTTTTTATTATAGTACGGGTGAGATGTTCATTCTTACTTGTTGACGTGGCTCTTGGAATTCATATGTGCCTAGGATGTAATTTGTCTTTCTCGTATATTGCTTTTCTTTTTTATTATACTCTATTATTTATAAATACAGTGTTCTGAATCCTTTACATAAATTCTTTGGGAGCATGTTTTCTCACATTATAAAATTACAATATATATTCAATGTTCATTACATAGTTATACAGTTACTTCTCATTTAATATAAACATATAATAATCTTTATAGTAATAATACATCCTTTTTCTTTAGTCAACATCTATTTTTATAATTACACTTTCATTTTTCACTTTTTAAATAACAATAATCTTCATGGCCACATTTCATTTTTCATCTTGATATAGTCAACAGTTATATTCATAAGTATACTTTCATTTTTCATAACAAATATTTTCATCCTTTACATAATATCCATAATAAAATAATTCTTATCGCTAACTTTTCACTTTTAGTCCCATATTTTAATTGTCGCTATATTTTTTCATTGAAGTTTGGTTGTAAGTACCCTTTATCTTTTTGGTAATAGGGTCCTGCAATTCATAAGTGTTGTTTAAATTGTTCTTAGTCACAGTATACGGTCCGGTATATAGCAGTAGCAGTTTCTTTGCAATGCCCTCGATAGTACTTGGGAGTTCTCTATTTTTGATAAGCACTCGGTCTCCCACTTCATATTTGATAACTTTGGGTTGCAATTTTTTGTATTTGAGCCTCAGTTTGTCAGCTCTTTCAACTGCATTATTATAGAATTTTGTTCTGTTAAATTTGACCTCTGCACTTATTGGAAAATTAATGATCTCTGTGATCTCCCGGGGTGGTCTTTTCTCGTACATAGCCATGTAGGGTGTTTCGTCAGTCGATTGATGATAGGCTAGGTTTAGGAAGTCTTCAGCCGGGGATAGATACTCCTCCCATTTCCTCTGCTGGCTGTGACAGTAGGTTCTTAAAATCCTTCCTACTTCTCTCAACACTCTCTCAGCTGGGTTGCTGTTGGGGTGATACACCGATGTTTTGTATGTCTTTATTCCCAGATGGATTAATGTTTCCCGCCACTTTCGTCCTCGGAATTGCGTTCCATGGTCTGTAATTATCGACACTGGTTTACCCACTTCGGGTATATACTTGTTTATTACTATCTCCAGTATTTTACTTGTCGTAACTCGATTAAGTGGGTACAGCTTAGTATATTTGGTGTAGTGGTCAAATATGATGATTATATACTTATATTGGTGTCTTCCACCACTCCGTGGAAATGGTCCACAAATGTCCAAGAAAATTTTTTCTAACTTTGTCGTCGATGTAATTGGTATCATCACTCCTTCTCGTTTCTCATTGCTACATTTTACCAGTTGGCAAATATGACAATTCTGGACATACTTTCTGACTTTTCTATTCATGTCCTTGAAATGCACATGTTCCTGCAATGCCTTTACGACCTTTACTGCGCCCATGTGACCATAACGTATGTGGTAGTCGATGGTCAATTCTTTTTCTAGGGCCTTTGGTATAACTACCTTCCATTTTTCACCATCTTTATTATGTTTGGTGAATAATAATTGATTATGAGTACAGTAGAAATGTTTTATGTTCTCATCATTGTTTGCTAGTTTTTGAATAATCAATGATACTTTGGGATCTTGTTTTTGATGAGTGGTTATATCCGATAATATGTTAGTGAGTTCAGATGTACTTTTCAGCAGGTGGTAGACTTTCGCAATGGTTTCCCTCTCTCCTTCAAATGTTTGGGCGTTGATGTTTATTCGGGACAACACGTCTGCAGCTGTGTTGCTCTTCCCTGGTATGTACTCCCACTGTATGTTGTATTCTTGGAGTGTAAGAGTCCATCTCGTTAATCTACCGTGCTTTAACTTGCAATTCTTAAGAAATGAAATAGATTTGTGGTCTGTCCTCACTGTTACTGTATATCCCAAAATGAAAGTCCTAAATTTTTCGCAAGCAAACACTATACTCAACAATTCCTTTTCCGTTGTATGGTAGTTACGTTCGCATTTGTTCAAAGTTCGGCTTGCGAAACTGATCACTTGATGATTCCCGTCTTGGTCTTCTTGGTATAATACAGAACCAAGGCTTAGGTCGCTAGCGTCACAGTTCATGAAAAACTGCTTCTCAAAATTAGGGTGATGCAGCATAACAGTTTCGAGAAATTTTTCTTTAATTAATTCAAATGTAGAGTCTTGATCTGATCCCCACTTCCATTTTTCCTTCGATGATAGTTGTGCCGAAAATCGAGCTGTCAGTTCAGAATAATTATTTTGGAATTTTCGATAATAATTACAGATTCCGAGGAACGATTGTAATTGCTTTTTATTTCGTGGGACGGGGAAACGCTGGATTGCCTCCATCTTTTCCTGGGATGGTGTAATTCCATACTCTGACAAGTTAAACCCCAAAAATTGCACTTCCTTTGCGATCAATTGTGATTTGTCTAATTTTAGTGTAATATGGTTGTCTTCCAATTTTTGTAATACTTGTGCCACCCGGTTACAGTGTTCTTCCCAATTGTTAGATGCGATCAAGAGGTCGTCGACATAAACTGTCGTAAATTGCAATGTGCTGTGGCCCAGTATCTCGTCCATACATTTGACGAATATGGCCACTGAGTTCACTAAGCCGAATGGTAATCTCTTAAAATGGTAATTACGGCCTTCAAAAATAAAAGCTGTGAACTTTCTGCTATTCGGGTGCAATTCGACCTGCCAATATCCGCAGACCGTATCCCATATACTGTAATATTTAGTGCCATAAAACTTCTCTAGTATTTCATCGATTTCTCCAGGCGATTTCCTGTCATTGATTATGGTCTTGTTGAGTTCACGTGCATCCAAACAAATTCTTACTGCACCGTTTTTCTTGGGTACAGCGACAATAGGGTTGGTGTACGGGGAATTGCTTACTTCAATTATATCATTTTCTATTAAACGTTGGATTTCCTCTCTTACAGCTTCTTTCAGTGAAAAGGCGATAGGGTAAGATTTTCGCTTGAATTCTGTCTGGTCCTTGAATTTTAATTCACATTGGAAATTCTTTATTTTCCCAGGCGTATCAGAAAATACGTGACGATATTGATAGTATATATTTATTAGCTGGTCCCGTTGTTCCCAAGTCAACTCATGGCTATTGTGGTTGGTTTTGAATTCTCGGATTTCATTAATTTTTTCCAACCATAAAGCTTCCTCTGGACTGTTGTGAAGCTCTTGGTTGATGGCACCTTCCTGATGTTCACGGCCTTCCCTGATGTAATATATCACATGTTCCGAGGGTGCCTTCCTATATTCTGTTAAATTGGCGGTCCACTCAACTTCTTCTGCCTTCATCATTACGGTATTTGTATCCATATTAATTATTGCTGTGTATTTTCGTAATATGTCACAACCAATGAGTAGGGTGAATGGTAGCCCACTGGCTACAAGGAATACCATCGGTATTGTTTTCCCATTGCTTGATACGTCTAGTTGCACCTGTTGTCGAATAGTCTTATTCTGACGTCCGGTGGCTCCGATGAGTATTATGTTGTTAATTGGTAAGGTTGGTATGGTAGCTTTATTTTCTGATTGGATCCTGTCCAATTCCATTTTGTCAATTAATGATACGTTGGCCCCGGTATCTATCATTGCTGTGGCATTTGTGTTGTTGACTTTCACAGATATATACGCGATTTCATTGTTGCTCGCATCTCCGATAACATTTTCTTTCTCTTCCATTAAATCCCTTCTTATGTTCTTGCGGTAATTGTTGTTGTATATTTTGCGATGATTCGAATGTTTCGCCAAAATATCAGACCCAATAGTCCGGTTCAGTGAGGGTGTGGTTGGTCTTTTCACTGCCGGTTGGTGTTTAAAGGCAGGTCACCGTTTTCGTGCCTGTCTTGTGACGTTGAAGCTATGGGTTCCTGGTTTCCAGGCCCATGTCCGTTGTGATAAACTTCTGTAGTCTGCGTGACTGTTCTATGGCCTCCACTGCTGTCGCTTCCATTGGATCGATAGCCGGACTCTCGTTCTTCTCTATCACTATTACTGGAGTGACTGTGTTGGTTTGGGAAACTCCTCCGTCCTTGGTAATAGTTTCTACGATTCCCACCTCGGCTGGCATGGGTGTAGTGTACCCTACAAAAATGATTGTTATTTTGATTACCGTTGCCTTGTCGTGGTTGATGATTGGGAGATTGGTTTTGATATGGCCTGTAGTAATTATTACCTCTTTGGTAATGCGTGTCTCTCTGGTATCCACCTGGACGATGGTTATTATAATTTCCTCTATTCACGTTGTTGCCACCTCCGTCTTGGCGTGGTATTGGGTGATTTTGGAATCTTGGTGGGTTGTTAAAATTTCTTCCTGGGCTATTTCTGTCATTGTGAATGTTGGGGTTATTATTTCCAGGCCCTCCCCGATCATATGCTGGGCTAGGTACTTGTCGGTTTCGTTGATAATACCTTTCTCTTTCGTGGCTTTCTAGCAAGTCGCACATCCCTTGAATTGTTTTTATTTGTGAGTTCAGTCTCCCTTGCGAAATACCTTGATTAAAATGGTACGCCAGTTTTGTAACCAGGCATTCTTCTGGAATTGCAGGCTCCAAATTCCTAGCCAAACAAATTTTGCCTAAGAAATAGGTTGTCATCGATTGCCTTCCATTCACATCGAATTTTCCATTTGTAATGTCGTCTCTGATGATGTTTTGGGTGGCTTCCGACCAATACTTTTGTTTAAATGCCGTTTTAAAAGTGTCATAGCTCCCTACTTCGTGACGGGTTGCTGTCCACCAGTTGTCGAATGTATTTTTAAAAGATTCATCCAACATCCCCTTAATGATGGACCATCTGCTCTCTCGGTTTCTGTGTATTATCTCTTCTATCCTCTCTAAGAATTCTAATGGATTTTTAGAATACGTTCGGAATTCAATCTGGTCCCTGCCTTCTAGGTGACTTAATCCGGATAGGATATTTGGGATTGTTTGCAGACGATGCATCTCGTCTCGGAGGTCATCCAACTCTCTCCGTTGACGTTCTGTTAATTGGGTTTTGTCGTCATGCACTTGCTGCTTAATAGCGTCCACTTTCACAGATACTTCTTCGCACTTTTCATTTAATGTCGACTGCACTACCTTCATTTTGGTTTGCTCCTGCGCTATCACCCCTAGTTGTGTACCGTGTGTTTTCTCCACATCACTAATACGCCAATTGATGTCTATTTCTGTCTGTGCTAGTTTCAGGCTGGTGTTTTCTCCCTCTTTTCGTACTTCAGACATCTCGACATTAATTTCTGTTGTTAATATGGCCATTTGTTTTTCGATTTCCTCAACATTTTCTCCCAATCTTCTTTCAATCATTTCTACCGTATCCTTAGCAGTTTCTTCCATCTTGTCACTGTTGATATTTATTTGTTGCCATATTCTTTCGTGGTCAGTTTGTATGGTTTCGACATCTCGATTAAATGTAGCATTAATTTCATCAATCTTCTGGTTGGTGTGATCAATTTTTACTCCCAACTCTGCCGATAAGTCTTCCTTCATTATGGCCATTTTCTTCTCTAATAATTCTTCGGTTTTCTTCTGCCCATCTTCCATCCTCCTGTTCGTCTCATTTATCTGGTTATTTAATTCTTCTTTTAATAATTCCATATTTTTCTGGCTCTCCCTCTGGCCTTCTTCTATTTTCTGGTTGGTGGATCTACTAGTCTCGTCCAGCTTCTTGATCAATTCTTCCCTTGTGGACTGGTTCTCCTCCTTTGATGATTTCTGGCCTTCCTTTAGTGATTCTATTTGCTCGCTTAAACCCTTGGTGGATTGATTGGCTTCTTCTATTTTACTGTTCAATTCCTCTTTCAAGGATTCTATGTTCTTATTGTTATTGTCTAATTTGTTGTTCAAACCTTCCATTACCTTCCTCATCCACTCTTGAAATGCTGACTCTCCTAGTGATGTTGTTTTTCAGGCTGGCTTGTTCCCGGTAGGGTCTCTTGAGGTATCACTTCCGGTTCCTCCTCATCATGTTGCTGAACCCCCTCCGCCGGTTCAAGTGGTTTGTCCTTTACTTCCAATAAAATTTCTTCCACGTCTTCCGTCGACATAGCCTCCTTTCTTCCCTTCTGGCCTCCTTCTCCACTTCTGTTGCCCTCTTTCTCGACGTTGATCTCGACTTTGATCTCTTTGTGTACATCTTGATATGCTGGTAATGTACCTGCTGTCTTTTGACGGATTGGGGTGATTAGGTTACTGGTTATGGTATATTTTCCCTAATCCGCGCTCAGACGTTGGGCGCCAATCTATAACGGAACTTTATAGATACAAGTGTAGATTTATAGTGGTGTAGTAGTGTGAGTGCAGATACACACCGGTATCTACGATAATGTTGTTTTTTATAAAATGTTCTAATTATAACTATTATGGTTATTAGTGTGATTGTATTGTTTAATAGGTGCGTATTAATAGTCCACTTCTTCGATTTAAAATGTTTCGCGCACTCTGTTATATACCTCCCTCACTTACCACACGTGGATATTTTAGTCCTGTTCAGTGACAGTTCCGTTGAAATACATACACTTTACATACAAATAAATATTCAGGTTGAATATTCAATATGGTTATTATACACAATATAAATGATATAATATCTAAATAATGCTCTGAATTATTAGAACTATTTAAACTCTTCCGACACCTTTGGTAGAACTGATTAAGAATAAATAAGCTAATTTAAAATTGAAATGATACTCTTTTTCACTGGTAGTAAAAAGTGGAGGTTTATTAACAATTCAAGATATTATAAAATTTTTGAACAATTAACAATCAATGACTAACAACCTTTCAGATAATAATTACAATTAATAAAATTCAAAATAAGACTCTGTTCAGCCTCAAGGCTGGTAAACCTGTTAGTTGTACAATAGTTTACTTTCAAGAGGTTATGTCCTCTTGTATCAGTGAATTACCATGTTCGTAAGGTTCTTTTAGGTAGCATGATACCAGGTACAAGATGTAATATTAATAATGATATAAAATGAATAATAATTAATAACAAACAAACAAATATAAAAATCGAAAAGTAGTACCATATATCTGATAGTTATGGTATTATCGTACGCGGGAATGCGCACGCAACCTATAGTACTCGTTTGATAATTATCAAGCTCGTTGGCTTGTACAGTTGAAATGTATTACCTTATTTTAATAATTTACTTTGAGAATTATTTACTTGCAAGAGAAAAATTTATTAAAAAACTCTTGTTATTATTTCCATCTGTTTTGGATTTTACTTGAGAACAGACTTGTAACAGTGAAATTGGCAAGTTACCGTTACGACTCTAAGGTTATGTTATAACGGATATTATTATAATGGTTAATTAGTTTTTAATATTTATTATTTCTTAGTCTAAGTACAAACACATTATTCGTAATATTTTGATGTGTCATTATCAGTATTACATTTATTCTTTCGCATGAAAGTTAAAAACGTTTACTTTAAAACATCGAAAAATCAAGAAAACAATTTTAGTCAATTGAGTGACTATTGGTATTATTCGTATTTAGTAATAAATGCTTCAAACATAATTCTTTAAATTATGATAAATAATTAAAATATTTATTCAATATTTTAATAATTGTGAATTAATATTTCCTTTAATTCTGATAATTCAATCATAGTTTTTGATACTTCGCTTTTTACTGACTTGCGTAGTATCAACATTGTTTATTTACGAAAATATTATTTTTGTTTCAATGTTATTTAAATAAAAAATTGTACTCCCTGTCTTTTATCTTTCACAACACTCGTAAGTACGATTGATATTATACACTAATCGTACTTATACAAATAAGCACTCCGCACATTTCACTCGTTTATGTTGGTGTAGTATAAAGGTTATGTGTATGTTGATTTACTTATGTCTCTGCCGCGCACAATTCAAAAATTAAAACTTCTTCATATCGGCGAGTGACGTGACCTCTCCGTCGAAAGACTGATCGTGAACTGTGATGCTTCTTCGAAGCGTCTCTTGCTCGTCTGCCAATATTCATTCATTCGATTGGTTGAAAAACTATACTCTCCGACCCAAAGCCCTTTGTTTTCTTAAAATATTTAATTTTTTACCAAATTTGGCTTTGCGTTTGAGGCCTTGTGACGTCAGCACTGGTACAAAATTTAATTGAAAAGTTTAAAATCACAATAACTTTCTTAATCTATGTCCTATCGTTAAATGGTTGATGTCAGTGAATTGCGGACATCTTGCGCTTTAATTTAAGTCTAAACATGATTATTTTCCGTCCATCACTTCTATCACTATAACGATTTTATTAATTATTTATGGTGTATCTTATATTTATAAGTCTATTACACCAAATTTAATTATTTGTATTAAAACACTTTTTAAATAAACGCTCTGAGTCCATATCTCAACTGGTTTGATTCAAAACTTGGGAATAATTGTTCCCTAAACAATATCTCGTTATGGCGTCTTTAGGCGTCCATATTTGATTTTTCATAAATGTATTTAAAACTAATTTTCCTTATTTAATACTAGTAATATTGCAATCTAATAATACTAGAAACGTCTATTTACATAATTTTACACTAGAATATTTGTACATGACTGTATTTAATCTACTATTTACATTGTTTTAGTCCCCTCCTATCTCTCTTATACAATCGTTACTTTATTTCTGGTGTTTTCTATATAAATTATATCATGTACTAATTGTAATTAGTGTACACTCATTGTACCCAATTCACTCCATATAATGGTTAGCTTTTAGCTAGCTCAGAACCCTTCAATTTTTCAGTAATGGGTCTGTTTACATTGTGTCATATCATGGTAGTCATTTATTTTTATTAAAACAATAATTAAATTGTTATTGTTACACTTGGCTTGGGTTTCCAAAGTAGTATTAGACATTATTCTGACTCTTGATAATGTTTTCATTCACTTTTAAACAAGTTTATATGTTACATTTTTCATAAGTAACTTGCTCCTCATGGTTTGTTTACATCTGGGTTCCTTCATCATAGTCATTTGGTTTTTAATTATTTGTATATAAAATGACTGTTTTCATGGTCATAGTCTGTTCTCAGAGTAGCATTGGGTTTCCCTCTTACTACTGGTAACACTCTTAACAATCTGTGTTCAATCTTTAATACAGTATTTTTCTTAACTAGTTGGTTATACAATGGTTCAGCTTACTTCTGGCTATATGTACATAGTTAGTTAGTTTACAATATTTTGGTTACAATACTGTTATTATTATGTTCAGAATCTGTTCTCAAAGTAGTACCAGATGTTTATCTAACTACTGGTAATACTTTTATTAACATTGGTATTTGTGTTGATATTGTATTTTGTCTAACTAAATTGGCATACTTGTTCCATTTCTTCTATCTCTGTGCCATCATATTTGATCTGTTTCATTTACATTGTGTTGCAATATAATACACTGTTTATTAGGATTTATTATTATTTATAACAAATTCTTGATTGATATCATAGTTGATGGTCATTTATTTACATTAATATGTATGATTTTCTGTTTCATAGGTGTCTTCCCTATGGGGTTATGTAACAATGTACAACATGTTTTAATGCAGTATTTTGCTCCTACTAACATGACTTCAGTATGGTATCTTACTATAATATTTTAATTGTTTTGTTACACATGTTTACACAACTCCTTCTTAAACAATAACACAAATCTTTTTGTATTAATTACAATATCTCTCTGGTCATTGGTTGAATTTAATTCCTGTCACTTTGTTTGATACATAACAAAGGTTTTTTATTTATTGTCAGTTCTCTATGAACAATAATATAATTGTTCGATTTTATTCTATTCTGGTGGTCTTTTGATTATCTATATTGATCACAGTCTTTATTAAATTAGTCACACTAATTGTCTGTGTTTATTTGACTATCTTAATTCTTGCTGTTTCACTATGAAATTAACATATTTTCTTACATTATAAACTTTATCACTGGGATTGTTTGTGTGGTTTATTCAGTTGAAATTAGTTAACTATTCACAGGTTTCACATCTATATTAAGTACTCACTGTAATTGTTTGTGGTTCCTTAAATGTTAAACACTGTTTTCCTTTTCATATTTGATAATCACCATTCCTTTGGTCACTTATATAGTCTCTAGTACACTTGGTTTATGTTGAGTCCTTGCATGATCTATCCATTTTCTTCTCTCTTCATGGTACGCTTCCTTGTCCTTCTTCTTTCTTCTTCTTCAATATTTTTATTGTAGTCACTATATTCATTTGTTTCCCTCGCTGTTGGAGTTTATTGGTCCTTATTTTGTTGGTTCCCCTCACTGTTGGATCCTATTGGGTCTGGTTACTGATATTTTGTTTTGGCTCATGGTCATTTTCTTTCTTCATTTCGTATTTGATGTTGCTACGTTATTATTATCTTCCTCATCGTTTGGATTTTTATATTAATATATTTGTAGATACACACTTTTATACACTTAGGTTTATTTATCTAGACATACTTCCATGCTTTTCTCTAACTTGACGTTATATTAGCTTATTTTATGTAACTACCATATTTGGTAATGTTACAATATATATATATATATATATATATATATATATATTGTAACGGTACATAACCCGGTCCCAATAAAGTAAATCATGAGAATAAAAGTCAGAAATGGGTAGAACTAAAGCTCACTCAAAATTTAATTATATCACTCCACATAATAAACAATTCGAGTGGTATATAGTGCAAAGTGAGTTCTAGTGTACCCATTGAGGTGAAAAAACCAAAGTTCCGGAAACTACGTAATATCTGAAAATTAAACCAAATTATTTATTAATTTCTTATATTTGTAAAGCGTAGCATTTAGCCATTTCTGACACTCTCATAACACAAAGAATTCACCCTGAACCCTGGGGAATTAATAAGAATTATGTAATAACTGATGTATTTTATTATAGCGTAATATTGGTTAAATAACAACATATATGTTTTGTTCTTTAGACAGATCTATGTTTACTCGGTAAAGTCGAGAGGATGTTTTCTTTTTAAAAAGATTAATTGTGATACCTATACTTTGGTGGCTGGAGACAAAAGTCAATAATCAATAAAGCAATATTATTGAAAATTAATATTGAATTATAACGTGTTACAATTTATTGTAGTGGGTAGTTAATGAAAATTTCAGCACAACATACAGAAGGAATCGTCACCACAGAGGGGCAAATTTGATACTTACTCTCTCTTCTGCATAAGGCTGAACAAATTATCTCCTTGACCCCAAATCACACACTCTCGATTTCTTTTAGATTGAGTAAAACAAGATAAACAAAATCCTTTATTTATACCGTTTAAAACGTCAGTTAGTATAATTCAAAAGTGACGCATACTGCGTGAGGCATATAATAACAATTTCCATAACACATCACGAAAACAGCGGTACGTTACAGAATTGGCGAACCCAACATTTGGGGCTTGACTCAGACTGATGTTTCGCTAAATAACGCCTCGTGAAAAAGTAGTACGTTACAGAATTGACGCGTACAACATGGTGCAGGATTTAACTATACAACACCTCACGAAAAAAAAAGCGGTACGTTACAGATTTGACGCTAACAACGTGGGGCAAAGAAAACAAAGTTTCCATTAAGTAAAACGCCTCTATCTCAAACCGTTACGTTACAGATTTGGCGTACAACTGTGGGACGGAATTAACAAAGCTTGTAATTGCAAGATACTTGTAAGTAGTGAACGCCTCGTGATAAAAGCGGTACGTTACAAATTGGCGCTCAACGTAAAAGGGTGGTAATTAGAAAAGAATTTTGATATTTAATAAAAATATATATCAAAACATCTAATTATCGTTGGCAGTTATGAGAAAACAAGAAATGCCTAATACCCGAGGAAAATCGAAGAAGAGGGCAGAAGAAAAGGAGATTGAAGAAGGTGGACAGGAACAAGAAATAGAGTTAGTCACGGACAGTGAAATGGACCAACAGACAGGTGATACAGAAGAAACCGAAGTAGTTATGGATACGGAAACGGAAATAATTGAAGAGGATGCCCAAGGGGATCAACCAAATAAATCCAACCAAAAAGAAGATATAAGCATACAGGAGATGTTAAGAATTATAATGGAAGGGAATAACAAGATACAGGAAGATAATAAGCGAACCAATGACAAAATAGATGAAAATTTTAGAAAACAGGAGGAAACTTCAAAGCAAACCAATAACAAAATAGATGAAAATTTTAGAAAACAGGAGGAAGCCTTGAAACAAACCAATGAGGAAAATAAAGAAAATTTTAGGAGACAGGAGGAAGCCTTGAAACAAACCAATGAGGAAAATAAGGAGAATTTTAAGAAACAGGAGGAAAACTTAAAACAAACTATGAATGAACGATACCATGAACTGAAGGAAGCGGTTGAAGGACAAAGAGAAGAGATGAATGCAAAATTTGAAGAGAATAATAAGAATTTAAAACAATTTGAGTGTAAAATGGAGAATGTCAATAAGGAGATATGGAAAACTTTCGGAGAGAAGTTTGAAAATGTTAATACGCGTATCCAAAAAGCGGATACATACCAAGAGGAGACAAATAAACAAATGGACCATAGTTCCAATAATTTGGATGAAACATTGGACAGCACTTCAGAAGGTATTAAAGTAAGTCCGAATACAGAAGAGAGGAGGAAGGAAATAGAAATTACAGAATACCAAGGTGTAATGCCATCCGAAAATAAAAATAGCCACAACAAAAAGGATATTCAAACCGTGGAAAAGAAGATCAAGGAAATAATAAAAACAAGTAGAAAGAAAATAATAAATACCAAGGAAGAATGGGAGATGATTACAGGTGGATTAATTAATGTATTCAACCTTCCAATTAACGAACAAAGGGAGTTAATTAAGTTTACATCCCAGTTAAAGGTGTCGATGATTGAAGTGCATCAGAAGATATTAGTCAGATTATCAAGATGGAAGACAACATGCAAATATTGGGCAAATAATTCAGAGGTAAAAGGGAATGAAATGAGATTAAAAATGAGCAACTATGTTATGTTTGAGGAGGTACAATACTGGTTAGTCAAAAAGGAACGAATTATGACGGAAGACTGGTACTTAAGTGAAAGTTTTATAGCAGCAAAGTGGGAGAGCCGGATGGTAAGAAGATTATCAAGAAGAGAATTAATTACGAACACCCCAGCAATCCGAGAACATGGAGTACCTGAAATAATGGACCACGGTTAAACAGACTCCAAACAAACCAGAAAAAAGGGACGGATTTTATGGATACAGGACCAAGCAACCCATTGTAAATAAAATAACCCAAAATTCCAAAAGACGTAAGGACAACTTACTCAACTTATTTCGAACAATATAATTTAAAATGAAGAAACTAAAAACCCCAAAATTCTAAAAGCATGTAAGGACATCTTACTCAACTTATTTCGAAACCATATAATTTAAAGTGAAGAGACTAAAAGAGAACAGATGATTAAATAATATTTATAAAGAACTGATTTAAAATGGACTAATAGGAAAAATAATATTTTGATGGTAACAAAAGAAGAATAAATAAATAAACAATTGATGGTAATGTGCTCAGATAAGAAGAATAACGAATAATTTAATGACTCCAATGAAACTGAAGGAGGATGATAATTAATACAACAAAAATTAGAATTTCTCGGAATTGAAGATTTTATAAGAAGAAATGATATGGAGAAATATGTCACAAGAAGTAAAGTCAGAAGAATTTTAACATAAGGCCTATCAATGATGTTATATGCTATTAATTAATGGAAAAGAAGAAGGAATCAAGGAGAAGAAGAAAAATATAAATAAATACAAACAGCTACAGTATGAAGAATCCCAAAAGTGTTTGGTACTAGTCGCTAATTGACTACTACTTACAAGTTTTTTATTTTTATGTATTGACCGTAGAAATGTTCCGGCAATAATTTTTATGAGCAGGGATGATGTTCCCCTGGTCTCAGAAGGTGTAAGGATGGACAGCGGTGTATGGACCCAGAGTGGCCACCCGACTGGAACCACCACACACAGGATAGGGAAAAATGTTAGGGAAATTGAATATTTAAGGGATAATAATTATAAGATAGCTGAAAAGAGTGATATTAGATTCCAGAAGTATAAATGAAGGAAATAGAAGGAAGATAGCAGACAGAAGCTTAATTGATAAAGCGAGTATATAAAAGTAAATAGAAATGAGTGTTGAAACAATTTTAATATGATTAGTGTGAACAGTGCTTATCAAATAAAATGTGGAAGTACCACTAACCCCGAGAAATAATTGATGAATTTGCCACCAAGAGAGAGAGAGTTAAGTGAGAAAACGACAATTACCACAAGTCTGAATTACCAGAGTTTATAATCAGTCAGCAATGAAACATTATTATGAAAACAAAGTCAAGACCATTAGGAGACTTGAACAAATCAACAATTTATTTCTATCAACGAGTTGAACTAAAATCAATTTGTTCTAGTGGGGGGGCTTTATGTAACGGTACATAACCCGGTCCCAATAAAGTAAATCATGAGAATAAAAGTCAGAAATGGGTAGAACTAAAGCTCGCTCAAAATTTAATTATATCACTCCACATAATAAACAATTCGAGTGGTATATAGTGCGAAGTGAGTTCTAGTGTACCCATTGAGGTGAAAAAACCAAAGTGAAATTAATGTATTACTAAACTGTGCTGTATGTTTTGGATAGGATAAAACTATGGAAGTAGTATGTAATAGTACTAATTGATTTTTGTGATTTTATTTATTTATTGTAATTTATATTGTATGAACCACAATTTGTTATACCCAAGTTAATATTATATTGTTTCAAATAATTATGTTAGATTGTAAGAAAACCCAGGGTTAATTTTAAAAGACATGAAAATTTTAACTACCAAAGATAATATAAAATTAAAATAATCCTATGAAGGAAGTGACAACAGGAAGTAGTACCAGGTATGAACACTATTCGAGATTAAATAAATAATATATAAATGTATTTAATGATAATAAAATGATAAAATATTTATATACAATGTCAAAAAAAAAAAATAAATTAACCAAAACATATTATGTGAATTAAATTAGTAAATAAACCGGAATGGAAGGGAATTATTTTTCCATAAATAAAAATATAAATTTATAATAATCACAAACTGCCTACATAATAAAAATACTATGTGTTACTAAGAGTGATGGAAAATAACAAGTATTGTTAATAAGATAAAAAATTTTGAACTAAACCAGAGAGTTGAAGAATCGATGCGACAAAAATTATAAAAAAAATAACCTTTTTTGGACGTTGGAGGAGGCGAAATTCACGCAAGAGTAATAAACAAAGTGAATACTAACTAGTTATACCTGCGGAATCCAAATTAAATGGTGTTATACATAAAAAACCAGTGGATGAAACCATTCTGAGGATCCAATATAATTCGGCCTACTTCTAATAGACAATCAGAAAAATACTCGAAAATGAAAAGGAAATAATAACGCAAGACGTACCTCATCACAGAATAAAACTTCAATCCAGTAAGGACAACACGGAGCGAGGTAATATAAACATTTTTCGTAATAAATACAGAAGAAAACTCGTTTTTTAATAGTGAAATAGAACAAAAAATATTAATTGTGTCATATGTTTATTTCAAAAGTAAACAAATACATGCTGCTCTCTTACGGCAGTTCCGGAAACTACGTAATATCTGAAAATTAAACCAAATTATTTATTAATTTCTTATATTTGTAAAGCGTAGCATTTAGCCATTTCTGACACTCTCATAACACAAAGAATTCACCCTGAACCCTGGGGAATTAATAAGAATTATGTAATAACTGATGTATTTTATTATAGCGTAATATTGGTTAAATAACAACATATATGTTTTGTTCTTTAGACAGATCTATGTTTACTCGGTAAAGTCGAGAGGATGTTTTCTTTTTAAAAAGATTAATTGTGATACCTATACTTTGGTGGCTGGAGACAAAAGTCAATAATCAATAAAGCAATATTATTGAAAATTAATATTGAATTATAACGTGTTACAATTTATTGTAGTGGGTAGTTAATGAAAATTTCAGCACAACATACAGAAGGAATCGTCACCACAGAGGGGCAAATTTGATACTTACTCTCTCTTCTGCATAAGGCTGAACAAATTATCTCCTTGACCCCAAATCACACACTCTCGATTTCTTTTAGATTGAGTAAAACAAGATAAACAAAATCCTTTATTTATACCGTTTAAAACGTCAGTTAGTATAATTCAAAAGTGACGCATACTGCGTGAGGCATATAATAACACTTCCATAACACATCACGAAAACAGCGGTACGTTACAGAATTGGCGAACCCAACATTTGGGGCTTGACTCAGACTGACGTTTCGCTAAATAACGCCTCGTGAAAAAGTAGTACGTTACAGAATTGACGCGTACAACGTGGTGCAGGATTTAACTATACAACACCTCACGAAAAAAAAAAGCGGTACATTACAATATATATATATATATATATATATATATATATATATATATATAGAGAGAGAGAGAGAGAGAGAAAGTGGCGAATTGAGTTTAATGGTAAGTTGGGTTTAGAGATTGTTTGATAAATGTTTTGATAGAGATGGGTGTCATGAGAGTTATAGTGGTAGTGAATAGTAGAGTCAGAGTGAGGAAGATATTATATATGAATACATGCCAAGTGGCATATCAAGCGAAAATAAATTTAAATCACCCAAAGTAACGTAGAGTGAGAACAATAAAGAAAAGAGATTTAGAATAAGAATATAAAATTTTTTTATTGCAACCAGTGACAAATTTTGATAGAGTGTGTGTCACACTCACAAAAAACGAACAAACACTCCTTGATAAAGGCCTAAAACATAACATACATTACAAACATAACAACCAAACACTAACAAAGCTCATAATTGACACAGAAACAAATATACAAAACACAGCACCAGAACATCAAGACACATTAAGACATAATATAAACAACACAATAGGAGTACATAAGACACCAGACAACAACAACCACAACTCAGAAATACACACAGCCATCAAACTGAGGGAAAAGGCACACAAACACAACATCACATTTGTAAAAGCTGACAAAGGCAACACGACTGTAATTATCCCCACAGACAACCTACACAAAAAAGTACAAGACTTCATAGAACAGAACAACATCACAGAACTAAAACATGACCCCACCGACAAATACCAAAACTCAGTAAAACAAATAGTCAACAAAGCCAAACACATTATGACACATAAACAAAAGCCCTACATGAAACAAATCCGACCATCAGCACCTACACTCCAAGCGCTTCCCAAAATCCATAAAGAAGACATTCCGATCCGCCCCATTATCAACTACCGTAATGCCCCTGCACACAAACTGGCAAAATATCTAGACAAAATTATTAGACAACACACACAAATAGACAACAACATTGCAGTAAAAAACAACACTGACCTAGTAACAAAAATGAAAGACATACACATCCCCCATAACGCCACATTAGCCTCCTTTGACATTAAAAACCTGTACACAAACATCCCCATCTCTGAAACAATCACCATCCTACAAAACAAACTCAAACAGAACAACACACCAGACGAACTTATCAATGAAATAACAGAAACTCTGAACATTATCACAAAACAAAACTACTTTACTTATAACAATAAATACTACACACAGAACGATGGCCTACCCATGGGCTCCCCCATATCCAGCATTCTAGCAGAAGTCTTCCTCCAACACTTAGAAAAAACAAAAATACTCACAAACAATGACAGACACTCACATAAAATACTATATTGGCACAGATACGTTGATGACATTCTAATACTATACAGGGGAAACAAAAGACAATGTGAACAGTTACTAACGCACATAAACAAAATACATAAAAACATAACCTTCACTGCCGAATACGAACACAACAATACCATAAACTTCTTAGACCTCTCCATCACAAAACTAGAACACAGGCACAAATTCAGTATATACAGAAAACCAACTACAACTGACACACTAATACACAACACCTCCAATCACCCAATACAACACAAACTAGCTGCTTTTAGGACCATGATACATAGACTTAACAACATCCCCTTAGATGAAATAGACTACAAAGACGAACTAAACACGATAAAATATCTAGCAGAATCTAACGGTTATGACAGAACAATAGTCAGTAAACTCCTACACAAAACACAAAACAAACAACAGACAAAGACAGAAAACAACAAATTCATAACACTAACATACATCAACAAACAAACAGAAAAAATTGCCCACAAATTCAAAAAAGCAGGATACAGAATCGCTTACAAAACTACTAACAAAACAGAACACACACTATCAAAACGCATGCCCAAAGCACAAAACAAATTCGATCTACCCGGTGTATATAAACTAAATTGTTCAAATTGCAGTAAATTCTACATAGGCCAGACAGGACGTAGCTTCAAACAGAGATACATTGAACACACAAAAGCACTCCACACCACTACAGAATCTACCTTCGCAAACCACCTCATTGAAGCAAACCACACATATAAAAACATCGACAATAACATGAACATACTACACGTACACACAAAAGGCCGAAAACTAGACACTCTAGAACAATTAGAAATATACAAACACACAAAAACAAATAAAAACGACATCCTAAACGAACAGACACAATTCAAATCGCACGCATTATTCGAACACATCTCACCACACACACACAGCTTCAATCTTTCGAAACACTTTCTCGTCGCCAACAACATGACGAGCAGCGCTACTAACGACAGCCTCTGATGAAGCCTTCTATAGGTGAAAGCCGGTTTAGGCTGTAAGGTAAAACTTTACGTTTTTACTTATAAAAAACTTTGTGTTCCGAGTCGTCAATATTATAGTGATATTTGGTTGGGTGGCGGACGCGTCATGGACAACGAAATCCAAGAATTTGGAAATGTAAAGTTAGAAAGTGTTTATTTGAATAATTTAAATGTCAATTTGATTGTTATTTATAATAATATTTTATTATTTTAAATGTTTTATTTTATTATGTTTTAGTGTTTTAGGATAGAATTTTATAGATGTTAAATGTATTTTCAGATAGAACTCGTACATAACATATGTAGGTCAAGGTTCTTGACTTGACCCAGTTTTGATCAGCTGATGGGTGAGGTCATATACTAGGCATGTTTAGTATGGAAGTTAATTCAACTTTTGTTTTCAATCGATTTGAACAAACTTTAAATGATTTCAATATGAAAAGAAAATATTTTAATAAATTAAATTTTTTTGAAAAAAAAAAATTTCTTGATTTTGCGCCTGCCAGATAATGGATATTTGTAAACTTTGATTATTTTATTGTTTGTATTCTAATCGTGTTTATTATTATTGACTTATTTTATTGAATTGTATTGTTAGACTCTAGGTGTAATCACATGTTAGGCTAAGGATGTTCTTATTTTTAAGAAATGTTCAATTGATTTATTTTAAATAACAGAAAAAATTAATGGAGAGAATTATTCAATTTAGGTAACGGATTTGTAGTTTGATTTTAAAGGAGGCAATTGTTGATTTTAACTTAGAGAAATTTTGCAGAAATGTTTCATTGTCCATAACATGTAGAATAGGTGTGTGTGTGAGCCCAGTATCTGCTAAAGGCAGCCCAGTTTGCATAAAAAGAGGAAACATATCGGTTGAGGATCTGGCATGATCTAAGCCAGGGTTTGAGGATTTTTGGGGTAGCATGATAGAACGTGAGGTGCGCTGTGGTGCGTATCTGTTCGATTTTTCAGTGTTGGGATCTTGCACAGAGAAGTCCAGTGATCTCGTTCAGGTGCGTCCATAGTCGCCGAGCCTGGATTGGGTCGTTTACCCATGAAGTGTAAGAACAAAAAGGGGGTTGTTGGCACCAGTTCCTCACCGGTCCTCTTAGGGGTTTTATCAATGAGATTTCTTCTGTTCTGACAGAAGACCTCTCATTGAGGGGGTATTGTAACGTGCCAAATTTATGGGTATTTTTATTTATTGCATTTTTTGGGTTTTACAAATGTATTGTGTAAATTTTATTCCAACGGTGACCAGAACACGTGGTGAATAGAACAGTGTTGTAACGAAGCGTCAACGCAATATCACGTTGTGCAATCGGTAGAAGAATTTACCAAGCCTCAGTTCCAAGAACTTTGTTTGAGTGTGACAGCGCGCCCATACGCATTACTCAACAAGGCGCGCGGACTGACGCGGTCATGAACCGCCAAGATGGTGAAAAGTATATTTTCTGTTTCGTCTCCTTGACTGAGGCGATGGATATGAAACTTTAAGGCCCGCCTATTTTGTGGCGTCGAGCCATAAGCGCTTGAATATCATCGGCGCACAACACAGAAAAAACTACTATGTATCAGGCATATAGCCACTCAACTGCAACACTTCAGGCTGTGAGCGGCGAAGAAATTCGTTCGCGGCAGGCATTAATATCCGTCCGCACCAAATAGACGCTAGCCCCAGTCCACGGGGAACTACAACAGCCAACAGACGTAATTGGTGCTACGCGGGCCCGGTCGGGTTGAACTGTTTAAATATGAATAACCAAGTGTAATAACGCCTTCATACCGACCGGGACCCAAGGAAGTAATGGATATATAACGAGTGAAGCATAGTGGTCAGCGAGTGACATATTTAAAGTACCGTGAATAACGAAGCGAGAACGCGTGTTCGGGCGGTGCCTCGATATATGTGCGAATTTTAAAACAAATGGGATTTTCTAAAAATAAGGTATTGTAAATAATATGAGAGAATGAGCAGGCTGGGCTGTACTTATAAATATAATATAATAATTCAATTAACAAGTTTATATTATACGATTGATCATATTTTTATTTTATCTAATTTTCAAAGAGAAGAACATTAAACGTAATCATTTCATAAGATAAAAATGTGTTAGTCTAAGTTATTTCGTCATTACCACTTTCTCATTTCTGTGCTGCAAGATTCGTCTAAACGTTCCAGGTATCTTCTGAATTATTAATGGGGGGGGGGGGTCAGATAGCGAAATTGTCCTATTTTATTTAAGGTGGAGTGTTAAGGTTTCGGTATTATAACCTATGTAAAAAATACCGTGGCGACTCTGGTCTTCTGATAAAATTTAATACGAGGTAAGTAGTTGTGAATGAGTGCAGGTAAGTTCTGGCAGTATTTTATTTATTTTATATATTTCGATTTATTTTGTATGTTTACAGATGTTTTTCTTGTTATCGTTGAACCATGCTTCTTATAAGCCATTGATCACTCTACCGGTATTAATCAAAGCCGGTATGGTAATACCATTATTAAATTTAATGATTTTTTTCTGGGCACTTTAATATTTGTTTGACAATTTCTTCATCCTCTTCTTGTAATAATTCACTTCTCAAATCCGGTAACAAAATATTTACATTGTTGGGCGAGCCGGGGTTATTTAAAATAGCTATCTCATTTACTGAGTTGGGTTTTTTTTTTTGTTATTATTGTCGTTGGTACTTCTCCTTGGGGTAGCGTCATTGACCGCGCCACTTGTACCCACACCACTGCTAGTGAATTCCATAGTATTTACGGTGTCGACAAACTGCTTATTGTCATAACGGCTCCTTTGTGGTCGTTCTTGCCAAACTCGTTTCTGGTCCATTTTGCTTTTATTGTGAAAGTTTTCTCTCCCTCGACTATTTACCCTCTCTTCGTCAATAGGCCTGTAATGTAACCTACGGTTATTTTCGTTACATGGCTGAATGTTCATGTACTCAGTGATTAGCGCTTCGAAATTTGGTATTGTCGTAATCCCACGTGTGATCACGGCAAGTTGCAAATCCCGTCCAAAGTGGCGAGAAATCTTTTTGATCAATTGACGATCGGTTAATGCGGGTGTCAATTGCCTGCTCTCCAATAAAATTCTTTCAATATACTGTATGGCCATAATCGGTCCGTTCCACTCATACCTTCCGTATTCGAGGTTATCACGAATACTATCCTGACGCTCCTGTCCCCAGTACTTCAAGGTAAATGCCTCTTTGAATTCTTCGAATGTGGATATTTGATTCCGAATCACGCGCCACCATATTCCTGCATCCATTTCTAAATGCTTGCGTATCCATTTGATATCATTATTAGAGTAATACAATTCTTGGATTTCCGACAATTCCTTGAGGAATTCCATTGGGAATCTATCGGTCCCGTTGTATTTGAGCTCGACGTGTATCTGTCCGTTGACCCTATTAATTGGTCCAGACTCACCTTCAGTCGGCTGTCTTTGTAATCGCTCCAGGTGACACTTTAATTCGTTTATACGGGTCGTCTTCTCCCTGGCGTTTTTGTCCAGCTTCAACTCCTTCGTTTTCTGTCTGCCGTATACTTCTTCGATTATCTGTTGTATCACGTTGTTTGTATCTCCCTGCTCTTGTTGTTGTTGTCTTATTGTCTGATATAGTTCGGCTTTCAACTCCTCCTGCTTCTTGTAGTTGTCTTTAATATGCCTTTCTAATTTGTTACTGACCTTTTTAATATTTGTTTGCGTATTTCGGGCTACGCTTTTCAATTCTTGGCGGTCTGCTTCTCTGGTCTCCCGTATTTCTTCAAACTTCTTATTAGTGTCATCTTTCAATTCTTTTACGGCTTCATCCTGTTTCTTCTGGACTTCGCTTAATTTTTCGTCCCAAGCGCTCTTGTATTCACGCATTTCTGCGCGTATTTGCATGATCTGCTCGGCCACCTGTTGCGTGACTTCTTCCTTGTGTTTATCCAGCTTCTCGCTGAGTAATTTGTTGTTTTCGTTTGTTTCTCTTCTGGCTTCCTCAAATTTCTCACTCTGTTCTCTTCTGACTTCCTCTCCAATTTCTCATTCTGCTTGTCAAGTTTCTCATTCTGCTTGCGCATGAAGTCCATTAATGAACGTAATGTTACCTCTTCTTGTGGTTGGGACTCCTGTCCCCGCGCTCTGACGTTTTGCATCTCTTCAATCATATTTGACTCGATTGGCGAGTTCTCATCTTTGGTATCAGGCACACCTTGTTGGTTATTGACCTCGAAGTTCATGCTATCGGAACTGCTAGTCATTTTTGCTTTGCTTCACGTGAGCATCCAGTCAAACCAGCTTTACACTAAAGAATCTTTTTCTAATTTTATGTTAATCTGCTTAATCTACCTACTGCCTGCTCTTTTGCCATGCGATGGGCGCCATTAATATACAACGACAATTATGCAAATTGTAAATTATTCAATCAGACTAAAATGTGTTGAGTTGATCTAATTATGTAAACATATTAATCACTCTAACAATTGAATGTATTCATTATTAATTAGCATAATTGATGAGACTCTATAATTGTCGTTATAAAAACAATATAAGAAAATTTATTAAAACAAACCAATTGACGTTAGTGTGTTTTGATACTAAGGTTTGTGACAATAATGAACGCATAAAATACATAATGAATAAAATGCTTATTTATTATACATTATTCAAATAAGCTTCCGATACACAAATGTAAATTATGTCCTGAAAATACATTCAGAAACGTATAAGAACACAAATCACAATATAAATCCGTTTTCGTTGCTAGCTGAAAGTTGATTACATAATTCCTCAAAGGTGTTGGTTCTTGGAAAAGAGACAGAGCAGCAGTATTATTATAGTATTAATATCATGAGGACTTAACTTGATATTGTGAATATCCAAAATTCCATCGGGGAAATTTCCTGTTCACTGGTGATTCCATGTGAGTGGTAGTTCCGTTGATTAGATGTTTCACTATCACTGTGTAACTCACGAAGAGAATTCACTCGCGGCATGCGTAGTGTGGCGTTGGTGTTATCCGTCTATAATAGGAGTTTATAGAGTTCTGTGTTGTGTAAGTGCAACCATTATTAGTGGTTGTGTTCAAATAAATGTCTATTGCAAAACTGCTTCATGTGACTATTCACGTTTTATTTAGCTTGTTCGTAAATGTGCACAATGTTATGCACTAGTGTTTATGAATGTTGAGTCACTTATTGTTCATGAGTCTGCATGACTAGAATGGTTACGTCTGAATCATATTACGTTCTGACATTAATCACAATGTCCGAAGTTGATGCACAAAAGTTCTAATATCGAGACGTTACTTCACTTGTTAATGTTTCTAATTTGCATGATGTCGAATAATTGAATAGTACTTTTAAAGTTTGTCGTATTGAACTCGAAATCTAACGATACTTATATAACTTCACACTAAGTAAATAAACTGCGCGTTACTGCGGTAAACATCTGTAGAACTGAGTGAAATACTAAACATAAAATTTTATGAGACTGTGATTGAGACTGAAAAACTAAGATACTGAGTAAGACTAAGGAACTGAGCTCCTCGCGTACCCCGCAAACAGTTTTTATTTAAACGTCTTCTCCCATAATGCAATTTTCTGTCTTCCACGCCTATGGTCGTTCCCGATAGGTCCAAGACTTCCTTCCACTGTGAAGATCTATGGTTTTCGACTCCCTGATTCGCTGCCCTAGTTGTCACCATGGCAACAGTTCTCTCCACTTGCTTCTTCGGAAGATGCTAAACTCTGGTTGGCTACCGAACATCCCTTGAAATACACAGCGAAGGACATTGTGATTAATATCAGAACGTAATATGATTCAGATGTAACCATTCTAGTCGTGCAGACTCATGAACAATAAGTGACTCAACATTCATAAACACTAGTGCATAACATTGCACACATTTACAAACAAGCTAAATAAAACTTGAATAGTCACATGAAGCAGTTTTGCAATAGACATTTATTTGAACACAACCACTAATAATGGTTGCACTTAAACAACACAGAACTCTATAAACTCTTATTATAGACGGATAACACCAATGCCACACTACGCATCCCGCGAGTGAATTCTCTTCGCGAGTTACACAGTGATAGTTAAACATCTAATCAACGGAATTACCACTCACATGGAATCACCAGTGAACAGGAAATTTCGCCGATGGAATTTTGGATATTCACAATATCAAGTTAAGTCCTCATGATATTAATACTATAATAATACTGCTGCTCTGTCTCTTTTCCAAGAACCAACACCTTTGAGGAATTATATAATCAATCGTAAAGATGATGTTAAAATATAAAAGCTACTCATCTGAGACACATTGTCTATGTTTTGTGTATATTTATAGTGTGTAACGAATTTAGTAATATGGTTTAAATAAAATTTAATTATGTTTGATATATTAGTTTGAAATAGATTAATGTTTGTAGTTGTTTCTAATTGAAGGTTACTAATGTTGTAAAGCGATTTAAAATGTAGCATTCGAGGTTACTCAAAGTGTGTTTACAATTGTGTAATTATAATTGTCTGAAAAGAATTCCCTTAAATCAAACAAATAAAATAGTTGTGTTGGTAATATTTAAATACTAGGTTTGCTAAGCTTAACAGTAAAGTATAATAGTTGGTCGATTGATGATGATGATCGTCTTGTTGATACTGGCTGTGAAACTTCTCCTCCAGGTCGATAATAGTCTAAGTACGTTATGTCTAGTAATGTCTGGACAATATAATAAACATAATATACTTTCACGTACCTGGTCGTGTTTTCTAGAAGTTCAATAAGCTGTCAACTCAGTTTACAAAAACCAACTCACTTTAGTTGCAAGGTTAGATTGCCTTGTTTGTTAGTGGGCGCCACACGGATTTATTTTGGGAAAATCCCGTGTAAAACCCATGTATTGAATCAATTAATGATTTAAAAAAGTTTGAAATCATTGTTTGTTACCTTTATGGCAATGCTATTCCATATATTCAATCACAACTGAAGGTTGTTTAAGCTTTCCTGAATAAAATATTTAACTAACTGTTAGAAATAAATTAAGTCGAGTTATGCTGTTAATTATGGGTTTTATTCATACCCTTGATAGAGAATTCAAAACAAATACAATTAAAAACATATAATGATGTACAATTGTAAATAAGTTATTATATCAGGCTTGCTCAGAGCACAAGTGGTAATTCTGGCTAAGTCCAGATATTTGTTATTTTTAACATTAATATTATTGAAATCTCAGATGTGAGTTCTTTGAGACACGAAAAAGAAAGTTATGCCTACACAATATCCAATACTTTTTCTGATATAAAATTGATCAACAATGTTTTGATGTTACTTTCATATAGTAAACAAATAAAAATAACCTATTTGATAGGTTGTGCGTTCGTCACGCCTGATTTATGAATTACAAAGTTTATAAATTGAGAACACTTATAACTAACATTCAGCTTAATTAATAATGACAAATTCATAAAATAAATTGAGACATGGTGCGATATCAAAATGTTTCTGTGTTTTGCGTCAGTACAGATCAGTGTATAAAAACGTACAGGTTATGGCGCTTGTAGTGAAAATGAATAATGGTTGCACTGTTACCTTTTGGTTTTAATTATTTAATTAAAACTCATTTTAGCACCTTGATAATCGGATTATAATGATTATCATTATTCACTGCACACGCACAAGAACAGAGTATTTCGATCCGCTTCTAACTTAATGGATCATAAATAACCTTATTTAATTACTTCTGTTCATTATTTTCCCGCACAAAAATGAAATAATACTGCACATAATCACTATTGTTTTCTGTAGAATAATTTGAAGTAGTTGTTTCTTAGTGTTGAGCTATTTCCTTCGATGTGTTATGTTGATGACGCTAACAGTTATTAAAAATGTTGAGATGGCGAGCACACGTTCCGTGCTGTATGAAGTTGATAAGTGTCTGTCGAGAATCGGTTACATTCTCTTATATACCCCGCCCGTCGATCGGCGTTAGGCAAAAATGTTAATTACTAACTAATTTTGTGATTGGTTCTTGCAGGTGTGATGAGTATGACGTATTGTCTGTATAGCCGTTAATAACGGTTTTTCAACTACCAAACTCTGAGGTGACGGATAGCTTTCAATGTTGTTGGTATTAGTAAACAAATTTCTGATGCATATTTTGTAAATGATGCTAACATCTCTCACGCACTTAATACCGTTGCGATTGGGTCGATACCATCATCAAATTAAAGATTATTTTGTCCTCTTTAATTTGATATAGTTTGATACCGAGTTCACTTCACTTTTACTGACATTGCTATATAATCAATGTTCAGGTACACTATTTTGCACTGTCGTCTGTTTACCGAAATTGGCGATAATACACTGACTAATATAGTTTGTGTTCCACATTGCTTTTATCACTCAAACGTTTATGTGAGAACACTATTAACTCTGTACTGACCTTCAATTACTGAACATTATGAATACACCTTAACTTTATACATTGTAATGAACGATTCTTATTACTATGACATTTCGTTTTACGCTAACTCATTCTATTCTACTACTTAACAATTGAATTATGATTAAATATATCATTTTAATAATGTTTTTTGCTATGTTAGAGCATAACAATTGTTCTGTGTATTTAATTTACACTTACGTTACCTCCCAATAATCAACTCACTGATTATTGCTTGGTCTAGGCCTTGTTAAGACATACCGTCTAGACTGGAATTTTGCCTTAACAACATTTATTGGTTCATAATTCGGTAATTTGTTGAGGTACTTTATTTGTATAAGATTCCCTCTTACAAATGGTTTTTCTTTCTCATAAGTATATTTGATATTGAAATATATCTTTGTTCTTACTTTGTAGCCATTGCTAATTTTAGTTTTTGGCATTCATAATTTACTAGTCATGGTTAAATTTATTATCAGCAAAATGCTAATTCTGATTTCACAGTATTCAGATTCTTATTGATTCACTTTTTATTTACATATCATATTCTGTTTACATTATCTACTGACTTGATTGACAGCTTACTGTAAATTTACTCTGTCCATCAGTTTGTGTTAGTCATTGTCTGGTTGTAGTGTCAAACAGTATTTGTGTTTACTGTTTCATGTGGCACTTCTGCTTCTTTCTTCTTTCTTGATTCCTCTCTTCTTGTTTATTCTTATTACTATATTCCCTATTTACATTATTGTTCTGTCTTTATAAAATCTGACAGTATACGTTTAGGTTAGGTAACATTTTGTTATGTTACAAGTGTTGTATGTTATGTTTTTCAGCTAGCAACGAAAACGGATGTATATTGTGATTTGTGTTCTTATATGTTTCTGAATGTATTTTCAGGTCATAATTTACATTTGTGTATCGGAAGCTTATTTGAATAATGTATAATAAATAAGCATTTTATTCGTTATGTATTTTATGCGTTCATTATTGTCACAAACCTTAGTATCAAAACACACTAACGTCAATTGGTTTGTTTTAATAAATTTTCTTATATTGTTTTTATAACGACAATTATAGAGTCTCACCAATTATGCTAATTAATAATGAATACATTCAATTATTAGAGTGATTAATATGTTTACATAATTAGATCAACTCGACAGATTTTAGTCTGATTGAATAATTTACAATTTGCATAAATTAGCATAATTGTCGTTGTAGAGAAAAAAGCCATACAAACTATTGAAAAACTGTCTGAAAGCGATGTAACTCTTTTAAAAATGAGAACGGATTCAAGTTATGGGTTAAAAACTATTTGTCTTCATCATCTAAGTGTGTTTTTGAAAAAGTATGAATTTTTACAAAAGGTATGTTGTGACCCTTTGAAAAAACATAAATCTCCAATTAAAAAAACACTTCGTGTTGTAACTGTAGAACAGAGTAGGAGGATAATTTTATCAAAGGGCTACAAAGTGAAACCAGGACAAAAGCTTTGTGCATCTTGCAGGAACAATCTACTTAAAATCAAACACATTGATGAGAGTAATGATGAAAGTAGCTTAAATGCCCAAGATGAGGAAGTTAATGATGTGGGATTAACTCCTGATGAACTACTCCAATTACAAAAAAAAGTGCGATTGATGAAGTAAATTCTTCATTCCATGAAATCGGATGTTCCCCAATGAAATTACATGCGCTTGGTGAACATAGCAGATCATCTTACGGTAAAGAAAAACTACAGAGTATATGAAAATGTAAAAAAAAAATTCAGACTGTTCTTCAAGTTGATTTGCCAGAGGAGAAAAATGACTAAGGAAAAAAGTGTGATGCAAAAATCTGAAGATCTGGACAAGCTCGTAGATATAATTAAAAATGAATTAAGTTGTGCATCAAGAAACAAACAGATTCAAATGCTGACAATTCCAACTTCACTAATGTGGTCTAGAAGAAAAATAAAAGAGACTTTTAACGCATCTGATTATTCTATTCGTAAGGCTCAAAAACTGTTCAAAGACAAGGGGTTTTTAGCAGAACCAGATCCTAGACGTGGGAAAAAGTTGTAAATTTATATTGTAAATATATGCCTAACTTTGTAATTATAATTTTTACTTTATTATTTATTTGTTTTAAAATTCTGTTTCCTCATAAATTTTAATTTAATAAACTGCGGGGAAACAATTGAATTTTCAAAATTATTTTTATCTATGAAGTAAAAAAGTAATGAAGGAGTGAAAAAACCAACAGTTTTATTTTTTTTATTTTGGAGTATATATTGTAGAACAAAAATCTAAAAAAATTTTTTTTTATTCTTTTCCCTTTTGAAGATATTCCCCTTAGCGTGGAACACTGTATTTCATTTAAAAATTTTCTAAGTAACATTTTAGGATTTTTTTTCTGACCATGTGTAGGTACTTGCTGGTGTAATTTATTTTTTTCTGAATTCCTTACATATTAAAGTATACTCATAAAAATTTTCATCAACATTGGTTGGTAAACAAGGAAGATATAATTTATTTTTGATAAGAAAACAAATTTAGCTTCCTCCGTCCGATCTATAAAACCGCGAAATTTCAAAAACTTTAGCAGGCTGTAAAACCTAACCGTTTGAGATACAGCAATAAAAGTTTGTAAGATTACTCATGTCCATGAAAGGAACAAACATGCCAAGTTTCATAAAAATCTGAGGTCATGTGGTTGATTTGACATGGAATGACCCTAGTGTGTGTATAAAATAACCAGATTGATGTTTTACATGCTTCTTATTCAAAATTTTATATAATGGAGATACATCTTCTTCAGTATACTCTCTTTCCTGATCCTACATTGCTCTATGCAAATTTTCTACTGTTGGAAGCATTGGTATGTTCTGATAGTTTCTTCATGAGCTCTGTTGCAGTCTCTTCACTGAATCTACAAACTTTAAACAGGTTCTTTTTAATGCAGATTTGATCTTTGGGAAAATTTGGATATTGGCTGGGGTAGGTCAGGTGAATATGGTGGATGATCCATCATGGGGATCCTTATCTTTGCACAAAAACATCTTGACAGATAGCATATTGTGTGTAGATGCCCTGATATCTTTATTTGATACCTGATATCTATACAAGACAATATGGTTAGCTTTGAGAAGAATCCATGAGTCTTCCTTCTACATTTTAGGTCTTTTTCTTCTTACTTATTCATGAGGAGTTGCCAATACATCCGCATAGTAATTCTGATTAACAGTTTAAATTTCAAGCACTCAATCAACGTGAAGAATTCCTCACATATAAGAAAAATGATCATCACTTATTTGAATTTGGATTTCCTCATTTGTATCTTCTTTTGTCTTCGTGAATTGGGACTTTTCAATACATGAATTGCTGATTAGTGATACTGAAAAAAAATATAATTTCTTATAAGTTACTACAGTTTTGAAAAGTTAGGATTATTTTCAGCATTCTTAAGGATGTCTCCACAAATGTGCCCTCAAGTTTTTTCCCTCAGTTGTGGAATTATAGTAACGAGTTTTTCACAATGACACATTGCTCCAGGTAATTATCATGGTATTATTACGCTGAAACTCCTGTTCCCTTATGAAAAAATGCTATTGACAATCAGTTGGTTGCAAGTGTTGTTGACCAGGCGTTGTGTGGGACCTAGGACATGCCCGTTGCCCACTGTTGTCCCGCATCCTGAGATTCTTATATAGCTCCCGCCATGGGGATCATGATACTCTGGATTTATAGTTGTGGCCTGCTACTGGCTGTGAAGGTGCTTGATACTTTTAATGTGGAATAGAGGGGGAGGTATACAGGACTTCTTGCTGTTGTCAGTATTGCCCCAAGGGTGGAGGCCTGGGGGTTTCAACAAACACGTGGGTGTCTGGCAAACAGGAAGCAATGTCCCTGGCAGTAGCCGCACTAGGAAACCACCCCTGTCCCAGTGGTCCTAGCTAAGATCATGTACAGTGAACTCTAATAGCAAGCAAAACCTCCATGCAGCGACCCCGTTCTTGTGGAAGAGGGCTGTTCCGTGTGTAACATTGCATGGGTGGCTGAAACCCGTCAGGTGGGGTCCCGGGTCTTGCCCCCGGGGTGGTTGTGAGTTGGGCCTGTACCACTGATTACTGGTGGCTTCATATCCTTCCGCGACCCCCACCCTGGCACACACTACCTTACAGGGCATGGGGTTACCCGTTTTTGGTGGTATCAGGGCTGATGATTGGAATAAAGCTTGTGTTCAGTGTTGAAAAGCGTGACCCGAGGTTTTGGGTCAGTGCACCCTGCGCTGCTGGAGCCTGTACCTGATTCGAGTGTGGTGGTTGGCCCCCATTGGCCCCTTGCCTGGGTACAAAATGACGCCTCTACAAGGCCCGGATGGGCTATGTTGTGTTTTGTACTGACATTTGTGTCTTTGCATAATACAACATTTAAGTTCATTAGTCTCCTTTTGAGAAGAGGGCTGCAGCCCCATGCACTGACGTATCCAGCAGATGGAGAGCAGGGATTTTTCCTAGCCTTCCCTGGAAAGTACATGTGTTTTGTGGTTGAGTAGAGACTGGATAAGAGAGCCCCTTTGGGGAACTGTGATTCCTCCACTGTAGTCCTGATGAGCAGTGAAGAATACACTCCTCTCCCAATGCATGTTGTCAGTATTAAAAGGCAGTGGCAAAATTGTCAGTGTGTGTTCATCTTATATTTAACAAGAAAAACTTCTAGTAAGTCTTCTCGAAACAGTGAAATAGGTGAATTGTAAAATAGTAAAGAAACATTGTGTTGTGGCAGTGTGCTTGTTTGGAACTGACAAAATTTGAGAAAATAAAACAAATGTACATCTTGTTAAAAATATGTAAGTTAGAAAGAAAACTTGTCTGTTTTGTGTTTATTATCTGAACACTATAGCTTAGTCTGTAGAACCTGGTTTGGGCTCATGTAAAAGCATATGTTCTCAATAGTAATAAGACTTTTATATTATTGGAACTGAACAAAAATCCTTTGAAAACGGCTGTGTTTAGAGTAACAACAGACATGTGAAAAATATGTTCATGAAGAGGAGGTTGATGAAATGTGAGCTTAGACTTTATGTTATAAATGTTAAAAAAGTTTGGAAACACATATAGAAATAATGTGGTTTGGAAAAAATGCTTAACTGCATGTTTTGGTCATCTAGCCATGTGATCGGTTGGCCATCTTGTTGAAACAAGGTGTGTGGACTGGTATCAGATTTCTCTGCTCCTTGAGAGACAAAAGTTGATTGATAATTTGGGCATATGGCTCTGGTATGAATTATTCCCATTTTTGTCCTTAAAGAAAAGTGGACAAAAATTATTCCAATATTGTCTTGTAAATGGTGGCTTTAGGACCACTCATGGATTTGCATGGATTGATTGTTAACCAGAACAGAAAGTTTTGTTTCCATCTTTGCCAACTCAGATGGAAAGTTGCTCATCATTCATTACAATCTGTCAAATGGAAATGTGAATAATTTCATTTTTAATATTTTTGACAGTCAAGAACTGGTGGCTAAAAGAAGTCATATGGTTTATTTGGTCAGCATCGTTTACTGCTTGCGACACTTGAATTTTGTGTGGCTGTGAGTTTAAATCCTTATGAAGAATTCTGTGGACAGTCGCTCTTATTTGATAAACCAAGTGAAACTGTTTGACACTGTTCGGTATGTTCAGGGTACAGAATGTTAGAAGTACTTCTGCAGGCAGGGTTTTCTTAAAAGCGCGCGCGCACGCGTTTGTGTGTGTGTGTGCATTTACAATTTTATATGTGGAGGTTTTTTTTTCAATATACAGACAATTGCTTCAGAATTTGTACCCATATTTTAATGGCATGTGCTGATGGTACCACATCATTGCGGTGTATATTGAAATGGTGTCAACTAAACTATTGTGTAACCACAAAACATTGCCATTTTTTAAATGTCTTAATAACAAATACACATTCCAATATTCCACTGTAACTAAATGCTGTAGTCAGTATGTTTTATTGTTACAGGATTTTACTGAGATGTTACCAGATAAATCCAATATTTTTGCTCACCCTTTATATATACAAACTCACCAAATTGTGTTTTGCTTTCGTGACAATGTGATTATACACTGTCTGATGAGGAGGTAGTGGATTTGTTCTAAGTGTATGGGGTTACACTATCTAGTTATACTGCATGACAAAATATTAGTTGATTATACATGAATGGATAGTACAAAGTAATTGCAGAATATATTGGAATTATAAATATGTTAGTGATAAATTGTAACTTTCACTTGTGAACACTTACGTTTCTTAATGTCCTCGTACGTTTCGGTGTGGTGTTCATCTTCTTCAGCGAGGTGTAAATACAGAATGTCTTGAAACAGTTGTAACGGATTTTTTCACAGGTTGGTGGTATGTGTGGGGGGGGTTGTTGGTGGAAGGGGGTTGGCGCTGGGATTCAAAGTATAGTTTGTTTCTGTATGATTGTGTCAAATAGTACATGTGATTTAAGTGTAGTTGGTCATTTAATATGTTGTTTGGTTGTAGTGTGTGATGTTTATATATTTCATACTGTTCAGCCGTGTTGAGTTTCCTACTTTTTGGTAAGTGAACACCACACCGAAACGAACCAGGACATTAAGAAACGTAAGTGTTCACAAGTGAAAGTTACAATTTATCACTAATATTAAGTGCGTGAATGAAGAGGATGAACCATCAAAACAACTATAAATATGACTGTGTTAATTTCTGTCAAGTTTTACAGTAATGTTCTTAGGTAATGCAATTTGGTGACTAGGAATATTATAGTAAAGTATTACAAGTTTTATTTGATATTTCCCTTTTATTTTGAAGTTCTGGTGTTCATTAGTTATCCATTGAATGACCTCAACGTGCTGTCCAAAGACTTTTCTAACAGTGTTCCCTGAATCTATCTAGGTTCTTTGCATGAGCGTCCTCTTCTTTGTTTTTTTTTCAGTGTCTACATTGTAATTGTAAATGGCTAATCGTTCATGACTACAAGTTATGTACTTCTAAAAAGTATATACTAATTCTTATGGAACATCTATTGTTCCATATAGTACTGAGTTTTTGATGTGATGTGCATATTAATTTTACTCAGAGAACTCCAGATTCATATGATGTTTTCACTCACATGTGTACAGTAGAAGAGATGACATGTCTGAAAATTCATGTCTCGACAAGACCTGATTTAAAGTATTAAACCGTGAGCTGAAGTAGTCACAGCTGCCTCCACTGAGTTGCTGGTCACACTACTTTACATAACTGATACCCACGCTTAACTGTTTTACTTGTTGCAGTGTGTGTGTCTTAAAACAATTTTTCATATTTTTTAAACTTAATGTAAATTTAATTATAGTGTTACAATAATTTTTACTTTGAGTAATACAGTTTTGTACTGCTATAGAATTGTGGAACTTTTTTCATATCAGGTAATATTGTATTTTGTTACTTAGCATATGAACTTGTTAGCGAACATAGTTGTGTTTATAATTAACAGTTATTATTTGTCAGTCAACATGATTTTTAATGAAAAATACCATTTATGAGACTAAGTAACAACTCAGAAGGTGAGACATGCTACTTCTCATTCCGCCTGCTGTTTGTGTACTAGCCTATCCTAGTCTTTTATTATTTCTCAAGACATAAGTTAATAACACCAGTATAGTTTCAATTTTATGCTGTGCTACATGTTGAAGCAGCAGTCTAGCATGCATAATTCCTAAGATAATGTGCATGCATTTAGTAGTAGCACATGTCCCCGAATGCTCTCATCTTCTGAGTTGCCATTAACTCTAAAAATTTTTACAGAATCAGTTGGTAAGAGTAAACCCATGTTCTTGTATTCAGTTTGAATTATATGTACATTATAATTAAAAGACCTGCGTAAATGACCATTCAAGGGTTTGGTGATGTGGGACGTATAGATATATGTGTAAGAGTAGATAGAGGGTATTGATCTAATAATGATAATATTCTTGCAAAGCTACAGTAATTCACTGAAGCATGTATATCAAAGAATTGTTCTAATTTTATGTGGGCTGAAGGTAAAGAATTTAAGAGCATTACTGTCATATTAAAATTATTTGTGAGCACTTTTGTATAGTTATATAATATTATGCTATGTTTTTCAGATTTTCTTCCACTTCAACTTATGCATTTAACAATGAGAAAACTCGTGCAAGTTTGCTGCCAGTACAATGACAATGCAATGTTGTCAACATTACCACCACCATATTCGGGATTGTTAGCTCCTAAAGTCTCTTCTTGTGCAATTAAGAATTCACGTCGCTCAATGGAGGATCGTCATGTTGTCTTGCAAGATTTACATGTTTTATTTAATATAAAGGTGACGTAACAATTTTAATACATATGACTGCATTGTCTGTACTTTAATATCTTGCTGCCATGGAGCAGAACTAGCCTATGTCCAAATTCAGGAGTTTTTTGTTTTTATGGGCATTACATTTTGTCATTATGTATCTATTGAGTGCACAAATACTGTAAGTCCAATCTTAAAAATAATAATTTATTTTACATAGAAACAAATTAGCTTATGTCCATCATCATAAATTAACTTGGTGTAGGACTAGCTTATGTCCACTAAATTTTTAAAAAAAATCTTTTGAAATGTATTTATATAATAACTAAGATGTGTATTAGGCTGTTGCAAAGCGGGTATAAAATATTTGGCAATATTTCTTGGGAAAACTATAGACAATTTGAACTTTCAAATTGCTCTCCTGAAAAGATGTGTTTTTAGACATAGGCTAGTTCTACTCCAATGTAGCGATTCCGTGACTGTGTGTGTAAGTGGTGGAGTGATATGACATATTTAGAGAAGGATGTCAAGAACTGGAAGAGTCTAACTAAAAACAGATGAGTATGGTGAAGATTTAAAAAGTTGTATGCATGAATAATATGGCAGAAGCCATTAAGAAACACACACACACACATATATACCATTAATCTTGCATATATTTAAGAAATAGTGTTAACATTACTTTAATTTTATTTGTTGATGCTATGTGCATGTTTAAATAGGCTGACCATGTCATTGGAGCCAAAATCTAGGACACTTTTAGAGAATGAATTTTTCCAGGAAACTTTTTTTAAATTTTTACATTACCACAGTTTTTTAATAGAAAATAAAATATTTTTAATATATTTTATTACTGTTATTACTATTAAATGATGCATTATTATTATCATTCCATATTATTGTTATTATTATTATTATTATTATTATTAATGTTGTTCTATTGCTGTTATTGTTTTATTTGTTACCAGTGGCGAAGCGTCAGGGGAGACAAGGTAGACAGTGTCTCCCCAAATAATTTTTTCATAAAATAATTAATTTTTATTTATGCATTATGTTGCATAAGTTACTCAGAAAGGTACAAAACTAATGTAAGAAGTTAAATACCATGCGTGCGACATGATCCGAGTGTCAGCCATGGAACCTTGCTGTACGATGCAATTGTACGCGGAGTATCAGGGTAGACGTTACTTGAAATGTCTTTTTAACATGGCTAGAGGTGAGGAGGGCTTCGATGGATGACAACGAGAGGGGACCTGCGCGCGCAGGATAAAAATGCGTCCGGTACACTCCCCCACACTGAATTGTCGCCTGGCCGCCCGTGTTTGTTTATTGTGCTCGCGTAATGAATATGCTATTTGTTTCTGTTGAGTTTACAGATTATTTTTAATTTTGTATATAGTTGTATAGACTAAGAAGTGTGTAATCACTTACGCACTAATTATTTAATAATACATATTTTTAAGTGTCGTCATTTAAATGCTTTAAACATACTGTTTAATTGGTTTAAAGGAGTAAAATGAATACAGTTAATACCAGTTCTACGACAGAAGTATTTGATACAAACTCTGACAACTTTGATTCATTATAATTTTTGTTAAAATACGAAATCAGTACGTTACATTTAGAGCAAAAGGTGTTGCTAACGTCAAAAATATCTCGGGCATCTTCAGATTTGTCGCAGAAGGATGGAAAAGTTATCAGCCAATTTCAGAAAGTTTGGTATAGTAAATGGCGGCTCAGTAGACCAGTGGGTATGGCACCTGGCTACTAATCTAGAGGTCCCAGGTTCAATTCCCGGGCCCACACCATAAAATCAAGGTGGGTTTTTCAGCCCCCAGGTCGACTCAGCCTGTTGAAAATGAGTACCTGGGATAACATCCTGGGGATAATAATGGGCGGCTGAAGCGTAGTGCTGGCCACACTGCCTTCCTTGTATGCTGTACGGCTCACGGCTCACATAAGGCAGCCTACCCTGCCTTCTCCGAAGCTACTTCGGTGGTATACATGGGAGCCATTATTATATTATTGGTATAGTAAATATAGGTGGCTCTATTGTTGTAAGTGAAACAAAACTCTGCACTCCTATTATTGTTTGATGTTTAATGGAGAGGAACAATGGAGCAAAGCTGAAGAAGGCACTATAAACATTTTTGAAGTTAAAGCCTAAACATGCTGGTAGTAAAACTCATATGAAAAATTCTGAGATGTTTCACATGCTAGAACGTAACAGAATTGAAATTGATTGTCCGAAACACCTAGAATTGAAGCAGTACAGCACAACAGTAAATGTGGCATGAAATCGAAGGATAGTAGGCCGTTTGGTAGGTGTTGTTTGTTATTTTGGGAGACAAGCGTTAGCTTTTAGGAGTATTAAGGAAAATGATCAATCTCTCAATAAGGGGAATTATTAAGAAACTTTAAATTTACTGGAAATGGAAGAGTCTTTCATGAAAGAACATATACAGAGTGATTCAAAATTGCACGGCAATCTCTCGGGAGCTGATTCTGTAACTATAAAATTTATGTTCTTCTGGCAATATTTTCTAATTAAGATTCATAAACGACACAAGTATCAATACGATAGCTTTTTCTTGATATTTAAGGTAAATTATATAACAGAATACTTCTGTTGTTTTGATAGTTCATCTTTTTCATTCACAGCACTTAATTAATATTGATTGTTAAACTTTCACTTGTGAACTTACTTTGTTTTTTCCCGTACGCGTTTCGGCATGATGTGCGCCTTCGTCAGTGGTATGAGACAGAATGTCCGGAACTTGTAACTTGTAATTGGTTGGTAGGTTGGGTGGGGGGGTTGTGTGGTGAAAGGGAATTGGCGCGGGGATCCGAATTATTGTATGTTTTATGTATAATTGTGTCAAAGAGTGCGTGTGATTTAAAGTGTAATTGGTCGTTAAGTATGTTGTTTGGTTGTGTTGTGTAGTGTTTGTATATTTCATATTGTTCTGCTGTGTTAAGTTTCCGACTTTTAGGCAAGTAGTGTAATATCTCAAGATTTATTGGCACAGGTACGTGGATGATATATTACTTTTATTTAATGGCAATACAAGACAGTTCGAAAATTTCCACAAATACATAAACACAATACACCACAAACTAAAATTTACACTGGAAATAGAACAAAATAGTATACATTTTCTGGACCTAACAATTAACAAAACAAACAATACGCACACATATAAAATATACAGGAAACCAACCACAACTGACATGGTCATACACAACACATCAAACCATCCAACACAACACAAACATGCGGCATTTAACCATATGCTCCATAGACTAACAAAAATACCATTAAGTAAACAAGATTATAACAAAGAACTCAACACAATCAAATATATAGCAATACAAAATGATTCAACCCTAATTTAATAAACAAACTACACAGACACATCATAAACAAAAACAACAAAACAATAAATACCAACAACACACAACAAAATAAATACATCACACTCACATACCATAATAGTAGGGAGGCGCATTTAGTAAAATATGTAAAATTACAAAGTTGGCTCACCCTGAAACCTAACTAGCAACCACATGCTAAATTTTATATTACAGTAGTACAGATGATATTTTGACCGGTGGTCACTGTGTATGAGTGGGACCCTCTTTTCTGGACACCATTTTGGAAAATGGCGGATGCAAATATTTGATTGTTCGTACTTTGGAAACCACTCAACCTAAAAACTTGAGATCTTGGTGTCAAATTATATGTTTTTGGGGTCAAGGAATTCACAAAAGTCATTAATTTATTCATACATACAACCCATCTCCCATTTTTCAAAATGGGGACCAATATATGGCATTAAATGAACTTTTATTTAATTATTTTTCAACTATTACAATCTTCCTTTATTAAACAAAGATAATGATATTTCTTCTTACTCAAACATGAAAACCACAATTAAACATGATATTTATTCTTTTACTCAAACATGAAAGCCACAATTAAAAATGTCCTTTATGCGGGGCCTAACTTCCCTGTGTGATAGAATATAATTTCAAGAGTTACACTGTTTCATCCTCATCATCCTGGTTTGAATATGTGTTCTTACACTGCTCAAGAGAACACCCACACACTTTGAGACATGGTAGCTTGTTTACTATACACACACAATTAGATCGAGCACAATCTGTAGTACATCCGCACTGCACGAGCTGCTTGTATGTGGGTGGAAATGGATCTTTTCCCATCAATTTAGGTTTTAATTCACCATTATCATCGTACCATCCGCAATCAAGTAAATCAGGCAACAATGGCTTAGCCTCCAGTGCTTTTTTCCACACAAATGCTTGGTAATGTGCATGTTGGATGTGTAGCTTCAATGAAGCATATGTAGGAGGAAGCATTTCTGGTGATTTTTTCCCGAAAGTTTACTGTAATTCCCAAAGTTCATTGATTGATTTTGAAGTATCTGCATTATGTAGAGAGCGCGAGTAAATGGTAATAAAAAAATCTTCAGCCGATTTGGTTGCACTATCCGATAATGTTCCAACACCAATTTCTGCAAGCAATTTAGGATTTTTCAGATAAACTTCCCATGCAGTCTTCTTGCCAATGCCATTTGGCTGACTGGTTGTGTCACATCCAGTTATCGAGTGAAAACCAATAATAGATTCTCGCACATCAGTTGGTATGCCTGAGAATATTGTATGCACAGGGACGAATATTTTCTGTGATGATGTTCCTTTGGACATCCATACTTCGTCTGCGTGAATTTCTTGAAACATGTTCACTAACATAACTAGCACATCTGTATCTTTGCATTGCACAACAATCCGACTGTATCCATTATTAGTTGCATCTTTTGCATGAAGCAAAATCCTCGTATCTGCTTCTTCGTGGTTTGCAAATAATGAATCTGACAGAATTCCAGATGTGGAAGTAGCCTTATCACACTGTTCATAACCACCTGCTGTCACTACAACCTGGTTTGGGTTTAATTTCTTAGAGGATACATCCATCAACTGATTTGAGAGGAAGTGAGTTAGAGCTTTTTTATTCTCAAGAAGACTAATAAATCCATTCCAATTCTGTGGCAAGGGAACATTTCTATCTTGTATGTCACGTCTTACAAGGGGGGTGCTCTTGCTTTTGCGTTTGGCCCGTAGCATGATTTGTGATATTTTGCTTCATATGCTATAAGATCTAATCCTGCAGTTCGACAACGTAGTTCTTCATCGCTTTCGGCAATTTCGTGAATACTGTTCTCGCCATTCTTAGTTAATACTTGTGACAATTTGATAGAACCTTTGTTTTTCCTCAGTTGGCAAATTATACACAAAGACCAGTTGACAGTTGGTATTCGCCCCCTTGTTGCAGGGACAGATGTGCAGGGTTGTGTATTATCGGTATCACTGCTGGAACTAATATTTGTGATAGGATTTTCCACAGCCTTTTCAAACCGTATTTTAAGTCTGTCAATGTTGCTCTTACTGCAAAAACTGGCATAACAACTTGCTTTATGCCATTTCGGATCTTTTAGTTCTAGTGTTTCTATGTCTGGCTCAAGATGCTTCAGTACATCCCAGTTATTTACATCACTATAAGATATACGTTTATAGTAGCATTCCTTAACACGATTTCCTCCTTTGCCACCATTTGTCAGATTTCCACTGGATACAACTTGACAAAATATGCATAAATTCCACTTTGTTATCTCAAAGTCTTTACGCTTCACTGGCAATCTGGCAACAGGTATCCATTTCAGATGTTTCACAGTTATAATGACTTCAAAGTTCCGCCATCATTACTTCATAATCTGAAACAAAAATTGTAAGTATTATGATAATGGTTGTTATGTATGCTAAATAGTGGTTTAGGCGCATTGAGTAAAATGTGTAAAAATAAATGTAGCCATTTTGAAAAATGGGAGATGGGTTGTATATATGAAAAAATTAAACACTTTTGAATTCCTTGACCCCAAAAACATATAATTTGACACCAAGATCAAGTTTTTAGGTTCAGTGGTTTCCAAAGTACGAACAATCAAATATTTGCATCCACCATTTTCCAAAATGGCGTCCAGAAAAGAGGGTCCCACTCATACACAGTGACCACCGGTCAAAATATCATCTGTACTACTGTAATATAAAATCTAGCATGGTGGTTGCTAGTTAGGTTTCAGGGTGAGCCAAATTTGTCATTTTGGCCATCTGCCTCCCCACTATAACTCCAACACACACAAAATCGCCAACACATTCAGGAAACACAAGTACAAAATAGCCTACAGAACAAACAATACCATAAAAAAAACACATCAATGATACAAACACGGACATAGACAAATACAACAAATCGGGGGTCTACAAATTAAACTGTAGTGATTGTAATAGTTTCTATATAGGCCAGACAGGAAGATTTTTCTTCACGTTACTCTGAACACCTAAAAGCTCTATCCAGCAACAACATACATTCCGCGTTTGCCACACACATACACACAAACAACCACAGCTACACCAACATAGATAATAACCTTGAGATATTACACTACTTGCCTAAAAGTCGGAAACTTATACGCTGTCCAGGCAGTGAAGGCGGCTAGAGGATTAGGAGACCCTTGGCTCACGCACGCACACTGGCAGGCCGCCTAACAATAGACTGGAGCCGGCACTTGACCTGCGCTGCTGTCTTTTTAAATACAGTTTACTATAATAAATTAAATTTTGTCATTCTGCTTAATCTTATAGTTTTAGTCGTTCCATTTAATTCAGACTGTGATTTCATTTAAAATAAGTCCAAACACGAAGTTTATACGACGATTTTCAAATGTTTTACTCTTATTTGTTTATTTTAAAATATTGTGATTGCTAAACTTCTGAGAATTATTTACGTGACTCTTATTAAAAAAATGTTATTATTAAAAACTAAGATTCTGATCATTTAATTTACTTTTCAACTATTTTTCTGAGACACCCCCTTTGGATGCCAGAAGCCGGTTAAATATGGTTCATTGTTGGAACTGCCAGCGGCCGATCTCACTGGCTTTTTGTATATTCATCGTAGCGACCAGCATGACAGATGATCAATCGTTTGCCTTTACCCAGAGGGCCGCCCAGAGTTCCTTGGATAGTGCCATCAGTCCAACCAGTGTCCTTCTCGTGTTTTCATTGATCCAGGTCTCGTCCAAAAATATAGTGTTTTTAATATTTACTTCACGCATCTTTCTTAAGAAACGACACCTTAACAGGGCCACTGACGGCTTTTCCATGAGGATTTTTCTGCTGCTAAATTTCTTGTACTGAAATCCCATGTCTGATAATAGCGAGCTCAGTGAAGATTTTCCTCTCATATACAGTCCAGCTTCTTGAAGTGACACACAAAGTTGTCTGAGGGCAGGCGCTTCTTTTCGAGCATAGTAGCTCAATATATGACGTCGACTAGCTTCCTTTGTCGACGTCATCCATGTCTGTTACTGGCCGCTTTCTCTTCAAACTTTTCTTCCGAGGAGTGTGAATAATAATATTTTCCCTCTTGGTGCTGTTTAAGGTGTTATCTTGTTGATCGTCCTCAGCTGTGATTAAATCAATATCTTCAACTACACAGGGATCTTCTTGATTTTCCAAACTTTTTTTAATCTCAGCGTTGATACGTTGTATTGTTCTCAACGAAATGCCACAAGCATCTGCTATTCTCTGCATTACTGTCTTAGTATCAAGTAAAGGACCTCCGTTATTCTTCTCTTTCTCAAAATAGAACAGAACAGAAGCAATCATTTTTCTGCATTGAGTATGTAAAACTTGGCGTTTTTTACAAGAACTCATAATCACAAATCAACTATACACTAACCACAAATGAACTAATTCACTCACAATATATGCGACAGATCTGCTCTCTGACAAGACTGGCTGGCCTCACTACCCCATGCAAGCTATTTAACGACTAATCAGCGGGTAATCAGTGACTGACTCCGGGTACCCGGTACACGAGCAATGACCTCTACTGTTTGTTGGTTTGAGGGTGAATCATCCTCTCTATATGGAAAAATGACTATAGCAACCAAGAGTAAACCAAGTAAGGAAGGGACGTCTCTCTTGCATTTTACTGAAATCTGTAATACCGGTAATTATTTTCCAAATTACGTGATACAATAATATACATTTAATTCCTGACGCTCTACCTTGTCCTCTCAAGTTATAGTTAAAGTTTAATAACATGGACAGTAAATTTTTAATATATTTACGTAGATACATATCACATTTCATTTGATGTGTCTGCAAAACAATAATATATAATATTTTTATAATAAATAACATTTTTAAAAGTTCGTGCTAGTAAAAAGACAAACAATTATTTCGATTAGGTATAACTACTATTATTTCATATATTGTTTATTTGAAATAAAAATATGAGGTTTGAAAATAATCTTTATATCTATATATTAAAATCTGTTAAATATATTGATTAATTTTTCAGTATTATAACAATGAAGAGGTGGGTCGTCAATCTGCTCTTTATCGATTATCACAATCGGGGGGGAAAAAAAAAAAGCCGAATTTTAAGATTCTCGTAATTTCGAGGTCAAGTTGTAAAATCAAAAATCAATTTGTAAAAATATTACATATTAAAACGAGTGTCACAGAAAAATAGTTGAAAAATAAATAAGATGATCAGTAACTTAGTTTTTAATAATCATTATTTTTAATAATAGTCGCTTAGATGGTGTTCTAAAGTTTAACAATAACAATAGTTCAAAATAAACAAATAAATGTAAAACATTTGAATATCGCCATAAAAACTTCGTGTTTGGACTTATTTTAAATCAAATTACAGTCTGAATTCAATGGAACAATCAAATTTAAAAGTTTAAGCACAACAATAAAATTTAATTTATTGTAGTAGACTGTAACTAAAAAGACAGCAGCGCAGGTCAAAGGCCTGTCCCTGTCTATTGTTAGGAGGCCTGTCAGTGTGTGTGTGTGTATGAGTGAGGGTCTCCTAATCCTCTAGCCGCCTTCACTGCCTGGACAGCGTATAACACAGCAGAACAATGTGAAATATACAAACACTACACAACACAACCAAACAACATACTTAACGAACAATGACACTTTTAAATCACACTCACTCTTTGACACAATTATACATAAAACATACAATAATTCGGATCCCCGCGCCAATTCCCTTCCACCACACCTGCCCCCCCCCCACTCAACCTACCAACCAAAAAACCATTACAAGTTCCAGACATTCTGTATTTATTTTGTTGTGTGTTGTTGGTATTTATTGTTTTGTTGTTTTTGTTTATGATGTGTCTGTGTAGTTTGTTTATTAAATTAGGGTTGTAACCATTTTGTATTGCTATATATTTGATTGTGTTGAGTTCTTTGTTATAATCTTGTTTACTTAATGGTATTTTTGTTAGTCTATGGAGCATATGGTTAAATGCCGCATGTTTGTGTTGTGTTGGATGGTTTGATGTGTTGTGTATGACCATGTCAGTTGTGGTTGGTTTCCTGTATATTTTATATGTGTGTGTATTGTTTGTTTTGTTAATTGTTAGGTCCAGAAAATGTATACTATTTTGTTCTATTTCCAGTGTAAATTTTAGTTTATGGTGTATTGTGTTTATGTATTTGTGGAAATTTTCGAACTGTCTTGTATTGCCATTAAATAAAAGTAATATATCATCCACGTACCTGTGCCAATAAATCTTGAGATATTACACTACTTGCCTAAAAGTCGGAAACTTAACACAGCAGAACAATATGAAATATACAAACACTACACAACACAACCAAACAACATACTTAACGACCAATTACACTTTAAATCACACGCACTCTTTGACACAATTATACATAAAACATACAATAATTCGGATCCCCGCACCAATTCCCTTTCACCACCCCACCCCCCCACCCAACCTACCAACCAAAAAACCGATACAAGTTCCGGACATTCTGTCTCACACCGCTGACGAAGGCACACATCACACTAAAACGCGTACGGGAAAAAACAAAGTAAGTTCACAAGTGAAAGTTTAACAATCAATATTAAGAAATACTTTTGTTTCAGAAAGTCACTTAGCTATTATCTGCTAGAGGTAGCATTAACTCTATTTACCATAGTTTTACTGGTTCATTAAGAACATCAACAATCTTAGTAAGAGGTTGCTTTTGACTGGTATTTTTATGTCTACCCAAATTATTTTGTCACGCTTCACCACTGTTTGTTACTAAGTTTAATGTTCGCATCATGACTTCACTTGCATCATAATCACATGCGTCTTGAGTACAGAAATGTCCTCAGTTGCTGGGGACCTCTTTGATTGCATATCCTTTGTAATATCAAATAGTGAATTATAAATGGAAGTTTTAATATGTTTATGATACTTGTATCGGTTGATAAGTCATTGAACTCAGCTTCCCTGACTTCTTGCAAAGGAAGGTTTATCCTATACAGTGCTGTTACCCTAGTAACTAACTAATGATGATATTTTTATCCAAACTGTGCTGAATTTTTTAAGGCTACTTATGAATCTTCAAACAACATTCTGATTAGTTTATTTTGCAATCAGTGTTTGAAAAGAATGGTGGTGTCTGACAGCATGGTATGCTTACCTGCTATAAGCTCAGCTGCTCTTACTTTAGTGTTCTCAAATTGTTGGAGTTTTACATAATAGTTTATAGGACTTTTACTACTTACAGGAGCATTCTGTCTATGTGGCAATTTTTTTATAACAAATGTCCATTCTTCTCCATGCCTGTGACTAATTTTAATATAACTGTTATATAATTTACACCCAACCTTGTTACCGTGCCTATATTAATAAAACTGCAATATTTGGACTCATTCATTTATTTGCAAGGTCATTTTTGGCATTTTGTTTACACCACTTCTATGCATGTTTGCAACACATATTTAATAGACACAATAAAATAGAAACAAATACTTGAATCTGTTGACACATCAAAGCTCCACCAGTGGTGACAGCAAAGGACAAAGAATTTCTAGTATAACCTGTGCAACATCTTTCATCATTACATTCACTGAGAGAGTGAGTCATAGTTAAAGCAAAATTTAAAGTTAAAGGCATGGAGATGTGCGAAATGCTTACACTCAGAGGGAAATGGCACTGTGAGGGGAGTTGCTCTGACATGAGAGAAGAGAATTGTTTTTATCATCATCAGTGCAGTGAACATATGAATATTATTTCTAATAGTAACCAAACTCGCATACTGTTAAAGTTTTAAAATGTGTCACCAGGAATCCCCCCCTCTCTCTCTCTCTGCATAGTGTCAAATTTTATTTATAAGGCAGCAGTAGTCCACTTTGAAAGCATAAGAATTTAAGAAAATATTAATATGAACAAGAGTTAAATAAATCAGTCAATAAATGTAATTAAAACAGTACTCATCAGAATTTGTTGCTGTTACATATCAGAATGTTTTATAAACATTTTTGGTCCTGTCATTGTCTACTGTTAGGTTAAAAAAACAAAAACAAAAAGAAACTGTTGAGCCTACCAGCTCGTATCACAATGGAATGTGCAAACTGTTCACTTCCACTCCTTCATTACATTGACTATATCTCCAGTTTATCATTACATAAAGGAATGAGTCTGTAGTATTAGCTTACTTGCACCACCAGGCACATCTCCGTTTGGATGAGGAATACTGCCATCTATTATTGTTACCATTACTGGAACAATTACTACATTTGAGTCATCACTTTGCCTCTGGGATGTGAAGCGGGGGGCGGGATGGACTGTTTTTGAAAGAGTGTGATTGTATAACTTTATGAGTACGTTACATTCATTAAGCCAATGATACATGAGTAAGCTGCTCTTATCTCAGGACTTGTTCACACTTCATACCGACATCCGTACACATATGCAATGAGACATTCCACACTATTCAGACTTACTATCAGTATTATGTTTGGGTAATGTTGTAAATTGAATTGGCCTCTCTCAGCTGTCTTCCGCTGTTACATATGCAGTTTGTTTAGGCTTTTCAGTGTTTCACATTTTTTTTCACACTAAAGAGTCCAGTCCAGTCGGCTTTTGGATTGTGACCAACTTGCATATTTATGTGCAGTGTATTCGGATCAATTTTTTGTGCATTACTTGGTGGTTAACGTACATCTCAGATGAGAAGTGTGAAGTTTGTGCTTTGTAAGTGATGGCTATTAAACATCATTACTTGAGTGGATTTCATAAATGGAAGCAACAGCAGAGGTCGGAATCAGCTAAAAGACTAGTAGAAATTGGCACAAGTTCTTCAATAAACCTATCTTCAGAACTATCAAAATTTTTTTTGAATCTGAACCTGAATCTGGACCTGGAACTGGACCCAGTAAGCTGAGTTCACCCAAGATCCTGAAAGATGAAGACAGAAAAGGTAAACATGTTGAGGAAAATGTACCTGACTGTTGCTGTAAAAATGATGTTGAGGAGTCTAAATCAGAAGTGAATATCAGCCAGGGAGATATTCACATGTTCCCGGGTGTTTAACTGCAAATGCAAAAGACTTTATTTAGCTTCAAAACCCTGTAGGGTTTTGGGTCCTTTCCTTAAAGATTCCAAATCTATCAGGTTATTTAGTTTGGAATATTATTCTTATAAGACCAAATCAGGACAAAAAGTTTATAGGTATTGGCTGTGCTGTTCTCCAAAACTGGACGCTGTTTATTGGTGACCATGTTGAGTTTTTCAGTGAATGCATCAAAGCAAAAAACTGGCATAATGGAAGTATATGTGACTGGCAAGGTCTCAGCAAAAAGATTAGAAGTCAAGGAAAATGCATTATTGAACAAATTTTCTGAACATTATTGACCTTCTATCCTGATATGTTGATATGTTTCTTTACTTGAAGCACATATTACAAACGAGGAAAGTTGACCTGTATATTTACACCATGAAGTACAAAATGAAGTAATTGGTTTATTACAAACATCTGTTCCAAGATTCCTCCATCAGCTCCATTTTACTCCATAATTTTAGCTACCGCTCAAGATCTTTAAAGAGAGAGAATGTCAGCATTGTAATTAGGTACGTCGCTTTGATTGACAGAATTTTGATTGATCGGCAAATACAGCTTAGAAATAAATGAATCATTTCATGGGTTTTCATGAAATTATTATCCAAGCTGCAAAGGATTTGGGGTAAAATTTTATAAATTCTAAACAAAAAAGGGATAGATATAAACAAATGTTGAGGTAAAGGATACGATGGAGCATCAACCATGAGTGGGCAGTATAGTGGTGTACAGAAGAGGATCAAGAATCTTGTGCCAAATTCTTTGTGAATTGCACAGACCACAACCTGAACCTCATTTTGAATGACTCTGCTAACCTCCCTGAAGTAAGGCAATTTTATGACATTGTTAAAAAAATACACGTTTTCCGGGGAAAGTTTACCACGATGGCAATTGAACCACCATTGGAAGAAGATGGTATGAAGAAAATATGCTCCACAATATGGTCTTCTTGTTATGATTGCCTCTTAGCACCGAGGAATAATTTTCAGTCAGTGATGAAGTGCTTGAACAAATTAATATTCCTTAGCTTAAAAAAAATCAGAAATAGCAAAAGTATTAGCTATTGGAAAGCATCTGGATACATTTGAATTCATCATATTGTTTACTCTTCAGTACAAAGTGCTTGAAAGTGTTCATCTAACCTCTCCAAAACTCTGATGCCCTATATATCATTCAGGTCTTTGCTGTCTAAAGACATTGAGATGAAAAAAAAAAAAACTGTTAGTCAGACACTGCTTATAGAGGAAAATAGTTGTTTGATAAACAGCTTACTGGATTTGGCCACCACCTTAAAAATCTGTCTAACACTGCCAGTGACAGCAGCTTCAACAGAGAGAAGGTTTTCTAAACTTAAACTCGTAAAGTCATACCTACGGAGCACAGTGATGGAGATGCAACTCAGTTTAAGTATTGAACATGAATTGACACAAAACATTAATGTCAGTGAAATCGTTCTTAATTCTAAAGAAGAGAAAACTAGGGAAGCCATAATCCTTGTTTAATGTGACAAAGTTGTAATTAATTGTTTAATTAAACACTTCATTTGATACAGTTTCATATATTATGTAATAGTTATTTTACACAATTTGTTAAAGCATTTTGTATGGATTCCTGCGTAAATTAAAGACATGAGAGGTGCGTCTTTCCATTACTTGTTTGTTGCAGTGGTGTATCCATTAATTAATCAATGTACAGTGATAAGAATTATAATATTTATTTTACAGTGCCCATAAGATCAAAATTCTAGTAAGAACTAAATTTTGCCTCCTATAGGAATTCGCTGTATAGGCCAACCAGTCTTTGCAGTCTGTTTGACTGTGGTAAGAAAAAGAATGATGTCAAGTTACCTATTGAAACTATATACTGTAATGACATTTTCTATATTCTGGTTAGATATTGAAACATTTTAGACATGTGGCCCATAACAAATATGTTGAAGTATGTGGAATGTTTTTATTATAAGACTGCTCCATGTCCCTGTCAAAAAGCTGAAATGGGTCCCCTTCATTCCTTCCCAGTGGGGGGAGGGGTAAGGCCCTTAGTGCTGCCACTGATTCTGAGCTTGACATAGAGATCCAACATATAACAGTTGATTTTATTTGTGCTAAATTGTCACTCAGCTATTGTATATTCAAATAATTTGTTGAAGAAAGCACTGAATATTATGATATATCAATAAATACCGTAAAGGTTCTATACATACTTGTATCAGAATTAAAAGAACTTTTCTCAGAATCCAAACCTTCATCTGTCTAGGAGGAGCCCTTCAAATTTTTGTAATGCCATGTCATAATAATTGGCTTCTTGACAGCTTCTTTGAAGACATTAATGGACTGAATAAAAATTTCTAGGGAAATGGAAACTTATGTCTGAATTAATATTGGAAAGAAATTTTTTGTAATTCTGTTTTAAGAGACATGGGTAATGTACTGTTGTGTTTTTCAAATCGGCAAAAACACACACACAAAGAAACGGTATTTGACTAACCATTTCATTTTCAAAAATATCGTGCACACTACTTCACATCCAGATTTTAGACAAATTATTATATTAAGAACCTGACAGATTTTTCAACAAATGAATGGAAATAAGCAAAAATGTGTATATTCCCCTTTTTATTAATAATTACCTATTTGTGGTTTACTTCATGAAGTGTCATATAAGTATTTCAACCAGACCCAAATAGACTTCTGATTAAAAAACAAAACATTAGTTATACTAACAACTGTGTCACACACACACACTGTAACATGACATAAGATAGTGAAAATACACTAAGGATTAATAATAAACAAAAAAGCTGAAGATAAGAATAAATGTCAAAAAACATATAACTCAAAGATTAATGACCAAATTACAAAATGACAATTGACTTAAGGAACTGACAATGACCTGACCCAATAGATTGGATAACAACAAGAAAAATAAAATGGAACAAGAAACCAAATGTAAACAAGAATATAACAACAATCATTGTAATCCCCAAAATATGACTAAAATATGTATGTAAAACAATGCACTAAAACAGTTAGGGCATAAATAAGATGTAACCATGTAAACAATAGAATGTAAGATAGAAATATTATTTATATTCTATGTAGGGAGAAGAAACATGTACTTATAAATATAAGGTAGGAAGCTAAAAATAATCATACCCAATTAATAATGATAAACATAGTCAAAGCAAGTAAAAAATAATTTGAGCCAAATAAAGGCAATAACTAATAACAAAAAGTGATCAATGTGAATTGAAAATAGAATAATTATTAATGACCAACAACCACACAGTGATATTAAAATAATTAGACAAACAGTCTGAGTAATATCAAGTGAATGATATAAATAAGTGGATAATTATAAGTAAGTGGTGAAAAGCTATGTACATAGCATATTATGAAAAAATGAAAGTGTTAAGGAATGAAAGAAACCTTCTATGAAGGAAAAAGTGCAGTGAGTGTGCAGTGTAAAGTACTTAAGAAATAGACTGTAATAGTATAGCTAAACAGCCTTTAATAGAACTACATGTTAGTAAATAAAAATGAACTAATTATACCATTAGTAATTTCCATAATAGTAAGTAAGAATGAATATAAAATAAGATGTAAATTAAGTATTTAGAGTGGAAGATAAGAAGGACAGACACTGTATTTTAGTGATGGAATTAGTAAGTGAGATATATTGTGTAAGGTACTGTTTAAAATTGGTATTATAAAAATTTTGTTATTGTTTTAAAAAACCATAGAATATAAGTAAACTTATAAGATAAACAAGATAGAAATAAGAAACCAAAAACAGTTTTAAACAGTTAGAAGTTGAATTTCAGGTATGGGCCTGGCAAGAAAATGTTTGTTTTTATAATAAGAGGTGTGGTTGGGAGCACCTATGTTTATTGTCTGTTTCTATAAAAAATTGTTTAATGTATCAATATATAAAGCTAATAAGTTATAAAGAATGTTAAATAGTAGTATGGGGAAGTCTAGGCTCTAGGCCTAACATTTAGTGAAAGAACTTTGTAAGTTTAAAAGAAAAACAATAACCCAGTATCAATCAGAGTATATCAAATGTTTAAGCAGTTAAGTAAGTGTATCTAGTACAAAAATGTATAACTAATATCCAGTTTTAAAATAACTACATAAGAAATACAAATAAGAAAATAAGGAAAATGTTATTAACTATTCAAAAGTAATCATGAGGGATATCAAAATAATCCTTAACAAAAAAAGAAGAACAATGGTGTTCATATAATTGATGTTACTATTAATATAAGAAAGAAATCATAATTTGAAGGAATTTTATAAGCTTAAACCAAAATAAAACGTTAGAATATAACAATGTCATAAGATATTGACCAATGAGAAATGGCATAATTTGATAGGTAACCATAGCAACTGAGATTTATTACAAAAAATACCGTTGGAATTCTAATTACTTCATTATTGACTAACGCGGAGGGCGGATGTATGAAGCTTTCGATCTTAAATTAACTTAAAAAACTTAAATTTTAATAAATCCTGAAGGAAGAAGTATTGTAGAAGCCTTCCAAACTACATCTGATGAAATGAACAAGTATTAAAATATTTAAACAATAAAAATCGTAATAAAAAATAAGAATACTTCGAATGAACGTAATAGACGACCTATCCTGAAGGAAGAAGTGGATTGACCTAACTCAACCTGAGGACATCGAACATCTACGAAGACTGGTGGAAGCCGAACTTCGAATTGGAGCCATTTGAACGGGAATTTCGAACCATCCAAAGAAGAGAGGACAACTAGGAGTTTCCTGAAGAAGAAGACGATCATCGGAGAAGCCACGTCAAGAAATCGATGAGTATAAACTAACAACTTCACTTCAAATAAATTTCTAATTACCCATATAACGAACTATAAATATTTTCACTTCACTGATCACAAATTTGACTCAATAACTGAATTTAATCAATATATCACTCTTAATAAACTTAATTAATCAATAAACTTTGATATTAAATTATAATAAATTTTAAAAAACACAACTTGCTGACAAGAATTTAACCAAACCTATTCTAATTCTCATTGCCAATAACTTACTTTGTATGTATTAGTATATCAACCATTGTGTATTTAGTAATAAGGAATGTTATAATTTTGTGCATTTTTAGCCGATAATCCAACTTCTGTTGTCAAAAGGACCTATTCCCTGAGAAAAAATTAATATTTCATAAACCAAAACATTGTATGACATGCTGGCGTTTTAAGTACGACTGAGCAATGCCAACCGAACAATTTGTAAACCCCGGTATTAACATAAAAATACGTATTATTCATTAACTGTAATTGAACGGGTAATATAAAGAAGGGTTTAATAAATTTTAATATTCCTCAACTGCTGTATGTTTGATTCTTATAAAACAGCGTAATATAAGGAAATTTTTCAAAACAAAACACCAACATACTACAGTTAGCGAATTCGACACTGCAAGACAGCGTGAGCCAATCAGGTGGCGAGGCGGTAAGATTTGAATTGAACGACGAGAGATACGGTTAGCCAGTAAGTATTGAGAAAAGGCATAACCCGGCTCGCTACACACAATTAGTTTTCACAAAGGTATTTAACAGATTAATACCCAGTAATCTACCCACAATTACTCACTTATATTACGAAATAAGGCGAATACAACGAGTGACATAAAATCGCTCGTCACACACATTTTCGTTACTGTTACAAAGACGATTACAAAGGGTGAAAGACATCGTTATAAATACCCCGCAAACGATTCGTTTACAAAGTGACGCATCCAACGTGTGGCAGAATAACACGCATTCTACAAATCTAACACCCCACATAAACGTTCGTTTACAAAGTGGCATCCAACGTGTGGCAAAACAACACGCCTTTTAAACAAGACACATAAACCGCTTTTACAAAGTGGCGCGCCAACTAGTAGGGCTAGAATAATTAAAAAATTGTACCATTCAACCCTATAGATTCTAGCGGCGGCTGCAGAAAATGGAATGGGCAGAGCACGACACAAGATACCGGAGTAAGCTGCGTGAGAAGGAGGCTGAAAAGGAAGCAGAGATGTTAGCAAAGGAGACCGAGAAAGACGGCAGAATGGAAGAAAGGGAGGTAACATCGGTGGAAGATGTGGAAGAAATATTAACCCTGGCCACGCCAACTAGAACCACAGAAGAAACAAAGATGGATAGGTTGATGGAAATGTTTCAACGAATGGAGGATAAAATGAACGAAAAATTAGACAAGAACAGAGAACAAATAAATGAAAAAATTGTCAGTACCAATGAGATTAACAAAGACGGAGAAGGGAAGACAAAGAAGAATTAGATAAGAAATTTGAGTCCTTGAATGAAAAATTCGACAGGAATGAGGAGAGTAATAAAAAGAATATTGAAACATTAGAACGGAAAATGAAGGAGGAGAATAAGCTGATAGGAGAAAAAATAGAGAGAAGTAATGAGAAAACCAGCGAAACCTTGAGACTAATGAAAAAGGATATTGAAAAATTGAACAATAAAATCGATAGTAACAGTGAAACTATACAGCGACAATTAATAGAGTATCGTAAAGAAGTAAAGCAGACAAAAACGGAAATGAATCAGAGATGGGAAGAAACAAATGACAAAACCAATCAGATCAAGGAAACATTAGATAATGGTTTCAAGAAGGTGAATGAAACACTAGATAGAATTTCTGAAGATATTAAAGAAACAGTAAATGAAAACAAGGAACCAGTAGACCAGAAGGTAGAAGATAGTAAGAGGGAAACAGAATTAAAAGAAGGCAAAAGCATACTGTTATCTGCAAATAAAAATAACAGCGACAAAGAGAATAATAAATACTTGGAAATGAAGACCAAGGAAATAAGAAAAATATATAGAAAGAAAATAATCAATACAAGAGAAGGAGTGGAGATGATCAAGAATGGATTAATAAACGTGTTTAATACAACAATTACAAACCATGAAGAAATCATAAATGTCCAAGATTATAGGAGAAGGTCAAACCAAATTGTAGAAATGACTTTCTATAAAACCACAAGTAACCACGTGAAAAACTCAATTATTAAATGTAATATACCACCATTGGAAAGGTACACTAAAATATCAATGAAACAACAAATAATAAATGTACCATTGAAGTATATATTCTACAAAAGAAATAGTAAAGTTGGTGATGTAATAATGAATACTAATAGACATGTAGTATTAGAAGAGTTGATGTACAAGGAAACAGAGACTTATATAATAATAATAATAATAATAATAATAATAATAATAATAATAATAATAATATTTATTACCAATTTTCCTTTACATATAATAAAAATTATACAATAAAGGACCTATAGGGGGCATAAATGCCCGTACATAGGTTGGTCCTTAGAATTAATATTTATATACTTAATACTAATTGTGAGTTTTACCTCACCGATCATAGTAATATATTAAAAATAAATTATTTTTCAATTTTAACAAAATTTTAGTTTGTACTATAATACAATTCAATAAATAAATGAAAAAAAAGAGAAAAAAAGGTCCATATCATAATAGACTGTTTTTTTGATTATTCAGTAACAATGTTCCTAATTTTTTCTTTGATTTTTTTTTTAAGCACTTTTATATTTACACTTAGATTTTTCAGTTCATTAGGTAATTCATTAAAATATTTTATGGCATAATACACATAGCTTCTTTGCCCAATACTTAATAGGTGTCGCGGCAATATAATATTTTTATACCGTGTGTTGATTCGATTTTGTAAAAACTCACTTTTTAGATCATTGTATTGATAAACTATAGAATTCACTACAAACACCTGTTTAATATTTAATGGTTTATTCGAATCTTGTTCATTGACTCCTATAATTTTAAGAATACACTTTTGCAGCCGATCCAATGCGTCTAGAGATGATTTATATAGACCCCCCAGCCTGTGATAGCATACCCTGCCACACTATGGAATAGTCCATAGTATATTTGTAGTAGTTGCTTTTTTGATAAAATTTCAATCAGAATGATCAATATTGCACACCACTATATACCAATTATTCCGATTAGCGCTTTCAAGCTTCACAGCTCATCGTCAGATCAGGAATAGACAGGAAATATGTAAAACCCAACCCTTCACCCCTCTCCCCCACCCTGCTCACCCACAACAAACTAAAAATTAATGACCCTTCCCCACCCCCTAAACTCTGTCTCACCATCTGTACAGTTACATATTTTTCTATATAGTGGTTTCTATATACAGAATAATTTGTATATAGTGGTGTGCAATATTGATCATTCTGATTGTGATTTCAACCACTAACACAAATTTCTTCATTAAACGTCTGTTAAGATGTGCAATTGATAAAATTTGTTTAAGTCTGTAAAAAACGTAGACTAAGTATTTGGTTTTTTTTACAATGTTAGCCACATGTACATCCCACTTCATGTTAAAGTCATATGTTATTCCTAGATATTTACTAGTTTTAACTCTTTTCAATTTTTGACCATTTATCTTAATTTCAAAGTCATGCGGAACAGAGTCTCTATAATTTCCAAAGGTGATAAAAACAGACTTGCTTATGTTGAGTACTAGATTATTGTGATAGAGCCAAGAGTATATAATATCTAATTTAGTTGATATATCTGTTGCAAGTTCAGGCCATGTCTTTGCCTTCATTGGTACTGCTGTATCATCAGCATATGCTATTAATACATCTTGTAACACTAGTAAGTCATTGATTTATAAAATAAACAATAAAGGTCCTAATATAGAGCCCTGGGGCACTCCAACATTTGTTTTAATAGGCTGACTTCTAGTCCCATTCACCTTTACAACTTGTGTCCTGTCATGTAAATAACTGGCTATCAGGGATAAGCTTACACCTCTTATTCCCATATTCTGTAATTTGGATATAAGTATGCCATGATCGACAGTGTCAAAAGCTTTGGAGTAGTCCAAAAAAGTTACAACAGTTGGTATGCTAAGACTTAGATTTTCATAAATAAATTTGCTAAGTAGGGCTATAGCATCATCTGTACTTTTCTTCTTGAGAAAGCCAAATTGTTTAGCACTTAACAGGTTGTTTCTTTACAAATTTAAATAATCGGTAAAAATAATTTTTTCAAAAATCTTAGCTAAATTTGATATCAGTGCGATCGGTCGATAATTGTTAATCAAACTTTTTACACCTTCCTTATATATAGGACAAATTACAGCTTTCTTAAATTGATATGGACATGTACCTTGTATCATAGCAGTATTAATAATGTGAGTCAAAGCAGGAGTTATGAACGGAGCAGCTAGCTTAACTGTATAGGCATGAATTTCATCACACCCACCAGGTTTATTTTTGAGTTCACGAATAGTTTGGTAAACTTCTGACTCATTTGTTGGTGTTAGAAACATAGTATGCTGATTAATTGATATATCTGGTATTTCATGCTGCAGAATAGGAGGAGTCGCACTTTCATTCAGCCTAGATACTGTTGTGCTGAAAAATTCATTAAAATAATTAGCCTTTGTCCAATCATTGCTGTTTAGTTTATTATTAATCAAAATATCATTTATTTGTCTATTTTTTGAATTACGATCCAATTTTAGATGAACATATCTCCACATTTTTTTAGAATCAGCGTTTTGTAGTTGTTTTTCTTCATGCCTATTTTTAGCAGTCCTAAGTAATGATTTAAGTCGTTTTTCGTAATTTAAGTACAGCTCTTTTTTTAGCAAGTCGTCTTGACTATTCTTCCAGGCTTTATTATATTATATTATATCACCAGAACAGAATTAATGATGAACACCAAAGTAGTCCGAACAACAAGTGCAGATCAACCTATGGACCATGGGTAAACCAAATGGAAACATTACTGCGAGAAAAGGGACTGAGATTAGAGATAACCGACACAGCATTGATTTAAGAATAAATATTATCCAAATTCAAAAATCAAAGTAAGTACAGCTTACAAATAAATATTTGATTGAAACTAATAAATGAATGGAAAAAGAATTTAGAAGAAAGATTATCTAAATTCGAAATAAAAGTAAGAACAACTTACTACAAGTGTATCTAAAACAGTTAATGTATGAAAGAAAGAAAGAATTTTGAGAAAAAAAAATGTTATCAAAATTCAAAACAAAAGTAAGTACAACTTACAACCAAGTGTGAAACAATGTAATTTTGAAAAAAAAAATTATATATAATGAAGCACCATAAAAAACTGACATAAGATAATAAAATATAAAACAAATAATGATGACGCTACATAACATCATTAACTAACCCTATTACAAAAGGGAATAACAAAGAATTAACGTTTCAAAAAAAAAGAAAAGACAAGACAATCGAATAAAAAATGACAATGACATATTAAATGGACAATCAATGATGAAAGGTATAAGTAAACCAGAAACCAGCTACAATGTTAATCTTGATTATAAATGAGAAAGAAAGTGATAACAAATAAAATAACTATCATATGAAATAAATTGACGAAACAATGCAAAATATCTATTAAACATCGCCATAAGCATAGAAATGGAATCCAAATAAATCACTGAGAAGAATAGGTCATGAGGTGTATGAAAGAGAGAATAATTAATCCCAAGAGTGTTTTATTGTATTGATATTATGAGTCGAAAATAGACGACTGTTATTATTGTTATTAATATTATTATATGCTGATTTTATGTTGAGATACATCCAACAATTTTTTTATGTTATTGAGCAGATAGGCATGATCTCTGAACTCAAAATATGTATAAATGGATAGCAGAGTAATAGAGCCACACATGCCCTCTGGCTAGTACCAATTTATATGAATAGGAGAGAAGAAAATGTTAGGGAGATAGAACATACAAGGGATAAAACTCGTAATGAAAGAGTAAAGAAGGAGAATAATACCATGTACCATATCATGAACCATGACTTAATAAAAATAAATAAAGAAGAAAGTAGCGATTGATGAATTCCTTAATAATAACAACCTGATTTAATGAACTATATTGATGATTTCAGAAAAGATAATCTTTATTTTTGAAATAATCAATTTTGGTAGCGATGCATTATGTAACATGACATAAGATAGTGAAAATACACTAAGGATTAATAATAAACAAAAAAGCTGAAGATAAGAAGAAATGTCAAAAAACATATAACTCAAAGATTAATGACCAAATTACGAAATGACAATTGACTAAGGAACTGACATGACCTGACCCAATAAATTGGATAACAACAAGAAAAATAAAATGGAACAAGAAAGAAGGAACAAGAAACCAAATGTAAACAAGAATATAACAACAATCATTGTAATCCCCAAAATATGACTAAAATATGTATGTAAAACAATGCACTAAAACAGTTAAGGCATAAATAAGATGTAACCATGTAAACAATAGAAAGTAAGATAGAAATATTATTTATATTCTATGTAGGGAGAAGAAACATATACTTATAAATATAAGGTAGGAAGCTAAAAATAACCATACCCAATTAATAATGATAAACATAGTCAAAGCAAGTAAAAAATACTTTGAGCCAAATAAAGGCAATAACTAATAACAAAAAGTGATCAATGTGAATTGAAAATAGAATAATTATTAATGACCAACAACCACACAGTGATATTAAAATAATTAGACAAACAGTCTGAGTAATATCAAGTGAATGATATGATTAATGAATGATTAATCGAAAATTAGACAAGAATGAGGAAAATAATAAACTGACGAATGAAAAGATAGACAGTATGAACAATAAATTCGACGGCATGAAGAAAGAAACTAGTCACAGTCTAAAACAAATTAATGAAAAATTTGACAAGAGTGAGGAGAGTTTGAAACAAATCAATGAAAAAATAATTAGTACCAATGAAAGTACTAAGGAAGAGTTGAGACAAACCATTAACCAAAATAACGAAACATTACAACACCAATTGATGGAATACTGGCTAGAAACTAAACAACAGATCACTGAAACAAATGAAAAATTAGAGGAGACGGAGAAGCTAGAGAAAACCAACGAAAATGTTTCTGAAGTCCGTGAGGAAGTACTCAATAAAATGAACAATATCGAAGGAGAAAAAAAGGAGAATTGAGGAATGTCATGAAGAAAGAGGTCAGAAGATGTGAACAAGTGAACCAAGACATGCATCTAGTCCGGGAAGAAAACCAGAAGGAGATAGCAGCTATACGAACAGACTTGGGAGAAAGAATGGGAGGAGTGTACAGCAATTTAAATAAAATAGATAGGAAAGTAGACAAAAACAAACAAAGGATTGACGAGATGCACAGAATAGAAGAGTCATTACGGGAAGAAGTGGACGCCTGGCGTGACCGGCCATGTAACAATAACCATGTCATGAACACGGACAACAGAGATATGATTAACTTCCGTAATTATAAAAGGAACCCTATTGAATTCCTGAAGAGAGTGGAAGAGTTAATAATAAAAAATCGAGAGACCCGATGGACAACAATAAGAGGAATGCTGGACGAAATGTTCAAAGAGACCTACGACAACTGGTGGACTGCCACCAGACCGGACATCCAAAGCATTCAAGAATTTAAGACCCAATTCAAGGCTAAATACTGGTCTGAATCGACTCAGAACATGGTCCGCAATAACCTAAGCAACGGGAGGTATGAGAATCAAAATGGACAATCTCTCACATCCTACTTCCTGGGAAAAATCTGCATGGCAAGGAATTTGGAACCACGCATCCCAGAAGAGTGTCTTGTGATACAGTTGTCTTACCACTACGATGACGCCATACAAAAAGCACGGATGTACAGCCAGGTAAAGACCATTCAAGACATGGCTAGTTTGTTGGAGAGCCATGAGCACGAGTGGCAATACAGAAAAAATAGAGTATCGAGTTTCAGAAATAATAGAATAAATGAAGGACAATCATCACCAAACCAACAGGGGGATAATAAGCCACCATTCAACCACCCTAACAATTATCAAGGGAACCAACGGGGCAATAATGTACCCAGAAACTTCAACAGAAATGGGAATAATAATAACAATTTCCGGAACAACTACAGGGGTAACTACCCACCGAATGGTCACAATAACTATTATCGCCCTGGAAACAGTAATACTAACAATAATCAAGGATACCGACCACAGGTAAATTACATGAGGGGACAAAGACAACGGAGTCCAGGAAGAAACTATCCCCCATCTAACTATCGATGAACGTACTTTAACCAGGTACCCGATACAAGAAGCCACCCATTCGAAGAAAATCCCAGGAACGACGTAGATGACAGGAATAATCGACAGGAGCCAAGTACTAACAAACCATTCAACGCTAATGAAGGTAGAGACAATGAGGCCAACCCTCATTTAAACGCCTAAGGTCAGTGAAAACTGTGAACAGCCCATCACTGGACCAATCTCTTGGGGAATGCACGACGACAAAAAATATAATCACTATAATACAAACGAATTATCTAAAAAATATAAGAGACGAGTTGAGTGAAGAAAGTAATCAACCAATGCTTAGCCGAAACAGTGAGATAGTGTACGTAAATGCCCAAATAAATGGAGTCATGACAACATTAATGATCGATACTGGATCTAATATATCTTTAATTGACCAAGTAGAATTAAGCAGACTACAACAGGAAAGTAGTATGCCTGTACCAACTCTACCAATAAACAATGTGACAATCATCAGTGCTACCGGCAGACAAAACAAAACTGTCAGGAAACAAGTGTCCCTGGAACTTAAAAGTAAAGGCCTAACATTCACTATGTCTTTTCTTGTTGCCAGTGGCCTGACATTCTCAATACTTGTTGGATATGATGTACTCCGCCAATACGCTGCCATAATTGATCTAAGGCAAGGAGAAGTGTCACTAAACACTGAACATGGAATATGGACAAGTATAGTGAAGGGTGGTAACTTACCTTCAATAACCAACTGTTGTACCATGTTACAAAATAATTATTGTCAACAAGCACAGGTAAAAATAATAAGTGAATGGAAGGATGAAGAAATATGGTCAAACAAGCTGGAGGAGATCAGACAATTCCAAAGAGAAGTACGAGATCAACAGATTAGTGTTCACCAGGCAGAGGATCTCATAAACATTTACAATAAATATCGACACATTTTTTCTGATGCCCCGGGCAAGATAAAGGATTACCAATGTCAAATCATATTCAAAGAGCCCGTTGATTTTAAGAAAAATCATATCCTATTGCATACTCTCAGAGGAATGCAGTGAAGGCAGAGATCAACCAGATGATGGAAGATGATATAATAGAATTAAGCCAATCACCATATACAAGTCCAATAGTGGCGATACCGAAGAAGGATGGAAAAGTAAGAAAATGCCTCGATGCTAGAGAAATCAATAAAATGATAGTAAATGATAGAACATCCCCAGGCGAAATTGAAGAGATCCTAAAGAAGTTCCATGGCACGAAATACATCAGCGCATGGGATACAGTATGTGGATACTGGCAGGTAGAGCTACACCCGAACAGTAGAAAATACTTAGCTTTTCTGTTCGATGGGAGAAACTACCAATTCAAAAGACTGCCATTCGGACTGATCAATTCGGTTGCCGTATTCGTCAAGTGTATGGATCAGATATTGGGACAAGAGATACTTAATTTTATTACTGTATACGTAGATGACTTGTTGATCACCTCATCAGATTGGCGAGAACACTGTGATAGAGTGGGGACAGTTTTGAAAAAATTATCAGATAACCATATTACCCTTAAGCTGGATAAATCAAAATTCATAGCCAGCAAGGTACAATTTTTAGGTTTTAATCTGACAGAAGAAGGCATCACCCCTTCATCAGAGAAAGTTGAAGCAATACAACGATTCCCAACACCTAAAAATAAAAAACAGCTACAGTCTTTCCTTGGAATATACAATTATTATCGGAAATTCCAGGACAATTATTCCAAGCTAACAGCACAATTTCAAAAACAGTTATCCGCTAAAAATAAATGGACATGGAGAGCCGAACAAGACAAAATATTTGGACAAATAAAAGAAAAATTTTTAGACACCGTCATTTTATGCCATCCAGATTTCAAAAGGCCCTTCTTCATGAATTGTGATGCGAGCGACGTGAGTGTCGGTGCTGTATTATATCAAGAAGATGATAAGGGGCAACATATGGTCATAAGCTTTGCAAGTAGAACCTTAAATGCATGTGAAAGGAACTACTTAGTGTTGTATTCGCCTGCAACAAATTCAGGACGTACATTTTAGGATACAACATAACCGTGAGAAGTGACCATAGATCCATATCTTTCCTTAAACAATGCAAGCTCAGTCATGGAAGACTAACCCGATGGATATTATTACTGCAGGAATACCATATTAACTGGGAATACGTACCAGGAAAGAAAAATACTGCTGCTGATATATTATCCCGTATCAACATACAGCAACAAACATTCGAGGGAGAGAAAGAACTGCTAGTCAAGGTATATAACATAATTAAGGATAGAACAGATCTGGAAAAAATAACGCTGGAAATAAGCAAACAGCAAAACGTGGACCCAAAAATAGTGAGTATCAGAGGAAGAATACTGAAAGAAGAAGAACCCATTGTACAGTATTATAAAGTACACGACAACTTATTATTCATTAAAAATAACCCTAACGTTGGAGAATGGAAACTAGTAATTCCATCTATTATAGAAGAACAAATAATCATGGACTACCACATCCGGTACGGCCATATGGGTGCCATGAAAGTAGTAAAGGCACTAAAGGAACAAGTGTATATCAAGAGTATTTATCGAAAGGTAAGCAAAACCATACAGAAATGTCTCATCTGCCAAATGGTAAAGTGCAACAATGCTAAAAAAGAGGGTATGATGATACCCATAATGTCAAGCCAAAAATTAGAAAGAGTATTTCTTGATATTTGTGGTCCATTTCCTCGCAGTGGAGGAAGACACCGATTTAAATTCATAATAATCATATTCGATCACTTCACCAAATATACTAAATTGTACTCCATTAACCGTGCTACTACCAAGAAAATTATTGAAATTATATTAAACAACTTTATACCAGAAGTGAGAAAAACTATAGCCATCATAACCGATCATGGGACCCAATTTAAAGGAAATCTATGGAAAAGCAAACTCTGGGAACATGATATTAAAACATACAAAACATCCGTTTATCATCCCAGCAGTAACCCAGCTGAGAGAGTACTTAGAGAAGTGGGTCGAATTCTGAGGACCTACTGCCATAATAAACCAAAGGAATGGCACCATTACCTAAAATCCACTGAAGAATTTATAAATCTGGCTTACCACAACTTCACTGAAACCACACCATACTCAATGATGTTTGAGTGACCACCACCTAGAGAGATAAACGATATAATTAAATTTCCCACCAATACCGAATACCAATTTAAAAAAAGAAGAGTTTATAACAAGCGCAGAGAAGGTAGAGCAGCAGAAAAATAAATACTCTAAGAACCATCAAAATACGATCAAGTACCAGATAGGAGAGAGTGTGCTGATAAAGAACAGAGAATTACCCAGCTCAATAGAAGGCATTACAAAAAAGTTACTATTGTTATATGTAGGACCATACACTATCACAAAAGACAAGGGCAATAGCACATATGAAATCACCAACCCCATCACTAAGAAAATAAAAGGGGTATACAATCAGGCATCAATTAAAAAATATTATGACAGCCAAACATGACTGAAAAAACTTAAAATTGAAAAACCAACCAAGTTATTTGGAATAAAAAGAAATAATAATACAAACAAATAAGTTTGCTAATAAGTAATAAAGAAAAATATAAAAAAATGAATTTAAAAATTCAAAAAAGTTATGTAAGGACAGCTTACACAAATATTTCGAGAATATTTTAGACCAATTATAAAATGGAGAAATAAAGTTACCAAGAATCCACATAAAGTAAGAAACACAAACTTACTATAATAATACTTACTTACTAACTTACTTGCTATAATATTTGAATAAAAAATAATAAGGGAGTGAAGTTACAGAACATTCCTAACAAAATAAGATTAAGTTACAATAATCTTTAGCCAAAATATGAGGCATAAAAAAAACATACTATAAAGGAATAAGCTACAAAAATTCCTAACTAGTAAGAAGCACTAACTTACTATGATATTTAAAGAGTTATGAAAAAAAAGTATCAATCAAAATGATCAACTTCCACAACTATTTAGAAAAATATGGGAAGTAAAATTAAACAAGCCAATGATCAAAAAACGAAATAAATAAAATAAACATTCTAAGAGTTATAATATGAAATGAGATGAAACAGAGAGTAATTAAAAATGAATAAAAATGTGAATTGTATCAATTAAAAGCAATGCTTCAAGTATTATCAAGTAGTATCTGTAAAGAAAGATGAAAAAATATATGACTCGAACTGAGCAATAATGAAATACTAACGTAAAAGATTCCCAACAAATGTTATGATTATTATTATTATTTTGAGTCACGAGATGACTGTATTTAAGATTCATTAATTGAGATTGACTGTTGAATAAGTCCAGCAATCATTTAACTGAGCAGGGATGATGTTCCCCTGATCTCAGAATAAGAGTAGTTTTGAACGACGGAGTTAGGTAAGCCAATAGAGCCCATCCGAATCGATTGCAGCTACAAAGTAGGGATAGTTAGGGAAAATAAGATTTATAGGGAATAATTTATAATAAAAAATCAATAAGCCAGTTCGTAATAAGAAAAAATAATGAAGAAAAGAATCAGAAGAAAGGAAATAAAAGATACAGAATTAAGCATAAAAAATGAATGAGAAGCAGGTACAATTGATAATTTCATCAAACTTAGAATCACGTTTTATAAAATGATCAATTTTGGTGGAAGGGCATTATATAACATCGCCAAATTCAGATCAGTTTTGATAACAATAAGTATATATAAAAAATGCTAAATAATACTATATTTTAATAAATAAATAATGTGGAGAGTAAAAAATATATGGAAGGTAATAAAGAAGGAAGGAGAAAGAGTAATAAACCAAAAGTGATTAATAAAGAAACTTAACTACTAGACTGACAGACGAACGACATTGACCCAACCCCAGAGATTGGCCAGTTAAGAAACACAATAAAGTAAACTAGACGAGTGAAGGAGAAGAAGAATGAAAACAAAGAAAGAACAAACCCACGATGAAGAAAACAAAATGAAACAGGCCTAACGGTCAAACATAAACAAATACTAATTGTATGAAAATAACCAAGTAATTAACAAATCCAAGGTGACTAATTAACCAAGGATGAATGGTAAATATTATTAAAACAAAATATTAAAATAAGGAATTATATAAACAGAGAAATGTAATTAGTAAGTATTAAATTAATTGTAAACTTAGAAAACATGAAAAAACCCAATATTGTGGCATACCAAAATAATCTTTGTGAGAAAATACAAATGACAGTGCTAATAATTAATAACTAAGAAGGAAGATAAGAGCAGGAAGGAAGTCAGAAGATATAGGAAGATTTGAAAAGAATTCAAATTTTGATAACAATGGATTCATATCGAGCTCGCCCAATCAGAATAATGGTGTAACCATGGAAACGATGGTTTGAAGAGGTAATTACCGTTGAATATAATTACTCAGAAAGTGACGCTCAAGGAAAACAGAAGCCAGAATTCAGAACAACATTTTCATATTTAAAATGTTTTGAAAGTAAATTAACTTGTCAAAATTGAACGAGAAGGAGTCTGACGAGTACTGAACACAATTACCTGATGGAGAAGACGTTTATTTCAAGACGAAGTGAATAAATAAATCAAAAACACTTGGAAAAAGATGCCCGAAGCCCGAATAAATGAAAAATGAATTATATTGCAGCCACATCCCTTCCTTCCGACCAACAGAGTAATCACATGCTACAACGCTGTTAAGTATCCATTAAATTATCTCAACTTCCGAAATAACGCACTTTGAATATTTCTCACTATATTTTGAAATACCACTGAATCAGTTTTATTCTCTTTCAAAGATTAAATCAGAATATTAAGACACTGAAAATTTGTTAAAATATAAAACTAACCTAGTATTAATGTACAACTTTTAAACCACTTGTACTACACTTCAACAAACCATTTATCATTACACGTTACAATACTTAAGTAGAAACATTGTAAGGTTGTGTATTTTTATTATTGTAATTGCATCTGAGCCTTTTAACGTGATCAAAAGATCCCACAAAATTTGAATATAAACATTTGTTGACCTATTTGGTAGAACGCCATACTGTTTGTGGAATTACGTTCAAAATCGATTGTAAAACCCCTGTGAGAGGACGTCTCATAAAGAAATAACCGGTGCAAAATTATATAAAAAATCAATTATAGTTTGTGTCTATGAAACCGTAATATCAAATCGCTAATAAATCAATACTGTGTATGTTAAATGTGTTTTATTTTCATTAGGAAAGTGTATTCGTAAAAATATAATTTACAGCGAATGTCTCTGACGTGCTACCTAGCGCGCAAGCAGCGAATACTGTAACTGCCAGCTCGATTATACAAATCGAGAAAAGGCGGGACGAATTGAATCCTTCACACCGTTTGAATAAATCGCTGATAAGAAGACAATTTAATTGTTTTAAATAAACAATTTGGCACCATCCGGGAATTGTACACTACCAGTGAACCTCAGATTGGGGACTACGATACCTGGTTATCCGTACGTTCACTACGGACTCAAGCATCGTGAGTTACATTACTGTGCGAGGACGAATTGGTAAGACACACATACACAAGTTACACTCAGACACACTGTTACATTTTACAGAGATATATTAACGACAGAGGCACACGTTTTTGTAATAACACACACACACACACACACACACACACACACCAGTTGTTACAAGTCTGCAGTCAGAAGCTTGCATTTGCATGTGTTTGTTGTCAGTTGTCAACATATACGGTACCCATCTTGCAGACAGCTTTTTCACACCTGATTCCTCAGTAAGAGTGTGATATACCCTTTCATTTGAGATGCCCACAGCCTTAGCAACTTTAGACACTTTCAAGCAGTGATCTTCCAAAACAATGTTGTGCACTTTATTGATGATTTCTGGTATAATGGCACTTTTCAGATGCTCACTAGACGGGTCATCTTCCACACTTGCACAATCACATTCACAGTCAGCAGCCAATTTTTTTACTGTAGTAATTGAAGGTGCAGTATCACCCAACACATTCTTCATCTCATTAAAATTTCTGTTGGCATTAAACCTTTATTAACAAAAACTTTGATCACTGCACAATGTTCAGTCTCTCCATTGTCAACATTGCACTGAGATCACCTTGAGATAACCGTGTTTACACAGCTGTTTCTTAGCAACAATTATGCAGAATGACTTGATACTTCACAGCTGTTGGTGGGATGAATGTGGTGCCACTATGCAGCAAACAACAGAAACAGTATACATATGTTTACATGTTAGGCCGCAAACTTTTCAAATTGCCCTTGTATAATTGGTGACCCTTGGACTAGAAATATGAACATTATCCAGTTGCAGCTGAAGGCTCACAAATACTGTATTCTAAAAACTGACAAAATATCTTGCGCAATGCCCTCTCCTGTAGTTAACTAGAGTTAACTGCATAGAAGTAGTACCGTCGAGGTCACTCACTTTCACTGCTTCTCCCTGTCACCTCCACGCCCCTCGCCCAGCGTTGTTGCCGGCTAGTACAGGTTTAGCGTTTTAGCAGGTTACGAAAGCAAATTTCATACATCCACCTTATATTGCTCGTTTCAAATTTATTTATGCGTATCGCGTAAATGAATTTTTTTTATCAGGAATAATTAGTTGTGGGTAACACTACTCAGTTAAATTCTGGGCGCCAGTATTTGAGCTATAAAAATTTGTGTGAGTCGGCAACATATTTTTTGTTGTCGCGTAAATATCTACAGAATTTCTATCTTTGCGTTTCTTCTCTTTCTTTGGCTTTTTTTGTTACGATTTGCAGTTCTCTGAAACTACTATTTATACTGCGCTGGTTTTTCATATGTTAGAATCTAAAGCTTTTAGCAATACACACCCTAACTTTACGAAGTGCCATTAGGTCAGTTATTTTGTGATTTCCGTACAGTGAACTTACTTATTTACAGTTTTACTGTTTTCTTCATGGGCAGTTATCCTACAGACTGACAGTTGTCTGAGAACGCTGACCTTGCCTGCTGTTGTCGCTTTAATTTTTTCATACTCACGGTCTTTTCCCTTTTGTAAATGAATCTGTTTTTGTTCTCTGCATGGTCGTTCCTAAGCCATATGGTTCGGAAGTTCTGTTAGGTATATGTACACATTTGGTATGCAAATTGCGTATACCCTGTCGGCATGTCTTTTCGGTAAATATTGGTGTCTGACACTTTTATGAATGCCTTTGTCATTTTACACTCCCCTCAAAAATGTGTATGTTTACTGGCCACGCTACTACCTTTCTTCCATTGCACAAAGATAAATAGGACTGAGCAATTTCTGTAAACAAAATTGTCGCTGTTGTGGCAAAAGCCAATCCCATTTCAGTTACAGTACCCCATTCCAAGTAGGTTGGGTGAACGAGGTGAGGAAGAGACGAATAGCAACAACCATCCAACATATTTATCGTCCTTAGTATTGTTGACAGACATTTTGTCCGTTTCATGTGAACAGTTGACGTCTTTATTGTAGACAGTGTGTGTATTAGTTTATTTCAATAATTTGTATTTATTATGAGTGATATTGAGGAACAGTATCCTACATTTAGTTCGGGTACAAGCAACGGTGGTGTACGTGCGGGCCGAGAGGACATTAGAAAACAAAGAAATGTCATCATAACAAATGTTTACAAGTTTTTTAAAAATCTTACGTATAATGAAGAAGCCAGGAGGAACATAAACTTTGCACAAGTTTGAAAATTGACAGCGGAAGCTTGTGGCATTTTTGAACAGTCGGTGCAACGTATGAGCAATACCGTTGCTTCGGCAGATGATCAAGGCATGAGCGTTGTGTTCAGTTCTCCAAGGAAAGGGTATAAACGGGAACACAAAAACACTGAACTGGACGATTTTAATAAACAAATAGTCCGCAGGACCGTACTACAATATTACGACCGAGGGGAAACCCCACTGCAAGCAAAATTCGAGCTGATCTCTGTCAGAAAATCAGTTATTCTGGTTGAGAAGCCTCCGTACTTCGCCTTCTGAAAGTGCTTGGTTTTAAATTTAAGAAGTGCAACGATGGACGAAAATGTTTAATGGAGTGCAGAGACATTGCTGCCTTGAGAGCAAAGGTTTTAAGAACCATGCATATACATCGTATGGAGGACAACAGGCCTATAATTTATTTGGATGAAACCTGGATATCACAGAATCATAAGAATAAATACATCTGGCAAGACTCCAGAGGGAATGGTGAGCTGAAAGTACCTACTGGTGGAGGTGGTCGGCTGATTATTGCACATGCTGGATCCGCAAGTACAGGTTTCATAGCAGGTGCCAAACTTGTCTTTCGTGGCAGTAAGTATTCAGCCGAATTTCACTACCACACAGAAATGAATGCTGAAGTTTTTAAGACCTGGTTTGTTGATATGTTGCGCTCCTTGGAAGAAGGCTCTGTCATCCTGATGGATAATGCCAGCTATCATTCTGTACAAATAGATAAACCACCATGTTCAAACTGGCGTAAAGTGGATATCATGGAGTGGCTGCATAAGAAGAGAATTTCATTTTCCACAGCTGAAACCAGGGATGAACTTCTTTCTAAAGAAGAGATCCGAATGGCCAAGAAGACGTACGAATTGGATCAACTGACAAATGAAATGGGACATACAGTAGTGCGCCTGCCACCATATCATTGTCACTATAATCCGATCGAGCTGATATGGGCCCAAGTTAAACGGTATGTTGCAAACAAGAATACGACTTTCAGATTAGCCGATATTGAACAACTTGCACACGAAGCTTTGGACAGGATAACTCAGGAAGACTGGGAGAAGTGCGTAAGACATGCGGAGGCACTACAAGAAGCCGATTTCTCAAAGAAGTGCACGAGAGACACCACAGTGGAGTCCTTCATCATACGCTTACGTGTGAGTAGTGACAGCGAACCTGAGTCCAGTGAATCCGAAGACGAATTACTGCAGGAGTGTTAAAAAGTGTATATAGGTGGTAAACGTGTCTATAGCGAAGCGTAGTATTTTCTATTTTTATTGAAACATAAAAAACGTGTGTGCATGTTTTCTTCAGGAGTGTTATGAATGTGCTCTGTACTATCACTTTGCAAAGTGATAATTGTGTAACTAACCCTATTTGAGGTGAGTTTTTAAACATACTGCTTATTTATAATAGTCATAAGGAATTCTATAGTTTATAAAATAAGGAAAATTTTAATTATAAAATTTGTAAGGGCAATTCATAAAATATAGAATTATAAATTTAAATTCTATATTTAAAGATTTATAATATATTAATATAAGAATAAGGAATTTTATATCCTTATTTTCTTTAGAAATTCAACTCGTTTCATATTTATATATATACCATTATTTTTATGCTACTTGTGCATGTAATGTCTTATAGTATAGTTCTAATTTTTTTAATTAATTATTAATAATCAGCGCAGGAAATAAAAATAGAATATTTTTCGGAGTCACGATAGCGCGGTGTCTCTTCATTAATTAAATGGGGCAAGCTTAAGACACAGGATACGTATGAAAGTTCGTTCAAATAAACTATAGCTGACGCGTCGCATTGAATGTTATGTATAAGTTACGGAAATTAATTGTTAATTAATTATTAACATTGTATTAATTGTGATGTAATTATTGTTAAGAATTATTGACAATGTAACAATGTATTCTAGTGTATGTATTAGAAACTTTCTCACCGTAAATTTTACTTAAAAAAATATAGTAAAACGCAAGTTAACCTTACATTGCACTATCTTACAAAATCAGAACAACTGTGTGATACTCGTAAGATTTTAAAATGTTTTTTACTTTAAATATCATTAAATTTTATCTATAAAATGTCTGCAGTAGGCATGTATCGTTGTTTTTCAGTCTTCTATTGTCATTGATTTTAGAATGTTCAACAGTTTAAAGCACAAAAAATAATTTTAATGGAAGCCTTATTGACAACAACAAAGTAAATATTTAATTTAAAAATCACTTTTTTATATTCTTTACATGAAGTAGGCCTACTTACGAGTGTATGTAGCATTTTTTGGAAGAAAGGGAAACTGTTGCGTAGTGGCAACGCTGTAAGTAAGCGGTGTGACCTTGACGATACTACTTCCATGCAGTTAACTATAGTAAATTTTCAGTGTCCATTGGTTTGAGTGAAGTCAGACATGGTTTAGTTACACAATCATAGAATTCTAATAACGATACGTTTTCAGTTTAACACATGTTTTATTTTTCTTTAAACCAAACATTTCATCCATAGTATGATGAGGCATCTTCAGTAGTAAGACTTAGTTGTGGCTCATTGTAGTGTAGGTAAAATGTTTGGTTTAAAGGAAAGTGAAATGGCATTTTCAAACCTGAAAAAGTGTTGTTATTAGTAGAAACCAATGAAAACTCATGAGTGAGATTGTAGGACTTTTCATTTTATTTGGCTTTAGGCCTGCAAAGAATGAAGAAAGGGAATGTGTTATTGATATCATGGATGTTTGACCACATGTCTCCAGTGCGTTGTTTAACTTTGAATGTTACAAACCGTTTGATGTGAAAGAAATTGGTTTTTTTTTTTAAGAAGAACAAATCACAGAGGATGTGTGAATCAAACCCTAGATTGAAAGTCAATATGTGCCCAGAGTTGCCAACCGCATTTGACAGTTGGTATGCTCTAACCAAACAATGTCCATATTATTCACAATTTTTGATTTACCTCCATTTATTTTTTATTTACTTACCTTATCTGATTTTAACCCATGTAGATGATGAGAGAACTAGTTGTATGATTTTGTGGTTACCAAAATAAAGTTTGCACAGTTTTCTTGTAACGGGCCAAATTTATGGGTTATTTTATTTTATTTCATTTTCGGGGATTTATAAAAACATTTGTGAAGCCTAATTTCAACAAAGACAGACCACGTGTTGTAAGAACAGTTTTAACAAAGGCGCAGTAATATCACGTTGTGCAATCGGTAGAGGAATTTACCAAGCCTCATTTCCAAGAACTTTGTTTGAGTGTGACAGCGCGCCCATACGCATTATACATCCAGGCGCGCGGACCCAAGCCGACTTATGAAACCAAGATGGCTAAGAAACAAATTTTGATACACTTTCGTCTAACTCACTGGTGGATATTAGCATAAGTACCGCCTATTTTGTGACGTCAGTCAGTGCCTGACAAATATCATATGTGATCTGCACACTAAAACTTGCATGAGTTAAATAGGACGAAAATACAACGAACAACTAGAAGGCATTGGTTTCCACCTGAAACAACGACGAAATTGAGTTGGCAGTGAGACATAGACGCTTCTTCCCAGTCTACGAGTAACAGAGTACACTAGCAGACGCTGACAGTTTTGTTCGGGCCCGGTCGGTGGAGTTTTTATAAAATGTAACTAATTCAATAATATCGTTAATACCGACCGGGACCCAAGGGATTAACGGACTCAACAAGGTATAAATGTTGGCATGGAGTGATAACCAAACACAGTAAAATAACAGGTAAGCGAATCGGGCGGAAAAACACGTGTTCGGGCAGCACCGCGGGAGCGAATAGTGCAATTAAAGTATGAACTTATAAAACAAAACAAAGTGTAATATATTAAAAAATGTGTGTGTGTAAAAAATTGCAGGCTGGCCGTCTTCATAGGTGTAAGTAATCTAATTTAAGTAATTTAAGTATACCAAAAAACTGTGGGAACAAGAGGTACGAAAATTTCAAAACAATATGAGAAAATTTATTGGAAACTAATCACTTAACTTTGCAATGTTTGATAATTAAAGATATTGATTCTCTTCATAAAAATGTGTTAGACTAAGTTATTTCGTCATTACCACTTTCTCATTTCTGTGCTGCAAGATTCGTCTAAACGTTCCGGGTATCTTCTGAATTATTATTGGGGCGGTCAGATGGCAAAATTGTCCAGATTTTATTTAAGGTAAAGTGTAAAGGTTTCCATATCTGTCCTTTAAAGATATTGGTGGCGACTCTGGTCTTCTGATTAAAAAATTTATGCAGCAGGTAAGTGAACAAGACTGCAGGTAAGTTCTGGCAGTAATTTTATTTATTAATATATTTCGATCTATTTTGTATGTTTACAATTGGCTCACGCTGCCAGGATTTTCGTTTAATTTTATTTATACGAGATAGACCTATTTTAATGCACAGAAAATAGGATGTGGTAATGACGAATTTATAAAAAATAGTTATCGTATATAATTACGCACGTGTGAGTAGGTTATGTTTATGTTATTGTGATTTATAGTTGTGTTAGGTGTTTTGATGGTAGAAAAATAGTGGTTTTTATATATAAAAAGGGTTATGTACATGAACTTTAAACATGGCAAAAATACAAGGTAATGATATTGGTTTTGCGTGGGATGAGTGGGAGAGTGAATTTCGAGAGGTGGTAGGCGAAATGACAGACGAGGAGTGGGGTAATTTAGACGATAGGTTAACCCGAATGGAAGAACAAGAAGAGGGAATATTTGCCGAAATTAGAAAGCATAGTGATGATATTAGTATTGGTAGTAAGATGACGAACGATAAAGGTAAGGTAGCCGAAGTAATAGGGGTAGAAAATAAGACGGTGGATAGGCCTGACGACATTGTGGGGGTAGTAAAAAAGGAGCGTTCATTGGAGGATGTGATGGATCTTTTGAAAACAATGTATGATGAAATAAATGGTGTTATTAATAAACGGTTTGATGAGAGGGAGGAAATGATGAATAAGGGTTTTGATGAGTTACGCATAGAATTAGACAAAACAAAGGAAATAATGAATAAGGGTTTTAATAAAGTAAAAAATGCTCTTGATAAACCAGACGAGAAGTGGGAGGAAGATAGATGTCAATTAAAAGCTGAATCAAAACAGGTAAGTGGTAATAATGTTTTTAATGATAGTGAAGAAATAATTAACCAGGTGAGTGATAAAGATAATGAATGAATAAATAACAGTGACCAAATAGTGGGAGATGGTGATTACAATTCTGAGGTAAGTGGGAGTAATACAAGTAATTATAATGATGAAATAACATTAAATAAGAATAATGATTATATAGCTGAAAATGGGGTATCTAAGGATGATACGGTAAGTAACAGTGGTGAAATTAAAAACGTGGTGTTAGAGTGTAAGGTTGTGAGCAGAGAAAGTGTTGATGAGGTTATAAGTGTGTGTGTAGAGAGGTTAAATGGGCAAAGGGCAGATGTTCCCCAAGTTTATGGTGAAACAGAGTTTTCACAGGTGTTTAATGAGGACAGAGTTTCCTCCTGTATTCGTATGGAAGACAAGGTGTCTTCAGATGGTCCCTGTATTTTTTGTGATTTAACTGGTAAAGCCAGTAGAGGTAATAAATGTTTAATGGTGCCCTTTGCATGGAATGGGAGAGTTCAGTATGGTTATGAGAGGTGTTGTAATGAAAGAGAGAGAGCAATAAAAATTTTTGAGATTAATAGAGGTTATGAGATGTTGGTGCAGGTGTTAGATATTGAGAGAGATGAAGAGAGTAAATTGCATTATAAAACAGAGAGAGAGGAATATTTGAATAAAACTGTTATAAATGATGATAAAATAATTGACTTGGTATTGAGAAAATTTACTAATGGAGACTGGACCAAATTAATGGACAATGACAAGTTTTATGAAATAATAAATGGTATAATGAAGAACTTAGAAATAATGGGTTATTATAATAATAGTAACAAATTGAGTATAAGTAAGAAAGAGAAATGTTATAAAAAGGTACGACTATTACATGACGATGGAGGGTAGATTAAGAAATCGGGGAAGGAACAGTTTAAGTATGTGAATACATGGTAATAACTTAGCTGATTTTGACATTGAAATATGATATAACGTAATAAATAAGGAGGAAGATTTGTAAATAAATATGTAGTGAATTCAATTGTATGTGTTGTAAAATGTTAAGTAAACAATGTGTATGCAGGTAATTGTTGTAATAATAATATTAATATTTTGGCAATTTAAATAAATAATAAAATTAATTTTGGAGACAGTAATTGGCTAATTGTAATTGTTTTGATAGCAATGGAAGTTGTATTTTCAGTAATTAATTTGATTAAAATAATTTGAGATGTTTTAAATATTCTGATTGATTTAAATGTTGTATAATTAAATTTTCTAATGAATTTAAATTATTTTACGAGATGTGAAATTGGTAGTTAATTGTTAAATTGTGTGATTTGAAATAACATTTTGTTAAATGTTTCAGAGGTTACGTGAAAGTATTGGTGTATGGTGTATATATTTTGTGTATGTCAGTTTAAATGGATTGTAAGTATAAAAATTTTATAATACCAGTCAAGTATAATAAAAATGTTTACAGGTGTAACTCAGATGAAAAGATTTTAAATCAATAATGAGATGGTTTGAAATAATTGTGTGAAATAAAAATGATAATTAAAAAATTTAATAATAACTGAAACATAATAAAATAAATATTAACAATAAATTTGAAAATTTTAAGTAAGATAATTGTAGAAAATTATGAAGGATTTAAATGAGTGAAATGTTTAATGATTGATGAAAATGTTACGTTATAATGTTGTATATAAAAAATTGTATTATTTAGTTATTAAGGCGCTATTGCTGGGGTGGCCTGTGCCCCAGTAGATAGTGGAATGGGTTGGGGGTAACAGAGAGTGTTACCTCCATCGGAGGCCAACATGGCGAAAATGTGCGGCACACCTTTTTGTACAATTGTACAATGATAGACGCTCGTGCCGTACATAACAATGACATATAGAACAGGCATTGAAATGAAAGTTAGATTTCCCCGACTTTTCGGGCGATTACTGCCTTACCAGCACTAATCGTGGCTTTGGCTAGCGGTCAGCTATGGCCATATCAAGTCCCTTGACCATAGCTGATTTGAAATTGGTTGATAATAGAAATTAAATGGGGGGGTGAAATTAGGGGAAATCCAGGAACTATGGAACAGCGGCTGCCACTCTGTCCGCGTGGGGACAGCATAGCCAGGTGGTAGACCCATTTTAAGGGCGTTTCAATATAAAACAAGGATATGTCGATATCCACAATCGTTAAAATGTCAAGCCGAAGCAAAGACACGGAGATGTTCAATTCCTCCAACTATGCAGTCTTTGTGGAGGCGAAAGGGCGATACAGTCTTACATAAATTACAATAGTGTGTGTAGATCAGGGGGTTGCTCAGATGAGCAACGTGCTTAAATTTTGTAAATTAAAAAATGATAAATCAATTTTGCTTTAATAAAACGCTTGTATTCTGTTTCGATAAATAGGTGTTCATACATTCAGTATACTGTGTTCATGCTACTTTATAAATGTATTATTTTATTATGTTAGAGGTAAGAATTAATAAAAATATGTGTTTATATAAGTTGTGTAATTTTGAAACTAAGTAAATAACTAAACCGACTGGCAGGCGGTTGACGCAATATTATCAGAGTCAGAAAGAGGGGAAACAATGATATTAGAAGTAAGGATTGATATCATATGTATTTCATGTAATCTGCACAATTTTCGAAATGTTTTCACTTGCTAGGAATGTCAGCTGATCAGTAATAAAATGTCACTGTTAAATTGTTTATAAATGTTCAAGGTAGTTAATGTTAAATATAATGTTTAATGTGCTAAAGATGCTATTTTAAATAATGAGAAAATTAATTTAATGTAGTAAGATTTTAAATGATTTGCAAAATAATAAGAGACAGATTGTGGGTGATAAGCTTTTATTGGGACATATAGATCAGTCCAAGTTGAAGTTAAAGTTAAAATGGTAGTAGAGAGAAAAATATTGTTTTTAATTAATGTAATGTTGTTGTGAAGTAATGTAGGAGAATTTGAGAAGTATGGATGCTGACACAGTAGTTATGGGGAATATATGTAGAGTAATGCGTGATATATTGATGTTTATAAATGATGATGTTATTTTGTTGTAGTTGAAGTGAGGTAATAAGATTGAGATTTGGGGATGGCAATTTTGTAAGAGGGGATAGTGTAATGTGGGAGTCCGCAACAAAAGGGTTGGGACGGGAAGGGACCGATTTGGTGGGAAGGGGTTGCCTTAGGTAGAATCCAGGAACCAAAATAAGGTAGTGAGCTTTTTTGGGGGGGGGGGAACACACTTATCCTAAGTACAAAGGGTTAGAGAGTATTTTTTTTTTATATATTGAGAGAAGGTGGCGAATTGAGTTTCATGGTAAGTTGGGTTTAGAGATTGTTCGATAGATATTTTGATAGAGATGGGTGTCATGTTAGTTAAAGTTGTTAGTGGTATTAGAGTCAGAGTGAGAAAGATTATATAAGTATAAATGCCAAGTGGCATATCAAGCTAAAATAAATAATTAAATCACCCAAAGTAAGAGAAAGTGAGAATAATAAAGAAAGAGATTTATAGTTAAAAAATATAAAATTTTTAATTGAAACCAGTGACAAATTTTGATAGAGTTTGAATATAATGTAAAGCTATAAAGTGTTATTTGAATAATTTAAATATCAATTTGATTGTTAATTATAATGATATTTTGTTCTTTTAAATGTTTTATTTTATTATGTTTTTGTGTTTCAAGATAGAATTTTACAGAGGTATAATGTAATTTCAGATGTAACTTGTGTATAACGTATGTAGGTCAAGGTTCTTGACTTGACCCAGTTTTGATCAGCTGATGGGTGAGGTCATATACTAGGCATGTTTAGCAAGGAAGTTAATCCAACTTTTGTTTTAATTGATTTGAACAATATTTAAATAATTTCAATATGGAAAGAAAATATTTTAAGAAATTTAAATTTTTTGAATTAAAAATTTTTTTTTGGAAAATGTTTTTGGAAAAAAAAATTTCTTGATTTTACGCCTGCCGTCTAATTGATATGTTTAACTTTGGTTACATTATTGTTTGTGTGCTAACCGTGTTTATTATTATTGAATTATTTTATTGAATTGTATTGTTAGAGTATAGGTGTAATCACATGTTAGGTTAAGGATGTTCCTATTTTAAGAGATGTTTAATTTGATTACTTTTTAATAACAAAAAACGAATGAAGAGAATTATTCAGTATAGATGCAAAATTTGTGTTTTGATTCTCAAAGAAAACAGCTAATGATTTTTCGCTTAATAAATTTTTGGATAATATTTTAAATTTTCAATATGTAGAATAGGTGTGTGTGTGAGCCCAGTATCTGCTAAAGGCAGCCCAGTTTGCATGTAAGGGGAAACATATCGGTTAAGGATCTGGCATGATCTAAGCCAGGGATTGAGGATTTTTGGGGTAGCATGATAGAAGGTGAGGTGCGCTGTGGTGCATGTCTGTTCGATTTTTCGGTGTTGGGATCTCTTACAGAGAAGTCCAGTGATCTCGTTCAGATGCGTCCATAGTCGCCAAGCCAGGGGGGTCGTTTACCCATGAAGTGTAAGAACAAAAAGGGGGTTGTTGGCACCAGTTCCTCACCGGTCCTCTTAGGGGTTTTATCAATGAGATTTCTTCTGTTTTGACAGAAGACCTCTCATTGAGGGGGTATTGTAACGGGCCAAATTTATGGGTTATTTTATTTTATTTCATTTTCGGGGATTTATAAAAATATTTGTGAAGCCTAATTTCAACAAAGACAGACCACGTGTTGTAAGAACAGTTTTAACAAAGGCGCAGTAATATCGCGTTGTGCAATCGGTAGAGGAATTTACCAAGCCTCATTTACAAGAACTTTGTTTGAGTGTGACAGTGCGCCCATACGCATTATACATCCAGGCGCGCGGACCCAAGCCGACTTATGAAACCAAAATGGCTAAGAAACAAATTTTGATACACTTTCGTCAAACTCACTGGCGGATATTAGCATAAGTACCGCCTATTTTGTGACGTCAGTCAGTGCCTGACAAATATCGTTGTGATCTGCACACTAAAACTTGCATGAGTTAAATAGGACGAAAATACGACGAACAACTACAAGGCATTGGTTTCCACCTGAAACAACGACGAAATTGAGTTGGCAGTGAGACATAGACGCTTCTTCCCAGTCTACGAGTAACAGAGTACACTAGCAGACGCTGACAGTTTTGTTCGGGCCCGGTCGGTGGAGTTTTTATAAAATGTAACTAATTCAATAATATCATTAATACCGACCGGGACCCAAGGGATTAACGGACTCAACAAGGTATAAATGTTGGCATGGAGTGATAACCAAACACAGTGAAATAATGGGTAAGCGAATCGGGCGGAAAAATACGTGTTCGGGCAGCACCGCGGGAGCGAATAGTGCGATTAAAGTATGAACTTATAAAACAAAACAAAGTGTAATATATTAAAAAATGTGTGTGTGTAAAAAATTGCAGGCTGGGCCGTCTTCATAGGTGTAAGTAATCTAATTTAAGTAATTTAAGTATACCAAAAAACTGTGGGAACAAGAGGTACGAAAATTTCAAAACAATATGAGAAAATTTATTGGAAACTAATCACTTAACTTTGCAATGTTTGATAATTAAAGATATTGATTCTCTTCATAAAAATGTGTTAGACTAAGTTATTTCGTCATTACCACTTTCTCATTTCTGTGCTGCAAGATTCGTCTAAACGTTCCGGGTATCTTCTGAATTATTATTGGGGCGGTCAGATGGCAAAATTGTCTAGATTTTATTTAAGGTAAAGTGTAAAGGTTTCCATATCTGTCCTTTAAAGATATTGGTGGCGACTCTGGTCTTCTGATTAAAAAATTTATGCAGCAGGTAAGTGAACAAGACTGCAGGTAAGTTCTGGCAGTAATTTTATTTATTAATATATTTCGATCGATTTTGTATGTTTACATTCTTTGTCTTCCTCAGACTAATGATATATATGACTGCCTGACTGTCACAGCTGCTTTTAACAATTAAGCCTTCTGGTCTCCTTGACATTCTACTGGCGTCTGACAGCACTGGCTGATGCTAACGTTAAATTTTAAGTTAGCATGCTTGTGTATTGTGGTGCACACGAAAACTTTGTTTTTTGTCAGCCATCTGTACATAATTTGGTTAGTGAGCAGTTTTAGTACTTTGAATCCTTTATTCTCTTCACAGTCATTACAAATAATTCACTTACGTGAACTAAGTAATCCACTTCAAGGTCACTATAACTGGACCAACTCCACAAAAGATTTACCAATAAAGTTAAGATAGTGTTGTAACCAGTATTTCTGTCAAGAACATGAAAAAATAGTAAGTAATGGATATAAAGAAACAGAAATGTACTCATATAAAAAATGTTATTTGCTGTACTGTTGCAGTTGAAATGGTTGGAAAAACAGAAACTATTAGAGTTTATAAAATCAGTGGCAGATATAAAGTTGTGGTCAGTGAACAAGATTTAGAGATGAAATGTAGTCACTTTTCACAATTACATTATTATTTAAGTTTTATTAAAAACAGAGTTTGCATGTTGAAAAGTACATTTTGTACTTGGATAGAGATTAAAAGACAAACACAATTACAATCATTGCCATCAAAGACATTAAAAGGCAATAAATGATTGTATATGAATAAAGGACAGTTTGTATTCATAAAGTCAAGAGGTAGTATTGTGACGGTCACACAGATTGTCGTGTTGTACAGTGGAAACAGGATAACTGACACAAATGATGTCACTACAAACTTTAATTAGACACAAACAATGGTTATAAATCAACAAATCACTCTTCTTATATTATAATTCAAGTCAAATTTTTCCAACACACAACAATAAATGTCACCTTAAAATTTCGCACTAATTAACACAATAATTACTTTTCAATAAACCGCAACAGTCACTGCATACAGCACTTGTAAAATCGCCAGTTGTAATTGGTCGCCAGTTCACTCTTTGAAATCTAGTATTTATACTTCCACTAGCTTGGATTGTAGTGAGATTGTGGTTTCCATGCCAGTAGGGTAGTCAAGTAACATCTGGAACAGTCCAGAATGTTACTCAACTCTGCTGTGCAGAATAATCTCCAAACAACTGAAACAGCCTCACCCGCCATGTGCCCAGAATATGGTATTATGTATTTCCTCAGGATAGCAAAATTTAATTCATGTTCCTCAGCATCAGTATTAATTTATGTTTTTAATATAATATTAATAAAAGTTTATTTTCAAACAGTGTATAATATGTTGATAGGATTGTGGATCTGCCAGTTACTATGCTGTATTTGATGGTCATAATGGGCTGGATGCCGCAGTATATGGTGTGTCACATTTACACCAGTTCTTAGCAGAAAGTCAGTATTACCCAACAGACCCTGTCCTTGCATTCAGAGATGCTTTTCAGAAAACAGATGACCAGTTCATTCAAAAATCTGGAAAAGAGGTATATTTAACAAATAAATTGTATGTGTTTGTGTGTGTTGACATTAATTATTTCTAGTTGGATATACAGTATGTAGATAATCATTTTGTGCAAATATTAAAACAGTATATTGTAATAATTATATTGTAGTTTTAGATTTTTTAAGAAGAATATTTCTACTAATTGCCAAAATAAATTTATTACAGGATTTCCAGCAAATTTATTTTATTTAAATTTCCAGTAAATTTATTTGTTCAAGTTGAATCATTCAAACTATTGTCATTGATGTCACTTAATTATTAGTTACTAATTCATTGTTAATTTTGTTGTTGCTTTTAAATTACTTAAATTATTATTGTTATCATTGTTGTGTGCAGAATTTACGAAGCGGAACAACTGCAGTGTGTGCATTATTACGTCCTAAGGAGAGTATGTTATACATTGCATGGTTGGGAGATTCACAAGCAGTTATAGTCAAACAGGGGTGTCCAACGCAGATTGTGAAACCACACAAACCAGACAGAGAGGTAACCCATTCTATTCAGAAACTCTGCTGCTATCTAACAAATATTTTGTGTAATAAGGATCAAGATGGTTTATATTATAAATACAGTACATTTTTTCTGACTTAATAGTTTTTTTAAGAACAAAATTTTTCTTATTTTGTCATATTTTTTGTACTCCCATTCCATCTTCTGGTCTCCTTATTTTCACAGTAACTAATTACAATAACCACATCTCTGTTTTTTGAGTACCATTGATTGTTATTTTGGAAATTTCCAAAGTATACAGAAAACCCAGATTTCTAACTCTGTGATATGTCTTTCTATCTTTCTGCTATTTGTCTAATCAGGTCCATTATGTACTGCTTCTTTTGCAAGTATAAATGTATATCAACTTTTGTTGTTAATAATGTTTTTCTTTTCTTTTTGAACCAGTAACATTTCTGGTTCTACCATTCATATTGTTACGGCATCACGAACAATCTACGTGTTTGTCGAACGTTGCAGAGAGATCCAGAATGTAAGCGTGCTACTAGATGCATTTTGCGAGAATCTTCTCAACTGTGCCGGGCTTCGCTCGGGCGCTCGGCCTGTGTCAAGGCCGCAGTTAATTACATAGTTCATACGCACGCTACGACGCAATTAGGAATCGTCTAGATATTTGACTAGCTATAAATACCGGTACTCAAACGACGTTCAGTTCAGTACGAGGCGAATTTTTGACTGTGCGGTTTGAGAGTATTAGTGCGATATATTTACAGAGCGGTTCGAGTTATTACTGTGTATGTTCAAGTAGTTATTAGTGAAGTGTTGCGTTTTATATTCGGACGGTATAATTGTAATACAATTGAGTTTTAATATTAATGGACATTTTATTGCGTGTGAACAATTTTCATTTGATTTGTTGTAGACACTGTGTTGTTAATTACGAACTGTTTAACTGTAAAAAGTAAAGGTGTGATTAGTGACTTAATTGTTGTCTTGTACTTATTTAGTTTCCACTGTACATACGACAATCGAGTAGACCGTCGTAACAGTGGTGTCAGAACTGGGATAGAACGGTTAACAGTGGAAACATTGGACACTTTGTACAAGACGAGTGTGATTCGTAATTAATCGGTAAACATGGATCCCAGTCAGATGATGGAAGCTTTACAAACACTGTTGCAGACATTGTGGATGAAGCAATTCTTGGTGTGGACATTATGAACGCATACGGATTTATAGTCGACTTCAAAAACAATGTCTTGAGAATCGGAGGCGACGAGGTAATGCTATCAACAATCACGACAGCAGAAAAATCGATGGACGTCATAAACCAAGTGGCCGTAACTGTTCCGCCAAACTCCGAAAAGATCATCATGGTTAGAACTGTGGTAGATACTAGGGGCAACCAGTGCTCTATATTCGAACCCCAGGTAGTCAGCACACCGGGCATACTAATTGCCAGAAGTTTAGTAAAACCTGACGAAACCGGAAATGTACCTACTAGAGTGGAGAATATTTTGGATCAAGCTATCACTTTACAAAGCAATACGCTCCTAGGCATATTGACTCCTGTGGCCTGGGTAGCTGGAATAACGCATCGAAGACCCAGTTCTTCGGATACTTCTAAATTACCAGAGGAACTGCAAGAATTATTGAACAGATCTTCTAACGACCTCTCAAGTGGTGAGGTAAAAGAACTCGGACAGTTTTTACATGAATTCAAAGATTGTTTTGCAGTTCGGGGACAGTCACTGGGAAGAACCTCTCTTGTACAACATCGCATCAATACTGGGGACACAACACCGATATGCCAACCTCCTCGAAGGCCTCCGTTATCTAAGCAAGAGGAAATGTCTCGGTTAGTACAGGACACGTTGACAGAGGGAGTAATCGAACCTTAGTCAAGTGCTTGGTCTTCTCCTGTAGTGCTGGTAGCGAAGAAGGATGGTGGATTGCGTTTCTGCGTAGACTACCGGAGGTTAAATGACATTACAATGAAAGACTGATATACATTACCTCGTGTTGAAGATACACTCGACACGTCCGGAGCACAGTGGTTTTCCACATTGGACCTGAAGAGTGGATATTGGCAAGTGGGTCTTCATCAAGGAGACAAGGAAATGACCGCTTTCTCGACCCCAAGTGGCTTATTCCAATTTGACGTCATGCCATTTGGACTCTGTAACGCACCGGCAACATTTGAAAGATTGATGGACCTGGTACTCCGAGGCCTGACGTGGAAAACTTACCGTGTTTACTTAGACGATGTCATAGTGATCGGGAAGACTTTCAAACCATGTTTTTTAGGTATAAATACAATAACAAAATACAATAAAATTTCCTGAATACCATAATTCCCTAAGACGGACGTTCGTACCGTTACAGAGTTTCATGACCATATATGGTTATGAAGCATAAAAGTTTATTTATAGCCAGTGAAATAACACCGCTAGTATTCTGTTGACGAAAATCAGTTCGTGGCAAGTTGAAAAGGTGATAACGGAACTTTCCAGTACTGAGGACGAGACGTATGGCGGGGAGCGGGATGAACTGGTTTCCGAGACGTCACCGAACGGAAATTGTAACGCTGAACGCCAGTCGGCAAACAACATCTAAATACAGTGGACGTGGGCAGTTCGCTCGCTGCCAGCTGAGTACCGCATAAACCGCAAATCAAAAAATGTGAATTTTAATATATTTAAAAAATAAAAACAGTGTTGGGATAAAATGTTTATTTATATCAGTGACTATTGGGAATTTTGTACGTAGGTGAGAGTTCAATTTCCTGGACCCTTTTAATAAAGTCAATACTATTTTTTTATGATGTGACTATTTTTTAAAACAAGAGTTTGGTCTCGCAATGGGTTCGCCACTTTCGGGACTGCTGGCGGATTTATACTTGCATCATTTTGAAAATATTTACATGTTCTCAGAGAATAACAAATTTTATAATAATATTAAATTCTATGCACGATATGTAAACGACATCTTTATAGTTTTTAATGGCACGCTACGACAGATAGAGAAATTAAAACATTATTTGAACAGCCTTAGCAGGAACATACAATTTACCCTCGAAACAGAGACTGACAATAAACTCAGTTTTTTGGATCTGACTGTTACCAAGTATCTTAATAAATTCCAATATAAAATATATAGGAAACCCACCACCACAGATATTACAATACACGCCGATTCTCACCACCCATATAGTCAGAAAATGGCGGCATACAACAGTTTTGTTCACAGGTTAGTAACGATTCCACTTAACCAAAAGGACTTTCAGGACGAATTGGATATAATAAGGCACATAGCAATAACGAATGGGTACAAGAGTTCGATAATAGACTTCTTAAGCGACACCTATATAAAACTAGATCCCTCCATAATACCATCGATGATAATAAAGTTAACACAAATAAAAATAAAAAGTATTTAACGACAGTGTACGGTAGCCTTTTACCTAACATTATATCCAACGTGTTTTCTAAATTTAATATAAAAGTCGCATTTAAAACAAATAATAATATTTCTAATTTGTTACGCATAAAACAACCATTTCCGTTAGAAGAGAAAACAGGTGTTTACAGGATGTCATGTGATGATTGTGATTGTTTCTATCTGGGTCAAACTGGCAGGTCTTTCTTGAAAAGATACAAAGAACATCTACCAAGGAATGATTTAGACAAGACCAAATCTAATTATGCGTGCCATCTAATGAGCATAACCATAATTACACAGATTTCAGTACTAATTTCAAAACAATCCATGTATGCGGTAAGGGTAGGTTAATGGACGCTCTCGAGGAATTTGAGACTTATAAAGCATTTAAAGATAAGAATATCAACAGTGACAGTATATTAAATGAACAATTAAAGTTTCAATCTAACTCACTATATGATATAGCCCTAAATATAATCGCGCATGACGGCGATGACTGGTGATAAAGATTGACTTAGTTAAATTAGTGGCTCGTCAACTACATGCGCGGTCGGACCGGTCCAATGGAGCCGAAGTTATATCGTATTATGTGTGTGCTGTTATTGTGACTTAATATAGTAAACATGTGCAAATGTTTTTATGTGAATTTTAACGCTTGACGAAGGATACTGATGATGTGACACATGTCACAAAACGCGTCTATATGAATAACGCAAAAAACGAAGTCACTGACGGATACAAGGTAATTAAATTATTTTGAAAATAGTGACTTGGGTACTATACAAAGCAAAATAAATAACGAATTTGTGAGTATAAGAAGCGAAATAAAGATGAGTAATTTAAGTATGAACAACCAATTTAAAAGTATAAGTGAGAGTTTTAAAGGAGTGAATGAGAAGTGTGTTGAAATAAATAATAAACTAGAAAAACATAGTGAGATTATTACTGGAATGAAAGGTGAAATGACTATAAATATAACTAAAATACAAATCGAAGTAAACGAGAGTAGAAGGAGAAAGGAAGGGGTAGAAAATGGTATAGATAAATAAGGTAAGTGGTAGTAATGGTATAAAAAATAATGATGATGATATGATGACAAATAATAATGAAGAAATAATTAACGAGGTAAGTGATAGTTATAAAAATGAATTAACAAGTAGTAGTGGTAAGATAGTAGAAAACGAGATATATAAAAGTGATACAGTCAAAATAAATAGTGATGATGATAATATAGAAACAGTGAGAGAGAGTGAGAGAGTAGAAATCAATGTGTATTAGTTAGAGAGAGAGAGAGTATGAAGAGAGTCATTTTGTGAATATAGGACAGAGGGTAAAGTTTCCCCAGGTTTATTGTGTACCAAGATGTTTACAAAGGTTTTTGAAGGGCGAATGTCCCTTATTGGAAAACGATGCGTTTTCAAATAATTGTCCCTTAATTTTTTGTAGTTGTCCTGGAAAAGCCAGGAGGTGTTTTTATGATTTAGTACCCTCTGCATGGAATGATATAGAATGTGAGAAATGGTGTTACGATGAGAGGTATTTTAAGAGAGAATTGTATTTTGATAGGAAGATAGAGATGTTTAAGGTTAATAGAGGTTATAAAGAATTAGTAGAGAGGTTAGATATTGTTAATGATAAGGTTGATGATATTGATGTAACTGGTATAGCAGCAGATGATAATAATGATGAAATTATAATTGACCTAATTGTGACAAATCATACTAAGGGCGACTTGACTATACTCGATGGTGACAAGTTATATGATGTAACAATATGGAATAATCCTGTTAATTATTTAATTATTATGGTATTGTAGAAAAGTATGAAAATTTAAATAGTCATTATATTGATAGAGATAATATAATGTATTTAATAAAAAATGAATTGTGTAGACGTAAGACCAGGTTATTATCCAATGATGGGGGGGGGGGGGGTAAACAGTTAGTGTTTATGGACATTTAACTATGTGAGTAGTGGTTTTGAATTGGACTGTTTTATGAAATGATTTGTGGTAACGATAACAGATAATATTGTGGATTGTATATACTTTTGTGTTGATGTTAAATGTAATGATGTAGCAAGGTGAAGTATATTCAACTTTGTGAATTTTGTTAAAGTAATTAAATGTGTTTGATAAAATAATTGAATTAATTTGAAAGGAGATAATAAATGAAATATTGTACAAAATGAATGTTGATAATAAATTTGAATTTTTGGAGAATCTAATGGTATAAGAAGTGGTAAATAATTAAAGGTTGAGTATTAACAGGTTCAATTGAAATTAAAGTTTTGGAATGTTTGGGAAATTTTATTCAGATGCAGCTGAGATGTTTATTTTAATGTAATGAGGTTTATGTTCATTGTGAGTGTTTACTATGTTTTATTATGTTAGTGTGTAGGAATCTTAAACATGAATTGTATGTTTTGTAAATGCGATTCCCCATTTTCGGGCGGTCACGGCTTCACCGAACCCTGACCGTGGATTTGGCTTAATATTCTAAATTGGTAAACTTAGAAATACAACTGGGGTGTTAGATCAGGGGAATCTAAGATGATATAACTTTGGAACACGGCTATATACCTAAGTATAGGTGATAGACAGATTAAAGGAGTGTGAATATTAATTTAGTAGGATTACTGGTATCCGGGATATCAGTAATGCCGAGTTTTGTATAACACCAAAGCAAGGATGGGAGAGAAAGAAAAAAAAAAAGTGTTCACCCCTTCCGCTTCAGTCCTTGTGGAGGCAACTGGGCGCTACAGTCCGGGGGGGGGGGGGTAATAGAGTGTGTGGAAGGAGGAATTTAAAATAAATTCATAATGTTAATAAACTATAATAAATTATGTGATGATGGAGAAGGTGGTTACTAGGTTGTTAGTAACGAAATATTAAATATTAAAATGAGTTACATCAATAATGTAGAGTGTGTAATTGATTTTCTATTGTAAATTAATGATGTTGTATTGACGAGGAGTATTTTATTTTGATGCATTAAGGAGTAATATGAAGATGCTTAACGATTGTTAAGTAAGTAATTTGTTCTGATGTTGATTTAATGTGTTTTACTCTATATAAGGAGTTTATTAATTTTGAAATGTGAATTATATAATGGAAGGTATTTATATGTTGTAATGGGAAATGTTTATTTAAATTTTGATGGGAATCAGAGCAATAATTTTGAATCTTGGGATAAAAGCTAACGAGAGAAGGTTACAGAATGTTGGTATGGAATTCTTATAATGTATTATGTTAGACTAAGTATCCATCCATGTGTATGGTAAAAAAGAAAAAAAAACTCAGTACTTCTTTACGCAAACTAGCACAGCTAAGGGGAACGAGATCAGTTAGGGATATGTTATTATACCAGGCCACTATTTGATTTCATGTTTCAGTGTCTGGTGATGCTGTGGCAGTGGTCCTGTGCTGGCCTGCGCGCCAGAGCAGGAGCGTCAAGTGCCTGTCTGGCCTTGCAGTGTTGGGATCTCGAGAGAGAAGTCCAGTAAGGTCATTCAGGTGCGGTCACAGTCATTGGACCAGGGGTAAGTTGGCCACGATTTTGAATAAAACGTAGAGGGGGTTGTGGCGACATCCATGCTGATCCCTTTAGGAAGTATGAAAGTCAATGAGAGCTTTTATGCTTCGGCATAAAACCTCTCATTGGGGGGGGGGGGTATTGTAATGGGGATACATGTGAAGATGAGGCCACCCATAAGGTAAAGCAATAGCCAGTGAGAGTTTCATGACCATATGTGGTTATGGTTATGAAGCGTAACAAAAGTTTATTTATAGCCAGTGACTAACACCGCTAGTATTCTGTTGACGAAAATCAGTTCGTGGCAAGTTGAAAAGGTGATACTAAGCCCAATGGAACTTTCCAGTACTGAGGACGAGACGTATGGCGGGGAGAGGGATGAACTGGTTTCCGAGACGTCACTGAATGGAAATTGTAACGCTGAACGCCAGTCGGCAAACAACATCTAAATACAGTGGACGTGGGCAGTTCGCTCGCTGCCGGCTGAGTACCGCATAAACTGCAAATCAAAAAATGTGAATTTTAATATATTTAAAAAATAAAAACTGTGTTGGGATAAAATGTTCATTCATATCAGTGACTATTGGGAATAAATTGACAGTTCGGCCGTAAAATGTAAAAGTGAAAACAACAAAACAGTGCACGCACAAGGAGACGGCCCATGTGATGAAACCCTACGCACCATTAAAGGAAAGTAAATATTTCGACAATAATTAAATACTGTACTGGCTTTTCACAAAATTTTACAAGTTGAGCTCAACAAAACCTAAAAGTATGGAAGTATGTATGATTGTGTGAGTGAAGAATATGAAAATAATAAGAAGCGTTGAGTTTGTGTAATCTTTAATATATGTATTCGTATTTTGATGTAATAGTTATTGGTGATCAGTTTTACGCCTTAAGGCGGAATGTGTTTTCATGACCTGTTTCATGTTGTCAAAAGAAAATAAATAATTTTATATTTTTCTTGATATACGCATTTTGTTATTTGTATTTGCCTATTGTTCTTTGCCGAAGTACACTAAACGACGTCCTGGATCAACCTTTACACATAAAATCAATATTCAGTTTAATTATTAATTACTGAACATACTTCAAACTGTGTGACAATAGTAAGGTGTGTGAGTGCATTATATTATGAAGGGAAAAGGTGGTCTTGTAGGTGTTCAGTTTATTATGTGAAGGAGAAACTGTGCATACAATCAGAACAGCTTGCCTGTGCATTAGATGTGCATCTAACATCATTATTTAGATATTCAAACAGAAAACAACATTGGTACATGATCTTGACTTAGTTGTCTGGTAAGCATTTAATACTTCTTCTTGTGTGGTAGCCTGATATTGGGCCTTGGCTTATTGGATGGCTTTTATTAAAAACCAGGTGGCAAGCTCTCTCTCAGGAGGCAATCCGTAAAGCACCTGACAGAAGATGGAAAGACAAGTGGACATATTTGTGTACCTCGACAGATTTAAACCTGCATCATCTCATACTAAAGATTAGATTATTATAGTGTACGTGGCAAGTAGATGGATTATTCCTGTACCCGTGTAACTAGAGTTACGTGACATAGTAATGAGAGAACAAATCATCTAGTACATAAAAACTGAGGTACTAACTAGCAATAGATTCTCCTGTACATGGACTCTGGTACTAGTATCTGTATTGTTTTAACAATCTTCAATCATAATGTAAACTGCATATAATGATGGTGGGTTAGAATTAATACAGCAGTCTCTGTTATGTGTCTTGATAACTATTAAAAAGTTATTTATCAATGTTTTGTTCACATAACATGCACAGCATCAAAAAAGAGTTGAAAGTCCTTTAAGATTAATTATTGCAATCATTAAATTCATGTAAATGACCTCTTGATTATATTTTCATATTCTACATACACTAGTCACACACATGCACTTAGCAAAAAATAATTATATCATACCCACATTATGTTATTTGTAGTGCTCTGATGGTATTGTGAATTTATTTTTTCTCAAAATATTGTGATCAGAATCATACCACATGTTTATGATGAACTGACAACTAATTCAGTTGGTCAGTAGGTCTCATTCTGAGTAAAAAAAACAATAATTCTCTCAATGCCACCATGTGTCTTCACACCTGTCTACTGTAATTGAATGCACTGGATCTTGAAATGTTTGCAACATGTATTCTGTAGAGAATTGTGTATTCCTCTCTATTCCTTATGATATCCTTCATGGGTCAATCCACCTCAAATCAACCAATAAAAATATCTCTGGTAGAGTAACTGTATGCTTTCTTCTTTGAAGCACATGGACTCTGTACCTTTGTTTTCATTTTAGTGCTTTTCGATTCGATTTCCTCCATTGTGCTGTGACGTGAATTTAGGAGCATACCGAAAGGTGATCCGAGCCTGTATCATGGTCTCCAAATACACGTGTATCAATAATTACTTTCATATTAGTAGTAACATAATTTATTAGAAATCAGCTCTGTCTTGCACACAGGTTAGGTGTAATTGTTAATTTCTTTTTTTGTGTGAAGAAGATATTAGTTATTTTGAGTATATTAAAGGAGACACAAAGTTTCTGGCCATTGTTTACACAATTCTGTCTGTAATGTCCAACTAGATTTTGTATAGACTCATTTCGTATTCTAGCATTCAGGTTACTCAGTGATAAAGTGCTCAGTTATGCCATAATGGCCAACTACTTTCTGGAGTTCTCATAAAAAGCTGTTGGTTTCCTCATCTGTACCTTCTTCTAGTGGGTATATGTGTGTTACACAAACATCCCCTGGCACTCTTAAACAATACTAATACAATTCTCTTGCTTATATAAGTATAGGATCCTGTCTAGTTCTTTAATCTTGCGCCAGTTGTAAAAGTAATACCTGCCACTGCACACAGTTTATTCTCTATTCTAATGTGTATGTATCATTGTGAAGTTGTTTCTGCGGTGCCTAGTCGTTTCTCTTCTGTTTCCTCGTTTCCATGTACAGTGATGTTATATTGACATGGTGCTACCCAAATCAACTTCCCAAGTTCCTCTTCTTTTAATCTCATATATATAAACTGCTGCCCAAAATAAGATTACTAACATAATTGATTTTTTCAAATGTAACCATATATTTGGTTTTTTGATCAGAACGTCTCCAATTATTATGATAGTGGAGTATATAAAAAATATAGTTATAAGAAATTTAATGAGATTTTGCCAATTGTATGGAGCGTGTTTTGTTAATGTAGAACATTCAGTTTTTAAGTATTGTGTAGAAATTAGGAGGTGAAAAATATCAAAATATTGAAAAAAGAAATCTCAGTCAACTTGAATGTACTGTTACACAATTATTAGTTTATAATATAAGAGTACATTATAAATTTTTGTTACACGGAATAATCATCTCTAATTAATTATTGTTGAGTTAAGACTCCTCCATATAGCAGTAAGATATTTCTCTTCTCTTTGATAGGTACTTAGAGTCCATTATTGCATGTAATATGACTTTATAAGTCCCATTATTTAACCTCTTTCAGTATCTTATATTAATTTTGTATGGTGAGTGTGCTCTATATATGAGGAGTGCCGAGTAAAAAGCAACATGTCAACTTGAAATAATTTTTGGCTACATGTAAAAAACCTCTCTTTTAAAATTTTATGATTATATACATTTATTTTTTATATTATATAGATTGTTACCACAATAAAATCAAAATAATATAGGTGATACCTAAATCTTTTTGTATTTATGTGAGTTATTATAATGAGGACATGTTCTCCTTTGTACGGACAAATTGGACTTGTTCCCTTTTGCTCAGACATAATCAGGACGTTTTTTTTTGGTCAAACAAAAATAGAGAAAGTCTGATGATTTTGTTAAACATTTTTAAAAACCGTTATTTTTTTGGTGATTTGGGGAAAAATTGTAGACAGAATATTTTTAAAACTTATTTATTTCACTATAATAAACCAGTGATATAATGAAATATTTTAGAAAAAATATATAAATCAATTTTTTCAGTTTGAAGTATTGTAGATTCGTTACATTTATTTATGAAGAGTATATTACATTACAGTGACCGTATTATTTTGAATATTAGTTATAAAAGAGCTCACGCACAGTAAAGTTTCTAGATAGATTTATGTCCACAAAGTGTTCAAATGTGAAGGTCACAGTCATCCTCTAGCCACTCACAGCAGCTGTCATCTTCTGTGGGTTCTTCATTTGTTTCTATTCCATCTTGCAGTATTTTCTTGTAAAAAGAAAATTTTTTATCTTTACCCCAGTCATCTTCATATAATTTTGTTAAAAGTGATTCATGTTCTTTTTCTTAGCCATGGATATGGGATGTCCTAGGGTGCACTGCTGCTTAAAAATCTTGGAATAAGGCCAGCCTTTTTTTATAAGATTCAATTTTTTTTCACTTTCATTCCGAAACTGAAATTCTCTAGTGCCCTACTTTACCACTTTTAGAATGATCACAGTTGCACACCACTATATAAAAATTATCCCGATTAGCGCTTTCAAGCCTCACAGCCCATCGTCAGATTGGAATAGCTATTCCGATCTGACGATGGGCTGTGAGGCTTAAAAGCGCTAATCGGGATAATTTTTATATAGTGGTGTGAAACTGTGATCATTCTGATTGTGATTTCAACCACTGACACAAATTTCTTCATTTACCACTTTTGTTGTACGGTTTGCTTTCTTGTTTCTTTCTTCTTCTTTTGTAATAATTATTTTCTTTTTCTGGCTAATCCAATCTAAGTTTTAACCTCTGGGACAGTGATTTTGTGTCTTCAAGAAGCCAATAATCTCCTAGTTTCCGGACCTGCCCAGCAGCTTCATATTCAGTGTAATATTCTTCTCTGGTTGCAGGTGTCACTTTTTTCTCAGCCTTTTTTCAACTGTCTATCCCAAAGACCCTATCAACAGGGAGAATACTGTGACCTCTGACTGGGAATCATAATTTCACTTAGATTATTATTTGGGATTCATGATGGGAATTTTGGGATAGGGGTTCAAAAATCTGTAAAAGATTTTTTTTTGTATTTAGCTAAGAATTGGGATTATAAGGGTTTCAAGGTTGAGAATATAAATGAAATTTGTACTGACATTTGTTGTAAATGAAGAGATATTTACAAAGCACATTTAAGAATCACCAGATTATTAACATGGGGTGCAAACATATTGTGACTACTTGTCTATTATTTTTTTGTGGTTGGTACCTCATGAGTGTATCATTCTGGAAGTATGAACGAATATGTAAATAATAAGAAAACATTTGATATACAATATAAGTAGAAAAGAAATAATCAGGTTAATGTATAACAAGTCAATGCTTTATGTTACAGGATGAAAGAGAAAGGATTGAGGGAATGGGTGGATCCGTGTTATTCTGGGGTACGTGGAGGGTTAATGGTCAGTTGGCTGTATCCAGAGCAATTGGTAAATGTGTCTTCTACAAACTTTCAATCCTGTATGGACAGTTAAAAATTTTAGTTTTGAAATTTATTTGAAACACATTTAGACACACCAACATATACAGTCGAACTTTCATTAGTGAACACCCTTTTACAAATGTCTCTATTTTATGAATTTTTTCTATGATCCTGTGAATTGCACATTAATTGTATATAGGAATTTATTTCTCTGTAACAAAGTTGTGATTCTATGCAACAAAAAACTTTGTAAATTTATTATCTCTAACCCATTACCAAGTATGGTTATAAATAGTTACAGGCTGGAGTTAGCTCATCAGTTAACTACAATCAGTCAGCCAACTTAATTCAGGCAGTTTGCTATAGTAAAGGCTAAGTAGCCTGTATTTTGTGGGAGTGACTATAAAATATGTGAATACAGGTAGTTTCCTGTAGTAAAGAATAAATGGCCTGGTTTTTTTTTAGAACTGGCTATCCCTTCTTTATCAGATGACTACAAACAAAAAGTCTGCATCCCACCAATTTTTCTCTATATTTTTAATTGTACAACTGTATTAGATCATCTGAATGTGACTTTTCATTACAATACCCGTGTAGTACCATATTGTTCCGAATACAAGCCGCACTTTTTCTTCTAAAAACATGGTCGATAATTTGGCCTGCGTCTTGCATTCACGCCCTAACGAAATTCAAAGTTATACCTGACTTCTGGCGGGACGAACACTTTTGGTATCTGTGAGTTGTTTACTGCTTAAGCAAAAGCAGTTTTCCTGGCTGTTGTTATCTCTGGCATTATGATTTATGACTCTAACTGTACGTTTTAACAGCAAACTGAACAAAGAATAGGAAGAAAACATGTACGTGCGTGCTCACACCCTTCTGTAGGCTCCAAGACAAAAGATGAGTAGGGGGGGTGTGAGTAACATGTTTCTAAATACCGGGTAAACTGCCAGTGTGGTTTTCTGTTGTAATAGTGACAACCATCCCTTATCTGTACTTTGTTTTCATTCAGCGTTTTTGTAATGCGATTGCGGTATGAGTGATATTGTGGAGACTAAAGGCATGCAGTCAAATCAAATTCCAAAAAGTAAACTTAATACGTATGATGCGAATTATAAATTAATTGTGATACAACATGCAGAAGAAACATGCAATTGTGAAGCCGCAAGAAAGTTCGATATTGATGAATCCTGTATTCCACGATGGAGAAAACAGAAGGAACGGCTTTTAAATGCAAATACTGCGCGACGAGCATTCACGGGACCTCAAGTTGCGCATTTTGTAGCAATAGAGTCCAGCGTCTGTGAATACATACGGCTTTTAAGAAGGGAAGAACCCCTGTCTCCAGTTTCAAAGCCAACTTCGGGTGGATAAGTCGAATGATGCAGCGAAATGGATTTGCGCTTAGACGATGTACATCACTCGCGCAAAAACTACTGAGTGACTACGAAGAAAAACTCTTCAGTATCAGCGGGATGTCATTAATTTACGAAAGAAGCATAATTATTCATTTGAACAGATGGGAAATCCCGATGAAACACCCGTATTTTTTGACATGACCTCAAACTTTACGGTGGACCAAAAGGGAACCATTTCTGTAACAGTAAAGACTACGGGAAATGAAAAATTACGTGTCACTGTAATGCTTGCTGCATTAGCCAATGGACGAAGCCAAAAGAGAAGTTGCCATCGGGTGTAATTTTTCCCTGTCACGAAAAAGGTTGAATGACAAACGATCTTATGGTACGTTGGTTTAAATGTGTGTGGAATAAAAGGCTAGGAGCATTATTAAAACGATGCGGTTTGTTAGTGCTAGATTCATTTCATGGTCACACTATGGATGAAATAAAAAAGCTTCTTTATGAAGAAATGAACACTGATATCACCGTTATTCTTGGAGGAATGGCCAGTCAGTTGCAACTGATGGATGTTGTAGTAAATAAACCTTTTAAAGATAACCTGCGGTGTTTATATAATAATCGGTTGGTGGCAAGAAATCATCCTTTGACTCCTACAGGAAAAATAAGAAAACCATCCGTAACAGAACTCGGCAACTGGATCAAGAGTGCATGGGAAAGCATCCCACCAGAATCCATAATTCGTGGTTTCAAAAAGTGCTGCATATCGAACAGCATGGATGGAATGGTAGACGATGTCATTTATGAAGAGGATTGTTAATAAGTAATTATTTTATTATACTTGAGTGTGTCGCCATCAATGTTTGTCGCATTGAGTTACGTATCCTAGATACCTACATTGTTATTTACGTTATATGTGTGGTTGTCATGAGTGATTTAATGTATTGTTTAATGTACTAATAAATGTCAGTTCATTTAATTAGATCATTGTGTTTTATCACTAATTGCTTCCTGGTAAATATAACAACAGGTTATGGGCCCAGGTAAGTAATAAAAAACATTGTTGAATCGAATTGTGGACAGTAAAAATACGCAAGAACCCTTTTTTTTTGTTGCACGTGTCAGTAAGAATTGAGTGCACAAAGTCAGTTGTAGAGAAGAAACTACATTAAACAATAGAAATGGATTTAGTCAGATCACATTTAGAAATGTTGAAAGATGATTTGCAAGGAGGTTCCAACTATGATTCATGGATATTCAAACTTTATCTAACCTTAAAATCAAAACGTATTTATCAAATCGCAACGGCAGTTAAAATTAAGCCTGAAGGAGATGAATCAAGCGCAGCTGTAAAAGAATGGATTGAAAAGGATTTAGAAGCACAAGTATTAATTGGATTGAATGTTGACAGTAATATAGCCAAGAAAATTGCAAGGTGCCAGTCTGCAAATGCTATGTTAGAAAAGTTGGAAACCTTATATGGAAAAAAATCAAACGTTTCAGTTGAAGGCCTGCAAAGATTATTTTTTAATTATAAGTATGATGAGCACAAATCAGTAATAGAAAATTGCATGACAATTCAACAATATGCTGATGAATTGTCTGCACTAGGTGAAAGCGTTAAAGAAACCTGGATTATGCAAAGGATATTAGGTATACTTCCAACAAGACTACATCATTTTAGAACGTCTTGGGATAATGTTATTTCCACAGACAAAACGTTGAACAACATGTTTGAGCGTTTGAAACTTGAAGAAGACAGGCAAAAAGAAAGTGAACAGGCCAATAATGAGTGTCAGAATCCTTTCATATCAAAGGGACAGAACAATAATAAAACAAAACAAGTGAACGTAAAGGAATGCTTTAAATGTGGACAAAAAGGCCACATAAAGAAGTACTGCAAGAATAAACCTAGTAAAAGTTACATTGAATATTGTAAGAAAAATTATCCGTGTCATAAGTGTAACAAAAAAGGTCACTTTGCCAAAAATTGTACCAAAAATGTAGATAGGAAGTCAGAAAAATCAGACAAATCTACATCAAAAAGTAAATTGATGATTAATGTTGGATTGTCTGTTACTAATATAGAATATATATCAATGAAGAATGACTATCAAGATCTATGGTACCAAGATTGTGGTGCCACTCAGCACATGACTTTAAGGAATGACTGGTTGAAAAATTATACTGTTTTACAAGAACCAGAAAAAGTCATGATTGGAGATTCAACACTTATAGAAGGTGTTGGTGTTGGAGACATAGATTTGTTAGCTTATAATGGTCAAGATTGGTGTAACATAACACTGAAAAATGTTTTGTATACACCAAAGATACCCTTTAACTTATTTTCCGTCACTAGCGCCTTGGACAAGGGTTATCGTCAGGAAGCAGACACAAATTGCTCGTATTTTTTTGATTCAGACACTGGTGAATGGCAATTCAGCCATGGCAAACAGAGATGGAAGATTGTTTAGAATGATGTTTCGCTATGAAAACTTAGAAAAGTGTATTGTTACTATGTCAATTAAAACGTGGCATGAAAAATTAGCACATCAGAATATTAGTTATGTAAGAGACATTTTGAAGAAAAATAATATAAAGTATGTAGACTATTGGGATGACTATGTGTGTGAAGGATGCGTTTATGGCAAACATCATCGTCTCCCACATCCAAGAAATTTTGAAGTGGCAAAAGAGGTACTTGATGTAATTCATGTAGACTTGTGCGAAATGAATATAAATTCTTTTGGAGGAGCAAAATATTTTTTTATGCTCAAAGATGATTTCTCTCATTTTCGCACTGTCTATTTCTTAAAAACTAAACATGAAACTTTTGAGAAATTGAAAATCTTCATGACTTTAGTTGAGAATCAGTTTAGAAAGAAAATAAAAGTTTTAAAGTCTGATAATGGGAAAGAAATTAAAAATGGAGATACTAAGAAGTTTTGTGAAGAACTTGGAGTTTTCCACATTAAGTCGAACCCATACACTGCACCACAAAATGGTCGAATTGAGAGAGAGATAAGAACCATTGTAGAATCTGCTAGATCAGCTATACATGCAAGAAATCTAAATGAAAACTTATGGGCAGAAGCAATTAGTTATGCTACATTTACACTGAATCAGACTGGAACAAGTTCTGTGAAAGGTAAAAGTCCTGTGGATTTATGGTTTGGACGCAGAATTGATGTAAATAAGCTTAGAATCTTTGGATGTGATTATGTTTTTATTCAGGATTTTAAGAGAGCCAAAACACAGAAGAAATCAGAAAAAGGAATTTTCTTGGGATACAGTTTAGATTCAAGTAGTTACCGAGTTTACTTAAGAGACAAAAATGAAGTTGTAACATCAGGAGATGTGATATTTGATGAAAAAGTAAACAGTAAGTCTAGTTGTACAGAAATTGAAGCTACCTTGTCAAATGAAGAAGAAAAATCTGATAGTGAAAGTGTTTATGAAAGCTCTGTGTCTGACAATAATATGCAAAATGAATGTCAAGAAAATCATTTTGTAAAGTGTTTGGAACAAGATCAAACTGTTTGTATTCAACCAAAGAAAAGAAGTCTTCGAAACAGGGCTACTTTAAGGATGCCAGCAAGGATGGTAGATTATGTAGTTGAAGACAACAGAAACCAAAATGTAAATATGGCCATGATAGGTGAGGTAGAAGATATTTCCATTTTACAAGCACTACAGGATGAAAACTGGAAGAAAGCAATGTTAGAAGAGTATGAATCTTTGATGAAGATGAGAACTTGGAAACTAGTAAGTCTACCAAAAGAAGAAAAAGCCTTGACTTGTCGGTGGGTTTTATGCCAAAAACAAGATGGGCGATACAAAGCCAGGCTAGTTGCAAGAGGGTTTGACCAAGAACAAGGAATCCATTATACTGAGACCTTCAGTCCTGTTGCCAAACATGCATCCTTTCGACTGATACTCAGCATTTTAGCCTCCGATGGAATGCATCTGATGACTTTTGATGTGAAGACAGCGTTTTTATATGGATTTTTGGATGAGAAGATTTACATGTATCAACCGGTAGGCTTTGATGATGGCTCAGGTAGAGTTTGTGAGTTGCTCAAGAGTATATATGGATTTAAACAGTCATCGAAAAATTGGAATGTGAAGTTCACAAACTACCTAAGGAAATTAGATTTTGTTTGTTGTGACGATGATCCTTGTATTTATTATAATGGTGACAGAAGCATTATAATTGCACTTTTTGTAGATGATGGTGCTATTATAGGAAAAGAAAAACATAAAATGATAGATATACTAGATAAACTTAACAAAGAATTTGAAATTGCATATAATTCTGGGTCAGACAACAAATTAACTTACCTTGGCATGGAAATTGAAATTAGACATAAGGAAATTTTTGTAAGCCAACATCATTACACTGAAAAGATATTGAAAAGATTTAGAATGGAAATCAAAAGTCAACTCCAATGGAAATAGGTATGTTAACCGAAGAACAACATTTTCATAATGGTCAGCCACTCGATAAATCTGTCCCATATCGTGAGGCAATAGGCAGTTTACTTTACTTAGCTACAGTATCTAGGCCAGATATCAGCTTTGCAGTAAACTACCTAAGTAGATATTCAAACAATCCCATGGTACGGCACTGGAATATGGTAAAACATGTATTTCGATACTTGAAAGGCACTGTAAACTTTGGAATAAGTTTCAGTGGAGATTCTGAACTCATTGCTTATTCAGATTCAGATTTTGGAGGAGACATTGTCTCAAGACAGTCAACTACTGGAGTAATTATTATGAGAGGCGGTCCTATTGTATGGTTAACCCAAAAGCAGGGACTTGTTGCTACATCAACTGCAGAGGCAGAATTTCGAGCTGCTGTTTCATCGCTTGATGAAATTTACTGGATAAAGAGACTTGGTATCGAACTTAGATATTTCAAGGATATTCCTACAAGGCTCTGTATAGATAATCAATCTGAAATTTTAATGTTACAAAATACTACAGAAGGCAAAATAACAAAAGGGAAGAAGCACATCGACATTCCTAGAAAATTTATACAGCAACACATTGGAAATACTGTTTTTTTGGACAAAGTAAGCAGTGTTGACCAGTTGGCAGATATCTTCACAAAACCATTGTCGAAGAAAGTATTTGAACGACTCAGAAATAAAATTATTATGGAGGAGTGTTAATAAGTAATTTTATTATACTTGAGTGTGTCGCCATCTATGTTTGTCGCATTGAGTTACGTATCCTAGATACCTACATTGTTATTTACGTTATATGTGCGGTTGTCATGAGTGATTTAATGTACTAATAAATGTCAATTCATTTAATTAGATCATTGTGTTTTATCACTAATTGCTTCCTGGTAAATATAACAACAAGGATGAAGCGACTGTCTCAGGGACAAGTGACAGTTGAATTGAAGACAGTGACAGTGACAGTGACAGTGATTAAGTATGGGAATATTTTAAAGTGCACAAAATATAAACTACTGTACACTACTATAAAATAACAATAAAAAAGTATAATTTTTATAAGCGGTTAGTAAATAATAATAATAATTATGTAACAGTGTACTTTTACGTGCTATTTCTTTCTTCATCTTAATAAAATTCAGTAATTTTTATTCAAACGGTGACTTTACACTTTTTGCAAATTTTTAACCCTTAACCTACGGTAATTTTTGGGGTGGGGCTTGTATTCAGAACAATATGGTCATTTGTATGAGCTATATCTTGCATGTATAGTCATGTGTTTGCATATCGTTTACTGGCTTTTCAGTAAATGTAAGTGATGACTTATGCAAAATCTAAGTGCTGAAGTATTTAGTACAAGCGGAAAATTATAAAAGAAATTTATGAGTGCGGTAAAAAAAAAGACATTACTTCACAATATGGAGTACCAATAAGTTCTCAGTCAAAATTCTAAAAAATTAACACTTTCGAGTCAGGGCCCTCTCGGATGTAACTAACAAACCAAAAACTGCACATTTTGGCTTATTTCTAATTTTTACTATCAAAATAACCGTCAACTTTCTTTTTATCCTTGTGTAGAAGAGAATTTCTTCTTTACACTAACTTTGTCACTACTTATTGCCACACTGCTAAATACTTCGTTCTTGACGAGACCTTTTGTTGTCTCCACCATCTTCAGGTCTTAAACGTCACCATCTTTAGGTCGTTTAAGACCTGAAGATGGTGGAGACACCGTAAGGCCTCATCAAGAACGAAGTATTTAGCAGTGTGGCAATAAGTAGTGACAAAGTTGGTGTTAAGATGGCTGCTAATAAAATGGACAAAACTGGAGATTTCTTCTTTAATTTTATTCTTCAGTCGTGTCCATACGTAGTGACAGCTCGATTTAGTAGTGTTTAATTTAGTTTTATGGTTTCAATGATCTGTATTGTAGTATTCATTAATTTAGTTTATATTTTTTTATCTTTTTATAAATTCATAATATATCTTAGTTTGTGTTAGTTAAAAAATTCCGTTCATATTTCTCTGAAATGTATTCTGACACGTCCGTCCTGCTTGGCTTTTAACAATCAACTAAACTATATTTGTTTCTTCATATGGAAAATTCTATAAGATTTTGGTCTCATTTCTCATTGTTCCCTATCAGCTGTTTCATAATTAATAATTTAATCTTATAGGAAAAAAAATGACATTTTGTATATTTAATTGGCTATAAATTATATGTTTAGTACTTTTATGTAATTCTAATTATAGAACAATATTCCTGCTTTTATTTTATACAAGTTAGTACTAAATTTGACGTATTTTGGTTTGAATTAAGCTTCTGAATTACATTCTTTGAAATTTACCTCTAGGCCTTATTTTGATTCACATAATTACCTATTAAATGGTTTACAATATGTTTTATGTTACAATTTCCCTCACACTCGATTACTAATTAAATACTTGTAATTTACTTTTTCTACCTGGCTATTATTCTAAACATTTAACAAATTATTTGTATTTCACTAGTGTTTGCTTTACTGATTACGGCATTATCTGGTACAATCACCATTTAAGTCAATTTTACATTCTGATTCTTTTAATCACTACTATAGGTTGTTGTTATAATTATAATAATGTATTTGTATTCTGACGGGGATAATTTATATCAATTTGGTCTAGGTTCTATTAATTTATATTTTCAGATTTGATTTATTTGGTCAAAGTTGAATTTGTCTTGGTCATCAATTTTCAATTTTCCTATCAATGTTATTATCAATTTACATTATTAATTTTATATCTTCTGATTCACTATTTATGGGTCGTTTGAATAACTATTTTGCCTTTCCTTACTTCACAAAATTACAACATTAATTAACATTATTCAAATACAATAAACACTTACATACTAACATCTAGTATCTCCTACTATTAACATGGTCTGTATTGTATACACATAAAATAATTCAACATAATAATTATATAAATAAACACATTAACACCTTATCCTAATGATTGTCTTTTGTTGTCCTTTTTTAAAAACTGGTTTGGGGTGTTCCCCTCAATCACACACTTATTTTATTCATAGTTAAGTTTACATTATTCTGATCATTTGTATTGGATTCTCTTATTTTGTTATTTTTGGTTCTAAATTTGTATAGCTAATATGGTTTAAGTTCTTTCATTGATGTGGTTTACAGCTGTAGAGTTTTCTGTCTTAAAAATAGGTTTTTGGGTATCTTTATATTATTTCCTTTTAATTTATTTGTCCTGGGCTGTTACTCCTTACTGCTCTGTATCTTACTGGGTCTACTAATTATTTTACTGAGATGATACTCATACTATTTGTTTTTTAACACATTCTGCTATAAATTGACTATATGTAATTTATTTAAATCGAGATTTTTTCTAGTTCTGTTAATTCCTTTTATTTATGATTGTAATTACTTCCTTCTGTTACTTTTATTTAAGTTGATATTACTCCTTCCAGATGACTTCTTCCCTTCTTTTCCTATATGATCTTAATTTGTAGAATAAGGCAAAAACTTCGTTGTGCTACATATGCCCTCCTGTAAAAGTGATTAGTTCAGCTCATACTTTTAGTGTGGATGAATTAATTGCTTCTGACATTCGTCTTTGTTATATTCTTGGCCGTGTTTATACTGATATACCTGGTTCTTTTTGGTTGAGCTTTAAGTTGATATTGTAGCTAGACCCTGTATGCGGTCTTTACAAAAAAAAAAATAATAAAAAGAAAATTTTATTTCAAAAAAAAAAAATTTTTCAATAAAAAATTTTGTTTATGTTTTAATTAATGTCTGTAATTGTAAAATAATCCTAGTTTAATGTTCTGTTAAAAATTTCAATAATTAAGAAGGTGTTTATTAATTATTTAGTACTTCTGGAAGATCTGAACCAAGTCCGGAGTTAATCAGATAACTCCGGTCAGCAATCGATATATGATTTTTCATGCTGGTCCTATATCTCACTGTAAAAAAAATATTTTCTTCTTCTTGAAGTCTCGTGGCATTAGTAAATAAACCTTAAATTAGCATGTGAAATAATAATAGGTACAAACAATTGAAATAAATGGATTTATTAACAAATTCAATAAATAATCGATTTTTAATCGATTGGGAGCAATTATCGACTCCGTCTCAGGGAATTATCGATTCGTTCATACAGTGGAAAAAATTATTACAAGTATTATATAAAAAAGGTTCTTGGAGCGATTATATTAATAGTCAGAGAAGGGTAACGAGAAAGTATAACATTAACAATTAAAGTAATTTCAAAAATTATTATTTAACAATATTTAAATAATCATGATATAATGTTTAAGAAAGTTGAATCGTCAAACCATATGTAGATGATGACGTCAGGCGATGTGGAAGGCAGAGATTCGTATTTTCAAAGATGGCCGCTCCTAGATATGGCGAGGTTACTGGGAATGTCGTCGTGTTAAAATCTCACAGCAAAATTACCTTCATAAATGTTTTAAATGTCCCCGCACTGGTGTAATCTGTCTAATAGGTTGTTTGGTGTGTTCTGAAGAAGTGTTCCGTGTATACTTGTGTTAATTATGTTATTTGATTCGTGTTCACTTCTGTGGGTTAACTATTCAAAAGGTGGTTATGAGTTGTAGCGTGAATTATCACAAATATATTGTTTTACTGTTTTATATCACTAGTATAATGAAGTTTGGTGTTAGTTTTCACTATTGTCGCTAAAGTTTCTGTAGTTTTAGTTAGAAAAGTGTTTAATTCATTTAACTCTCGCTTCACTGGTATTAGTAGGTAACTGTAGTACCATTTTCTACACGGTTTTAAGGAACGTTATATTACACAACATAGCTTGATATTCAACAAAAGACTAAACTAACTTCCTTCATGTTAGTTAAAATCTGGCCCAGTTAATCTTTGAAAAAGTATTGTTAAAATATTTTGATTTCCCATACACATGATACAAAATTACATTATATATGGAATTTATTTATTTTATTCATCACCTTCATGAATTATGAACCTTATCATTGGTTTAATCATCTCATTCCTTTTAAATTGATATATTATAGTTGACATTTTGTAGAAATTACCAAATTTCTCTCTTTTTGGAAATCTAGGCTCAAAAATTGGTTTCCACCTTCATATAATTTTTTTTTTTTAATTGTTATTAATACTATCATAATAAATTTTAATTAGTCATATTTCTCTTCCTTTCCTTAAATACATATAAATTGAACCTTTGAACTGGTTTTTTATGTTAATCTCTGAATTTGACATTGCTCTTTAAAATTAATTAATTTATATATTTTGAAAATTTACAATATTATAAGGTATATTTCCTTATTATCACTTTAACTCATAGGATCATTCACAGTAGTGGTTAACTGATTTACCTTACCTAAATCTTGCTAGTTTACAGGAATTATAAGTGAATTAAATGGTTTATATGGCTTCTGTGAATTCACCACATGGCCTAGAGTTTAGAATTTTACATTTCTGTCTTTCTCAAATAAATTTAATCCTGCTCCTCCTCTGACTTTACATAGTTATTATTACATGAAAATAAAACGTTTTACAAACCCATTGTGAGGTGTAGTATTTGATTAATACTACTGTTATATAAAAAATAATAATGAACATCATTCAGCATTCTAAGATTGAACATATTGCTGACATGGTTTGAAAACATACATTTAACTCCTTTTAATTAACACAGCATACCTACTGAAACATTATTAATGGTATGTATGCTGTTATTTGGCAAACATAATTCATTTTAAACACACATAAATCTTATTTACTAAAAATTCTTATAAACCTATTGAGTTCATGGCTGTGAACTAATAGCCATTTTAAACAATTTAAACCTATGAACATAAATTAATGCCAGTCCTTTCTGGTCTAAACCATTATTATCTATTATCCCCTTCATCAGTAAACATGTCCACCCATACTCTAGTTATTATCATTTTTACAAATGTCTTGTAATAACAGAGTTACATTAAAATAATAAAATATTGGAAATCTTCCATTTTATTATTTTATGATGATATGTATTGAAGCTTTACGAGATTTAATTAAATTTATTACTGTGTAAATATTGATTGTTTTACTACTTTTCGTGAATTTCCAGGGTCTCGTCAGGTGTACTCATTAGCAGAGAGAAACAGGTGAACGCAAATGACCAACACACATTGATGGTTATCGAACACTTTTCATTTTATTTGACTAACTCCCATTTCGTCAATTTCTATTATACTATTTGATTTTACTTATACTTATATACTTATGACCATTAGCCATACTCTCAAGATTTACTAATGTTGCGGTTTGGAAGCTCTTGAAGAATCGCGAGTTATTCCAAAGACGCTAATAAGGAAGGCTGGATTGTTTGTTAGAAAGAAGTGGACTGTATTTGAGATATTGAACATGCGTTTATTGAATAATTTGGTTTGTTAGTTACGATCGGCACGTGCGGAAGCATTTGAGGCGATAATGCCCGAGATTAATTTTGAATGAAATCGTGGTCCATTGCAGATGGACGCAGGTAGACGATTAAAGTGAAATGTTATAAATGCATGCTGTATAATAGCCAAAAGCCGCGGCTGTAAGAGAAGTGTTTAACGAGAGTTGCGCTCGGAGTCGTGTTATAAACTAAACTAATACTGGCTTGCAGTCGGCTAGGCTGGCCGATTGCAAGGTTTGATAAAAGCGTGACGTCATCCGCGCGTGCCGTGCAATGTTAGTAGGCTGCTTACAACTGACAAAACAGTACAAAGTTTAAACATACTGCCCGCCAAAATCGGGACGATTTTGTACATTAACGGTTAAATTGAACAATATAATAATTAGACTTACATGTCGTAAGCGATACAATAATTGGCGCACTGGCCAGAGAGCAATGACATAATGGACATAATATAAATTCAATTAACAATCACCAAGCATACAATAAATTGATAACACCATAAAAATACAATAATTTCCCCATGATATTGACATAACAACCCCAATGAATTTCATAATGTTTTGACCCTTAGAAAATACAATACATATATAGAATAATTGCCACTATAACTGACACTTGTGGTTCTCAGAATTTGAATCACACAAACATATTAACGATACACAACCTTCATAATAATTGATAGTACATATGAGACACAGTCACTATTTCTGTAATAGCTAGCGACACTTAACAATGTTACAATGCTTATGATACAATTGACTTGTATGCTCGCCCCGGGGAATGTCCCGGGCGTGTTCCATGTAATGTGACACGCGCACACCCATGCATACACACACACACACACACACACACACCATAAGGCACGCAAACGACTAGCTTGTTGCCACCGGAAGGGGGCATAATTTGTGGATGGGTCGGCGTAAGATACCTAGCGCGGTGCGTACTTCTGCGACGCGTACTAAGGAATCTTGACCCGGAAAAACATTGGTAATTACCCCACGCTTCCATTCTAGAGGGGGGGAATTGTCATCCAAAATGAGGACAAGTTGTCCGACCTTCAAATTTTTAAATGGGGTGCGCCATTTATTGCGCTGCTGCAGCTGGTGCAGATAATCCCTAGACCACCCACACACACACATACACGCGCACACATGCATGTAAATAGAGCGATATATGCCTTGGTCGTGGACTTAGAGCGCTGCCCGCCATGGCGCAAAAACACCGGACCTGCGTAATCCACGGCCGACTGTGAGAATGGCCTTGACGGCGTGACCCTAGAAGAGGGTAATTGACCGAGTAATTGATTCGCGCCTTTAGCCCGGAAACGAAAACAAGTGACACACTTATGTATCACTGAGCGGATATAGGACTTATCGTGTATGATCCAATACTTACGCCTAAGCGAAGCTTGAGTTGATTGCACTCCAGCGTGCAACAAACGGATGTGTTCGTATTCAATTATTAATCTCATGAGATGAGAGTGCGGGTGTAAAATTATTTGGTGTTTAGTCTCGTAGCTAAGTGGGGAGAATTGCAAGCGTCCACCCACTCTTAAAATGCCTGATTTATCCAGGAATGGGTTGAGAGCAAGAATTTTACTACTGCGTGGAAGGCACCGGTGTGCCTCAAGTTCCCTAACCTCTACGTCGAAATGCAACTTCTGAGATTGCCGGACAAAAACCAAGAGCGTGTCAGACAATTCTTGAGCCGACAAAAAGGACGTGTCTCTTTCAACCACCGCGAGCCTAGAATTGCGAAGAAATCGACGGCAGTATGCGAAGACGCGAATAAGCCTCGTAAGAGATGAATAGTTTTCAATGTAACTATGTGTTGAGGACGCGACAATTAGTGAGGTTTGAGCCTGCTTGCGACGTTCCTCTTCAATGTCGGGAAAGGTACAGGGAGCATTAATGTCGAACGCGCTGACCGGCCATGAGGCCGCATCACGAGCCAACCAGGAGGGACCATGCCACCATTGAGCATGACAGTGCAGACCACGAGGGAGGCAACCGCGCGATAAAACGTCGGCAGGGTTGTCATTCGATACTACATGACGCCAAGTTCCCCTGCTGCTAACAAGACGCTGTATTTCTGCGACACGGTTAGCCACAAATACCTTCCAGCGGGAAGATTGCTGATGTATCCAGTACAACGCTATCATCGAATCCGAATAAAGATATAATCCGTCAAAATTGTAATCGACGGCATTTAAAACCTTGGACGTTAATTGAGCCAACAATAAACAAGCACAAAGTTCAAGTCTAGGAAGCGTTATCTGTTTCAGCGGAGCGACCCTAGATTTAGCACACAACAAGTTTGATGATATGGCGCCGTTCGAATAGACCGCCCGCACATAAATGCAACACGCGTAACCTTTAACCGAAGCGTCGGCGAATCCGTGCAGCTGCAATGAACTAACTGGGCAACTGTTCGAACTCTTAACCGACCTCGTTATCTCAAAATGAGTGTCGGAGACTAATTGGGTGTATAATTCCGACCATTGATTGGCTAGTGACCCGGACAAGGGTTCGTCCCAATCAGTGCCCGCCAACCACAACTGCTGCACGAAATGCTTGCAGCAAAATGTGATGGGAGCAATTAGACCTAGTTGATCATAGATCCCGGCAATGATTGACAACACGCTTCTCTTGTTGAGAACGGTTAGAGTGTCATCACCCCTAACGGTGTACAAAAAGTTATCCCCCTCAACATTCCACTGTATGCCCAAGGTACGCAGGTTTTGACCCTTGCTGAAGTCACGGGTTACTTGGGCGCGAAGAGGCATAATCTTATGGTGGTTAGAGAACCATTTGTGTAACGAAAAACCATACCTCCTCAACAACTTCTCGATCTCGCCTTTCATTTCAGCTAAGCTGTTCGGATCATCCGAACCCGTTATGAGATCGTCTACGTAAAAGTCATTTGCTATGGCCTTAGCAGCGGTAGGGTAGTCGGCTTTATTTTCATATGCTATTTGAGCCAGACAACGCGTAGCAAGGAAGGAGGCACTAGCGGTGCCATATGTAACCGTCCTTAACGCGTAATGTCGCAATTCCTTATGCGGTGCATCACGCCAAACAATGCGTTGCAAGTTTGAATCCTTAGGATTAACAATGATCTGGCGATACATCTTTTCAATGTCCGCAATAAGTACGTATCGGTGGGTGCGGAACCGAACCATTATCGAAAACAGATCCTGCTGGATCGTAGGACCGACCATTAAAGTGTCGTTAAGGGACAAATTATTGGTGGTTTTAGCGGATGCGTCAAATACCACGCGCAATGTAGTGGTTAAGCTAGAGTCTTTGAAGACTGCGTGATGGGGCAGATAAAAGATCTCTGACCTGTCAAGCGACAGATCGTATTCATTAAGCGGCGACATGTGGCCAAGTCTTAAGTAGTCATTCATGAACTCACTATAATCCTTATAAAGGGTAGGGTTCTGCTTGAATTTGAATTCTAACGATTGGAATCTTCGTATTGCTCCGCGGAGAGAATCTCCCAAATAAGATTTATCAGATCTGCGGGGCAGGGCTACCACGAATCTCCCGTCGCGATTGCGGCTAGTGTTTTTCACGAAATGCCTTTCACACGGTGAGTCCTCAGATCGGGTTTCGCGACTAGAGATTTCCTCCAACTTCCAAAATTCCTTTAGTTGCGAGGAAACCTGATTATCATCCTTACAGACCATAAATGAAGAAACCGTTCTAGTCATGTCGACGTTGAATGGTAAGTCACCGGCCAAAATAAATCCTAACTTGGTTTCCTGAATTATAGGAAAGTGTGGTCCGCGCGTATATTTCACAGGTTCAATTAATTGTAGAAAATATTGAGCGCCGATTAATATATCGACTTGCGATGAGCAATGTAGGTGAGGATCCGCCAGGAATATGCGCTTGGGTAAATTTAAAGAGGTAAGATTGAATGACTCCGCCGGTAAATTATTAGTTATACTGGGTAATACGGCACAATGTACGTTTAACGTGAAGGGTTTATAGCGTGAATGTAGCCTTACATTAGTGCTGAAGTCAGCCTGGGAAAGCGAGTTGTTTATACCCGTTATGGGCAATTGCGATTTAACTAATTGGAGGCCCAACCTGCGGGCGAAATCCATTGTGCAAAAGTTCGCTTGAGAACCGGAATCCAGTAATATCCTAACGGGAAATTTTTTGCCGACCTTATTGTATGTCATACAGACGGCGGTAGATAACAATACCGATTTATTGGTCTGTGATTTCAGTGAACACTGGTTGTTAACAGAAGTCACGTCCCTGTTGGGGACATGAATCGTGGTGTGGTGACGCCTAGAACATTTTTTACACGAAAATTTGGAGGGACATTTTGAACCCTCGTGTCCCGAATGGAGACAGTTTAAGCAAAGTTTGTTTTTTAGTAACGCATTTTTTCTATCAGGGATAGACAGCGATATAAATTTTGGGCAATCGCTAAGTTTATGTTCACCGTTACATAGCCTGCATAAATTATTTCTAATATGTGAGTGGAATGCGCCCTTTGGATTGCTTATCTGTTTAACTGCCTTGCGATAAGGAGACTTATCGCTTTTGTTCAACCTGCTCGTTGGGCTAGTCGCGTTATCGATATTTTGCAGTAGTTTCCTACGTGAATTTAAAAAATTTATAAAATTATTAAAATCAGGGAGTTTATGCTCCGATAAACTCTCTTTCCACAAACGTAAAGTGTAACTGTCAAGTTTTTTGGCTAGATAATTTACGACAATAATTTCAAACGTGTTGACTGGCAGTTTGAGATTATTTAAAGCGTTTATATTTCCAGAGATTTGATCAATAAATTGCGATATGCTACCTTGGGATTCCTGCTGAACTAATGGTACGTCTAGGACATTCCACACGTGGTGAGCGGAGATAATCAGCTTACTATCATATCTATTCCTCAACAGATCGATAGCCACCGCGTAATTTTCATGTGTTATGGGTAATGATTTTATTACGTTAAGCGCCTCGCCATGTAATGACGAGTGCAAATAATGAAGCTTCTGTATGTCTGTCAGGTCTGTTCTGACATGAATTAGTTCCATAAAAATATGGTAATAATGTTGCCATTCCACAATACTACCCTCGAACCGTGGTAATTTTATTGGTTCCAATTGAATGGGGGTTGTTTTAGGCTGTTTACCATCAGTATTAATTAGTGGTTTTTGGTTCAAGTGCTCAGATTGCTCCAACAAGTGTTGCAATTTACATTCTATAGCACAGAGATCGTCCTCCGTTTGCACTCTATCACTTGTTGACGCAACGTCTGCTTCCTCAGCCTCGATTTGTGACTGTATCTCGTCATATTTGGTGGATAATTCCATCAAATGACGCAGTTTTATTTTGAGCGCATGAGGATCGCTGTTTAACAAATCAAAATTATCTGCGAAGGTATTTATTCGGGATATTGAGGCCTTAATTGTACCTCGTTTTTTTATCAGAGCCCTTACATCGGCCATTATTACAGTTTGAGATAAAAAATGGAAAGATATTTAGAAACAATTGAGCATCGAGCATGTGAACCACAAACTTAATTTTGAATGAGTTTAAATACGTTTGGTAGCTAGCGATCGTTGGTTTGAACATAAACTTACTCTCTCTAACTAATCAAACTCGTTGGCAGTTAAATTATTGAAATTATAAATCTAAATGATTACAGAGTATAGCTTTATCTTTAAAGTTCTGACTGATAATGAGCTGCCAACCATCTATTAATTTATATTGTGTAATAAGTTAATTGTTTATATAAATATGTCAAAAATACACACTGGGTGAAATATTATTAAAAATAAATCAAATATAGGTAAAGTTTATAGTCACGTGGCCGTCGATCCATTCGTGATGAAGCTGGCTTCGATCCCGTTTGGAGCTGCTACACCTCCTGTCTCTGCCGGTTAGCCGTTGCCTCATGTTGTACCCTCCATCATTTAAAGCTGTGGAATCTCGAAAATGTTGTCCTGTTTCGTCCCGTCGTCTCTGGTCTACTGCTTGGCTGAATCTTGTCGAGATGACTGCGACGTGCTTCACGATAATGGTGTCGCTCAGGACGAAAATGATGCCCGTCTGTCGTGATTAACTTCAGATTGGTTTTTCCAGAAATGATGTATATAAATAAATGTTGTCGCCTGTGTACTCAGGTATGAGAAATCTGTGCCGTTGGGACCAAAAATGATGTAGTTTGTTTTGGCCTGAAAATGTGAAATCCTGCCTGATTGGACCAAAAATGATGTCGTTTTTGGCCTGAAATGTGAAATCCGGCCCGGAGGACCAAAAATGTTGCGGTTTGGAAGCTCTTGAAGAATCGCGAGTTATTCCAAAGACGCTAATAAGGAAGGCTGGATTGTTTGTTAGAAAGAAGTGGACTGTATTTGAGATATTGAACATGCGTTTATTGAATAATTTGGTTTGTTAGTTACGATCGGCACGTGCGGAAGCATTTGAGGCGATAATGCCCGAGATTAATTTTGAATGAAATCGTGGTCCATTGCAGATGGACGCAGGTAGACGATTAAAGTGAAATGTTATAAATGCATGCTGTATAATAGCCAAAAGCCGCGGCTGTAAGAGAAGTGTTTAACGAGAGTTGCGCTCGGAGTCGTGTTATAAACTAAACTAATACTGGCTTGCAGTCGGCTAGGCTGGCCGATTGCAAGGTTTGATAAAAGCGTGACGTCATCCGCGCGTGCCGTGCAATGTTAGTAGGCTGCTTACAACTGACAAAACAGTACAAAGTTTAAACAACTAATTTAAATACATGTATATAAACTTACGCCTACTTATGATATAACGGAAACCAGCGCTTCATAATATATATACAATTAAACAAAAACCCCCACACTCGCTCACATACTACCCCCGGATCCTAAATACGTTATAATTTATAAAAAAACCAGCATTTTAATTAATTTCGAAATGTCTACTTTCCTGTTAATGCGGAGAAGTTCAACAACTGGGGTGTCTCCTCATGGCGTACACTGTTTGCTGTTTTATAGTTCTTCTTTTCACATTTTACGGCCGAACTGTCAATTTACTGTAATTAGTCAGTATTATGGATGAATATTTAGCCAAAAAACTGTTTGTATTTTGTAATATATATAAAAGATTCACATTTTGTTGTATGCGGGCCCGCAAAAAACGTTCCGGAACTTTGTATATATGTTGCTCGCGCGAGCGTTGAATTTAGACTGGGAACAGGCTACCGGCGCTAATTTGTGAAGCGGCCGTGGTTGGATGATCAAGTCTTATTGTTCATTGTTTTGTATTCCTCCACCAGCAGACTGTTTTGCTGCTGTGTGTCACAAAACTGCTGTCGTAGACACACCCTGCATAGCAGCGTTATGTAAGGCGCTGACGTAACGTTCGCCTGTTGTTTCGTTACATAACTTGCTGACTGGTTTTGTGTCATTTGTTGACCTTGGTACAATTCCAGCTCGTTGATTCTGCGTTATAGAAATTCATGAATAATGAATAAATTAAATTGTCACCCAGCAGTGTTACCACCGTCGCTATTGTCGCTACAACTGAATTTTACCTTTGGTTTATAAATTTTGGCCCTATTGTTGAAAAAATGTTATTTATTTTATAAAAAAAAAATACAAATTTCCTTATTACCCCAGGTAGGCCAAAATGCCACATTACAGTATTATTGAATATAAAAGTTGTTATATAGCATATTGATAAGTCATAGTATCACTAACTTTAAGTTTATTGTATTTCCAAAAACACTTGCACAAGTTCACTTTCACTGGTGGTTCTGATATTTTGAGTCTTATTATCTCAGACCAGACCTTTAGTAATCATGGACTGTTAAGACTTGTTTATTTTCTTTATCACACAATAGCTGTAGTTGGTTCACTTCTTATTATACTAGACAACACTTTTGATTTCTTAATAATTACATTTTTATAGGATTTTGGGATGTTATACTTTCTTTTTAATTGTCTCTATGGGTTTGGGGTTGATGGTATTTAATAATAGGTTTTATAATGGTGTTTCTTTCATACTATTTCTTCCTCTCTTCTTGTCTTCTTTCTTGTCTTTCTTCTTATCTTCTTTCTTGTCTTCACTCTTGTCTTTCTTCTGGTCTTCCTTCTTCTTGTCTTCATTCTTCACTCTTGGGTAAACCAAGGTACTTCGTGTTATCTCGACTGATGTTTAGTTTGGAGCATCGAATTTATTTACTGATACTGACTTTGCTCTTCGCTAAAGGTTTCAGGGTATTGTTTACTTCCTGATCATAAATTTTATTCTTCCTTCTTCTTGTGTTTGGGGTATTTTGGTGTTTCGCCACTCTTAAACCGATTCTCTTTTCTTGATATTGTGTTATCTAATTTGTTTACTGCTCCTAGCTTCCTGGGTAAATTCCTGATTTTATAACATGAGTTGCTTTCAATAATTTCTTTGATTTCATTCAATTTCATTTGATTTTATATTAACATATGTGGTGTAATTAATTTTTATTATTTTATATGAATTAATAAATAGTGGATTTTCTGTCACGCTACAGAATGCCCTTCTCCAGAAGTGATTTTTTCAGACTATACTTGCTTTGTCTGAAACAATTGCTTATGATAATTATTGTAGTTTTGTTATTATTCTTGACTTCCTTCCATTTTAAAAATTCTCTTATATTTATTTGAGCTTATATCCTTCTCATTCTCACTTGATCTTCCTCGATAGTAATAGTCATCTGAGTTTCATATTTATTATTTCATTTTCATATTTCTTCTTAGTATTTTCTCCTTGGGATATTTCCTCCCTATCGTTCCCTACTTTGTGAGCTGGTTCAGTTCAGAGAGGCACTGTACGCTACTTCCTCTGCTGTCCAATACTTCACACATATTTGAGTACAGAGGCAAATCATCTCTGCTCAAAAAACATATTAATACTGCTGGAATTATCTACAGACAGATTTAAAAAATTATTCAGAATAGTACACATTTGTTACTATTTAAAAAAAAATATCTTTGGGATACTTCACTTATTACTTATTATATTTCTCAGAGATTTTAATATTCCTATCTCAGTTGTTCTTCTGACTCTTTAACTTGATGTTTCATTCATTTGATATTATGGTAGGAAGCTCTTCTATTATTACATTCTTCAACTTTCCTTATCATATAAAGCTTTTGGTTATAAATTCTTTATTACCTTCTGGTTTTTTTATTATAATCTGCATTGTTTATAGTAGCATATATTTATGACATTTTTATTTTATTGCTCTGTTTTTATTATTTCCACTTGTTCTATTTTCTAGAACTTTCTTACAACTGTCATTATCACAATTGACATTTAATTCATAAATCATTTTATATTAATTCGTTTAATTACATATATCTTTGATATTATTCTCACATTATTCCTGTCATGGTTATTATCCTTTCGAAAGAATGTTTTTTATTAATTTTATAATGAGGTCATAATTTCTCCTCATACCACTTCAAAGTTTTATTATCTCATAATTCCACATAAGTTTTTGTATTTTATTATGTTCAATCACTCAAATCGTATCACACGGTTTATTTCCTTTTGTATCCCTTTATGGATAGTTTTTCACACTTTATTTTGAAATTAGACATGATCATATTTCTCCAGAATTATTTGTTTTAATTCTAAAGTCTGTTTCCTTTATTCATCCCATTATGATCCTTTATAAACATGGTAAATATATTTTATGCTTACCATAAATATGGTATTAAATCTTTTCTGTTTATTTCACCCAAGTGTTTTATTAACAATTGGTCGGTAAGTTGTACTTACTCTTGGTTTGGAAACTTGATTTATACACAATTCAAATTCATTCTTCTTATATTATTCCATAAAGTTTTCTCAGATAATTTGTATGTAATGTGGGCTTGCTTTCTTTTTAAATTTAGTTGTTTTCAATTCAAAATTCTTTTTATATTTCTGCAAAATGGTTTTTCTCAAATACTTGGTTAGTAATGTGGTCTTACATTGTTTTAAAATTTGGATGAGTCAAAATTCTTCTTTTATATTCTTGTCATAAAGTTTTTCAAATTTTTAGTTAGTAAGGTGATCTTACACTTGTTTGGAATTTATTTGAATTATTTCAGTCTATTCCTTTTATCCTTCTATAAAGTTTTCTTCAAGTGCTTGGTATGTAAGGTGATCTTACAATTGTTTTGGAATTTGGATTATTAAGTCCAAATTCTTCTTCTTATATCTTTCCAAATAGTTTTTCTTAAAATAATGTATGTAATGTGGTATTACCTTATTTTTGAATTTAGTTGATTTATAAATTCTTCTTCTTCTCTTTCCAAAATGTTTCTTTTAAATAATTGTATGTAATTTGGTATTACATTATTTTTAGAATTTTGAGGGTTTCTAAATTCTTTTTCTTCTCTTTCCAAAATGTTTCTTTTAAATAATTGTATGTAATTTGGTATTACATTATTTTTAGAATTTTGAGGGTTTGGTATTACATTATTTTTGAATTTAGTTGATTTCTAAATTCTTTTTCTTCTCTTTCCAAAATGTTTCTTTTAAATAATTGTATGTAATTTGGTATTACATTATTTTTAGAATTTTGAGGGTTTCTAAATTCTTTTTCTTCTCTTTCCAAAATGTGTCTTTTAAATAATTGTATGTAATTTGGTATTACATTATTTTTTAGAATTTAAGGGTTATGGCTCATAAAATTTCTTTATGGATGCCTGGTTAAAGACACCCTTAACTTTATTGGAACCCATCTCCTTAATTTCGTACGTGTTGTTGTTATTGTTCTTAGAGACAGTATAGGGACCAGTGTACAGAAGCAATAACTTTTTTGTTATCCCTTCTAAGGAACTGGGCAATTCCCTATTCTTCAACAACACCTTCTCTCCAACGGTATAAGTAATAATCTTACCCATGCTTTTATTGTATTTATTCCGCCGTTTCTCCTGATCTTCGGCCACCTTATTATGAAATTGAACTTTATTAAATATATACTTATGCTCTCTTGGGAACTCCAATATTTCCTCGATCTCCCTTGGGGGTTGTCTTTCGTACATGGCGGAGTATGGGGTTATTCCTATGGCTGGGTGGTATGCCAGGTTGAGGAATTCTTCAGTGGCCTCCAAGTATTCTTGCCACCTCCTCTGCTGATCGTGGCAATACGTTCTTAATAGGCGCCCCACCTCTCGCAAGACTCTTTCGGCCGAGTTACTGCTCGGGTGGTATACCGAAGTCTTATAGGTATGAACCCCCATTGACAGTAGTGTATCCCGCCATTTCCTCCCCTTGAATTGTGTTCCGTGGTCGGTTATGATCGACACTGGTTTTCCGACGGTTGGGAAGTACTGGTTGGTCAGGATGTCCTTTAGGTAGTTGCACCCGATGACTGTGATACGATTATTATTATTTATACTATTACACTCATTATTATGATTATACCCAGTATTTAGGAGGAGTAACGGGTTCTGGCGATTTATTACTGCCTGTGCCCGTTTAAAGGCTCGACATCGTTGTTCCTTTGTGCCATACTAGTTGAAGCATCATTTGGGATGCTTAGAGTGGGCCCCTGTCGATCTGTCCTATGGTCTTCCGGTCGTTTGTGGTTAGACCTCCGTTCAGCATCGTCTAAACTAGTACTCCTTCTCGTCGGATAGTACCTTGGTTGGTCCCGTTCTAGGCTCCTCCGCCTGTCTTCATATCCACGGTAGCTGTTTCTTCGATTGTTGTTGTATCTTCGCTGTCGATCATCTGTGGCTCGTATGAAATTCACTCGTGGGCGGGGAAACCTATTATTAACGGGATTACCATTATTTGGACCTGCACGATTATTATTATTATGGTAACGATCATTACCATAATTGGGGCTTCTCTGACTATTTTGGTTATGAGGGTAGGGATTTCGGTTACCCTGATAACCATTAGAGGGTCGACTCGGGTTCACATGGTTTGGACGTGTATTATTATTATTATTTTGATTAGTAGTGCTAAAGTTATTATTATTGTTAAAACTATTATTCTGCGGGTATGCCCGGCCTCCTTGGTACCCAGTGTTGGTGTTGTTCATACCCTGGTTGTTGTTCGGATACGTCCTTGGTTCGGGCCCATCATTTCTTCTCCGGCTCTGTCGGTTGTAGTCTTCGTTTTCGTAGTTTTCGAGGAGTTCGGTCATTGCCTGGATTGTTTTTATTTGGCTGCCGCTCCTCGCACGAATTACCTCTTCGTCATAATGGTATGACAACTTATTTATTAGGCACTCCTCAGGTATGGCCGGTTCTAAATGCTTGGCCATACATACCTTGCCGAGGAAATAAGCTGTCATCGAACTACCGACTTGTGGTTTGTAGTGGCCGTGGCATATATTATCTCTTATCAAGTTTTGAGTCGTCTCCGACCAGTACTTCGCCTTGAAGAGGCTCTTAAATTGCTGATAACTTTCGATGTCGCTCCGGTTGGCCATCCACCAATGGTCATTCACCTCCCGAAACGATTTGTCTAGGATTTCCCGGTTCTAGACCCACCGGTTCCCTCTATGTTTTTCTAGGTATTCCTCTATGCGTGCCAAGAATTCCATGGGCTTCCGTTTATACTGCCGGAAATTAAGCCACTCTCTGTTTTCTGACATTGGGAAATGATTGTAACCAGTTGGTCTGTTCCTTATCAATTCTGTCTCCTCCTGGCTCTGACGCACTTGTCCCGTGATGTTCGTCATAGCGGCTTCCACGCCGTCGCATCTTTCGGTTACATGTGTCCGCACTTTATTCATTTCTTCCAGGGCAAATTTCTTGTTTTCTTCCAGTTTCGTTTCCTGTTGTTCCTTGACATGTGTAATCTCTTTATGTATTACCTCCCGGACTTCCAGCACTGCGTTTTCTGTCTGACGACATCTTTCGTCTACTTCCCTGATCTGCTGGTTTACAACCACGACTTCCTGTTCTAATTTTTTGACTATGGATTTCTTCGTCTCTGTTATCTTTTTATTTAACTCCTCTTTTGCCAACTCTATTCTCTCGTCTACCTTATTCATGCTCTCCTGGTTGACTTCCCTTAGTTCTTCTCTTAACCTTTGATTATTCTCGTCCATCTTCTCCTCCATTTTCTGATTATTTTCCTCCAACTTTTCCCTTAGTTGCTGATTGTCGTTTTCCATTTCCCTACTCGTTTCCTCCATTTTCTCTTCCAACTTCTTACTCAAATTCTTACTATTTTCTTCCATACTTTCTTTACTGGATTTGAATTCTTCCATCATTTGCCTGAATATTAGTTGCATTGTTATGTTCTCTGTTTGTGATGGTTTCTCCTTCCCTGGGACATTGACTTCCCTTGTCTGCATTGTTACTTCAGGTTGTTCTTCTGGTGGTGCGGTTTGTTTCGGTTCCACCGGGGTTACTAACACTTCCGGATCCTCCACGGGTGTTGCCTCCTTATCCCCCATGTCAACTTCTTTTTCGGCCTCTGCCGCCCTCTTTTTCGAAGTAGCTCGTCTTTGCATTTTTCTTCTGTCTCTATTAATTAATCGCTGCCAGGCTTATCTTATCAAGCCCTCTATGTTGGACGCCACTTTGTAACTAGACCCTGTATGCTGCGGTCTTTACAAAAAAAAAAAAAAATAAAGAGAAAATTTTATTTCAAAAAAAAAATTTTCAATAAAAAATTTTGTTTATGTTTTAATTAATGTCTGTAATTGTAAAATAATCCTAGTTTAATTTTCTGTTAAAAATTTCAATAATTAAGAAGGTGTTTATTAATTATTTAGTACTTCTGGAAGATCTGAACCAAGTCCGGAGTTAATCAGATTAACTCCGGTCAGCAATCGATATATGATTTTTCATGCTGGTCCTATATCTCACTGTAAAAAAAATATTTTCTTCTTCTTGAAGTCTCGTGGCATTAGTAAATAAACCTTAAATTAGCATGTGAAATAATAATAGGTACAAACAATTGAAATAAATGGATTTATTAACAAATTCAATAAATAATCGATTTTTAATCGATTGGGAGCAATTATCGACTCCGTCTCAGGGAATTATCGATTCGTTCATACAGTGGAAAAAATTATTACAAGTATTATATAAAAAAGGTTCTTGGAGCGATTATATTAATAGTCAGAGAAGGGTAACGAGAAAGTATAACATTAACAATTAAAGTAATTTCAAAAATTATTATTTAACAATATTTAAATAATCATGATATAATGTTTAAGAAAGTTGAATCGTCAAACCATATGTAGATGATGACGTCAGGCGATGTGGAAGGCAGAGATTCGTATGTTTTAAATGTCCCCGCACTGGTGTAATCTGTCTAATAGGTTGTTTGGTGTGTTCTGAAGAAGTGTTCCGTGTATACTTGTGTTAATTATGTTATTTGATTCGTGTTCACTTCTGTGGGTTAACTATTCAAAAGGTGGTTATGAGTTGTAGCGTGAATTATCACAAATATATTGTTTTACTGTTTTATATCACTAGTATAATGAAGTTTGGTGTTAGTTTTCACTATTGTCGCTAAAGTTTCTGTAGTTTTAGTTAGAAAAGTGTTTAATTCATTTAACTCTCGCTTCACTGGTATTAGTAGGTAACTGTAGTACCATTTTCTACACGGTTTTAAGGAACGTTATATTACACAACATAGCTTGATATTCAACAAAAGACTAAACTAACTTCCTTCATGTTAGTTAAAATCTGGCCCAGTTAATCTTTGAAAAAGTATTGTTAAAATATTTTGATTTCCCATACACATGATACAAAATTACATTATATATGGAATTTATTTATTTTATTCATCACCTTCATGAATTATGAACCTTATCATTGGTTTAATCATCTCATTCCTTTTAAATTGATATATTATAGTTGACATTTTGTAGAAATTACCAAATTTCTCTCTTTTTGGAAATCTAGGCTCAAAAATTGGTTTCCACCTTCATATAATTTTTTTTTTTTTAATTGTTATTAATACTATCATAATAAATTTTAATTAGTCATATTTCTCTTCCTTTCCTTAAATACATATAAATTGAACCTTTGAACTGGTTTTTTATGTTAATCTCTGAATTTGACATTGCTCTTTAAAATTAATTAATTTATATATTTTGAAAATTTACAATATTATAAGGTATATTTCCTTATTATCACTTTAACTCATAGGATCATTCACAGTAGTGGTTAACTGATTTACCTTACCTAAATCTTGCTAGTTTACAGGAATTATAAGTGAATTAAATGGTTTATATGGCTTCTGTGTATTCACCACATGGCCTAGAGTTTAGAATTTTACATTTCTGTCTTTCTCAAATAAATTTAATCCTGCTCCTCCTCTGACTTTACATAGTTATTATTACATGAAAATAAAACGTTTTACAAACCCATTGTGAGGTGTAGTATTTGATTAATACTACTGTTATATAAAAAATAATAATGAACATCATTCAGCATTCTAAGATTGAACATATTGCTGACATGGTTTGAAAACATACATTTAACTCCTTTTTAATTAACACAGCATACCTACTGAAACATTATTAATGGTATGTATGCTGTTATTTGGCAAACATAATTCATTTTAAACACATATAAATCTTATTTACTAAAAATTCTTATAAACCTATTGAGTTCATGGCTGTGAACTAATAGCCATTTTAAACAATTTAAACCTATGAACATAAATTAATGCCAGTCCTTTCTGGTCTAAACCATTATTATCTATTATCCCCTTCATCAGTAAACATGTCCACCCATACTCTAGTTATTATCATTTTTACAAATGTCTTGTAATAACAGAGTTACATTAAAATAATAAAATATTGGAAATCTTCCATTTTATTATTTTATGATGATATGTATTGAAGCTTTACGAGATTTAATTAAATTTATTACTGTGTAAATATTGATTGTTTTACTACTTTTCGTGAATTTCCAGGGTCTCGTCAGGTGTACTCATTAGCAGAGAGAAACAGGTGAACGCAAATGACCAACACACATTGATGGTTATCGAACACTTTTCATTTTATTTGACTAACTCCCATTTCGTCAATTTCTATTATACTATTTGATTTTACTTATACTTATATACTTATGACCATTAGCCATACTCTCAAGATTTACTAATTTAAATACATGTATATAAACTTACGCCTACTTATGATATAACGGAAACCAGCGCTTCATAATATATATACAATTAAACAAAAACCCCCACACTCGCTCACATACTATCCCCGGATCCTAAATACGTTATAATTTATAAAAAAAACCAGCATTTTAATTAATTTCGAAATGTCTACTTTCCTGTTAATGCGGAGAAGTTCAACAACTGGGGTGTCTCCTCATGGCGTACACTGTTTGCTGTTTTATAGTTCTTCTTTTCACATTTTACGGCCGAACTGTCAATTTACTGTAATTAGTCAGTATTATGGATGAATATTTAGCCAAAAAACTGTTTGTATTTTGTAATATATATAAAAGATTCACATTTTGTTGTATGCGGGCCCGCAAAAAACGTTCTGGAACTTTGTATATATGTTGCTCGCGCGAGCGTTGAATTTAGACTGGGAACAGGCTACCGGCGCTAATTTGTGAAGCGGCCGTGGTTGGATGATCAAGTCTTATTGTTCATTGTTTTGTATTCCTCCACCAGCAGACTGTTTTGCTGCTGTGTGTCACAAAACTGCTGTCGTAGACACACCCTGCATAGCAGCGTTATGTAAGGCGCTGACGTAACATTCGCCTGTTGTTTCGTTACATAACTTGTTGACTGGTTTTGTGTCATTTGTTGACCTTGGTACAATTCCAGCTCGTTGATTCTGCGTTATAGAAATTCATGAATAATGAATAAATTAAATTGTCACCCAGCAGTGTTACCACCGTCGCTATTGTCGCTACAACTGAATTTTACCTTTGGTTTATAAATTTTGTCCCTATTGTTGAAAAAATGTTATTTATTTTATAAAAAAAAAATACAAATTTCCTTATTACCCCAGGTAGGCCAAAATGCCACATTACAGTATTATTGAATATAAAAGTTGTTATATAGCATATTGATAAGTCATAGTATCACTAACTTTAAGTTTATTGTATTTCCAAAAACACTTGCACAAGTTCACTTTCACTGGTGGTTCTGATATTTTGAGTCTTATTATCTCAGACCAGACCTTTAGTAATCATGGACGGTTAAGACTTGTTTATTTTCTTTATCACACAATAGCTGTAGTTGGTTCACTTCTTATTATACTAGACAACACTTTTGATTTCTTAATAATTACATTTTTATAGGATTTTGGGATGTTATACTTTCTTTTTAATTGTCTCTATGGGTTTGGGGTTGATGGTATTTAATAATAGGTTTTATAACGGTGTTTCTTTAATACTATTTCTTCCTCTCTTCTTGTCTTCTTTCTTGTCTTTCTTCTTATCTTCTTTCTTGTCTTCACTCTTGTCTTTCTTCTGGTCTTCCTTCTTCTTGTCTTCTTGTCTTCATTCTTCACTCTTGGGTAAACCAAGGTACTTCGTGTTATCTCGACTGATGTTTAGTTTGGAGCATCGAATTTATTTACTGATACTGACTTTGCTCTTCGCTAAAGGTTTCAGGGTATTGTTTACTTCCTGATCATAAATTTTATTCTTCCTTCTTCTTGTGTTTGGGGTATTTTGGTGTTTCGCCACTCTTAAACCGATTCTCTTTTCTTGATATTGTGTTATCTAATTTGTTTACTGCTCCTAGCTTCCTGGGTAAATTCCTGATTTTATAATATGAGTTGCTTTCAATAATTTCTTTGATTTCATTCAATTTCATTTGATTTTATATTAACATATGTGGTGTAATTAATTTTTATTATTTTATATGAATTAATAAATAGTGGATTTTCTGTCACGCTACAGAATGCCCTTCTCCAGAAGTGATTTTTTCAGACTATACTTGCTTTGTCTGAAACAATTGCTTATGATAATTATTGTAGTTTTGTTATTATTCTTGACTTCCTTCCATTTTAAAAATTCTCTTATATTTATTTGAGCTTATATCCTTCTCATTCTCACTTGATCTTCCTCGATAGTAATAGTCATCTGAGTTTCATATTTATTATTTCATTTTCATATTTCTTCTTAGTATTTTCTCCTTGGGATATTTCCTCCCTATCGTTCCCTACTTTGTGAGCTGGTTCAGTTCAGAGAGGCACTGTACGCTACTTCCTCTGCTGTCCAATACTTCACACATATTTGAGTACAGAGGCAAATCATCTCTGCTCAAAAAACATATTAATACTGCTGGAATTATCTACAGACAGATTTAAAAAATTATTCAGAATAGTACACATTTGTTACTATTTAAAAAAAAATATCTTTGGGATACTTCACTTATTACTTATTATATTTCTCAGAGATTTTAATATTCCTATCTCAGTTGTTCTTCTGACTCTTTAACTTGATGTTTCATTCATTTGATATTATGGTAGGAAGCTCTTCTATTATTACATTCTTCAACTTTCCTTATCATATAAAGCTTTTGGTTATAAATTCTTTATTACCTTCTGGTTTTTTTATTATAATCTGCATTGTTTATAGTAGCATATATTTATGACATTTTTATTTTATTGCTCTGTTTTTATTATTTCCACTTGTTCTATTTTCTAGAACTTTCTTACAACTGTCATTATCACAATTGACATTTAATTCATAAATCATTTTATATTAATTCGTTTAATTACTTATATCTTTGATATTATTCTCACATTATTCCTGTCATGGTTATTATCCTTTCGAAAGAATGTTTTTTATTAATTTTATAATGAGGTCATAATTTCTCCTCATACCACTTCAAAGTTTTATTATCTCATAATTCCACATAAGTTTTTGTATTTTATTATGTTCAATCACTCAAATCGTATCACACGGTTTATTTCCTTTTGTATCCCTTTATGGATAGTTTTTCACACTTTATTTTGAAATTAGACATGATCATATTTCTCCAGAATTATTTGTTTTAATTCTAAAGTCTGTTTCCTTTATTCATCCCATTATGATCCTTTATAAACATGGTAAATATATTTTATGCTTACCATAAATATGGTATTAAATCTTTTCTGTTTATTTCACCCAAGTGTTTTATTAACAATTGGTCGGTAAGTTGTACTTACTCTTGGTTTGGAAACTTGATTTATACACAATTCAAATTCATTCTTCTTATATTATTCCATAAAGTTTTCTCAGATAATTTGTATGTAATGTGGGCTTGCTTTCTTTTTAAATTTAGTTGTTTTCAATTCAAAATTCTTTTTATATTTCTGCAAAATGGTTTTTCTCAAATACTTGGTTAGTAATGTGGTCTTACATTGTTTTAAAATTTGGATGAGTCAAAATTCTTCTTTTATATTCTTGTCATAAAGTTTTTCAAATTTTTAGTTAGTAAGGTGATCTTACACTTGTTTGGAATTTATTTGAATTATTTCAGTCTATTCCTTTTATCCTTCTATAAAGTTTTCTTCAAGTGCTTGGTATGTAAGGTGATCTTACAATTGTTTTGGAATTTGGATTATTAAGTCCAAATTCTTCTTCTTATATCTTTCCAAATAGTTTTTCTTAAAATAATGTATGTAATGTGGTATTACCTTATTTTTGAATTTAGTTGATTTATAAATTCTTCTTCTTCTCTTTCCAAAATGTTTCTTTTAAATAATTGTATGTAATTTGGTATTACATTATTTTTAGAATTTTGAGGGTTTCTAAATTCTTTTTCTTCTCTTTCCAAAATGTTTCTTTTAAATAATTGTATGTAATTTGGTATTACATTATTTTTAGAATTTTGAGGGTTTGGTATTACATTATTTTTGAATTTAGTTGATTTCTAAATTCTTTTTCTTCTCTTTCCAAAATGTTTCTTTTAAATAATTGTATGTAATTTGGTATTACATTATTTTTAGAATTTTGAGGGTTTCTAAATTCTTTTTCTTCTCTTTCCAAAATGTGTCTTTTAAATAATTGTATGTAATTTGGTATTACATTATTTTTTAGAATTTAAGGGTTATGGCTCATAAAATTTCTTTATGGATGCCTGGTTAAAGACACCCTTAACTTTATTGGAACCCATCTCCTTAATTTCGTACGTGTTGTTGTTATTGTTCTTAGAGACAGTATAGGGACCAGTGTACAGAAGCAATAACTTTTTTGTTATCCCTTCTAAGGAACTGGGCAATTCCCTATTCTTCAACAACACCTTCTCTCCAACGGTATAAGTAATAATCTTACCCATGCTTTTATTGTATTTATTCCGCCGTTTCTCCTGATCTTCGGCCACCTTATTATGAAATTGAACTTTATTAAATATATACTTATGCTCTCTTGGGAACTCCAATATTTCCTCGATCTCCCTTGGGGGTTGTCTTTCGTACATGGCGGAGTATGGGGTTATTCCTATGGCTGGGTGGTATGCCAGGTTGAGGAATTCTTCAGTGGCCTCCAAGTATTCTTGCCACCTCCTCTGCTGATCGTGGCAATACGTTCTTAATAGGCGCCCCACCTCTCGCAAGACTCTTTCGGCCGAGTTACTGCTCGGGTGGTATACCGAAGTCTTATAGGTATGAACCCCCATTGACAGTAGTGTATCCCGCCATTTCCTCCCCTTGAATTGTGTTCCGTGGTCGGTTATGATCGACACTGGTTTTCCGACGGTTGGGAAGTACTGGTTGGTCAGGATGTCCTTTAGGTAGTTGCACCCGATGACTGTGATACGATTATTATTATTTATACTATTACACTCATTATTATGATTATACCCAGTATTTAGGAGGAGTAACGGGTTCTGGCGATTTATTACTGCCTGTGCCCGTTTAAAGGCTCGACATCGTTGTTCCTTTGTGCCATACTAGTTGAAGCATCATTTGGGATGCTTAGAGTGGGCCCCTGTCGATCTGTCCTATGGTCTTCCGGTCGTTTGTGGTTAGACCTCCGTTCAGCATCGTCTAAACTAGTACTCCTTCTCGTCGGATAGTACCTTGGTTGGTCCCGTTCTAGGCTCCTCCGCCTGTCTTCATATCCACGGTAGCTGTTTCTTCGATTGTTGTTGTATCTTCGCTGTCGATCATCTGTGGCTCGTATGAAATTCACTCGTGGGCGGGGAAACCTATTATTAACGGGATTACCATTATTTGGACCTGCACGATTATTATTATTATGGTAACGATCATTACCATAATTGGGGCTTCTCTGACTATTTTGGTTATGAGGGTAGGGATTTCGGTTACCCTGATAACCATTAGAGGGTCGACTCGGGTTCACATGGTTTGGACGTGTATTATTATTATTATTTTGATTAGTAGTGCTAAAGTTATTATTATTGTTAAAACTATTATTCTGCGGGTATGCCCGGCCTCCTTGGTACCCAGTGTTGGTGTTGTTCATACCCTGGTTGTTGTTCGGATACGTCCTTGGTTCGGGCCCATCATTTCTTCTCCGGCTCTGTCGGTTGTAGTCTTCGTTTTCGTAGTTTTCGAGGAGTTCGGTCATTGCCTGGATTGTTTTTATTTGGCTGCCGCTCCTCGCACGAATTACCTCTTCGTCATAATGGTATGACAACTTATTTATTAGGCACTCCTCAGGTATGGCCGGTTCTAAATGCTTGGCCATACATACCTTGCCGAGGAAATAAGCTGTCATCGAACTACCGACTTGTGGTTTGTAGTGGCCGTGGCATATATTATCTCTTATCAAGTTTTGAGTCGTCTCCGACCAGTACTTCGCCTTGAAGAGGCTCTTAAATTGCTGATAACTTTCGATGTCGCTCCGGTTGGCCATCCACCAATGGTCATTCACCTCCCGAAACGATTTGTCTAGGATTTCCCGGTTCTAGACCCACCGGTTCCCTCTATGTTTTTCTAGGTATTCCTCTATGCGTGCCAAGAATTCCATGGGCTTCCGTTTATACTGCCGGAAATTAAGCCACTCTCTGTTTTCTGACATTGGGAAATGATTGTAACCAGTTGGTCTGTTCCTTATCAATTCTGTCTCCTCCTGGCTCTGACGCACTTGTCCCGTGATGTTCGTCATAGCGGCTTCCACGCCGTCGCATCTTTCGGTTACATGTGTCCGCACTTTATTCATTTCTTCCAGGGCAAATTTCTTGTTTTCTTCCAGTTTCGTTTCCTGTTGTTCCTTGACATGTGTAATCTCTTTATGTATTACCTCCCGGACTTCCAGCACTGCGTTTTCTGTCTGACGACATCTTTCGTCTACTTCCCTGATCTGCTGGTTTACAACCACGACTTCCTGTTCTAATTTTTTGACTATGGATTTCTTCGTCTCTGTTATCTTTTTATTTAACTCCTCTTTTGCCAACTCTATTCTCTCGTCTACCTTATTCATGCTCTCCTGGTTGACTTCCCTTAGTTCTTCTCTTAACCTTTGATTATTCTCGTCCATCTTCTCCTCCATTTTCTGATTATTTTCCTCCAACTTTTCCCTTAGTTGCTGATTGTCGTTTTCCATTTCCCTACTCGTTTCCTCCATTTTCTCTTCCAACTTCTTACTCAAATTCTTACTATTTTCTTCCATACTTTCTTTACTGGATTTGAATTCTTCCATCATTTGCCTGAATATTAGTTGCATTGTTATGTTCTCTGTTTGTGATGGTTTCTCCTTCCCTGGGACATTGACTTCCCTTGTCTGCATTGTTACTTCAGGTTGTTCTTCTGGTGGTGCGGTTTGTTTCGGTTCCACCGGGGTTACTAACACTTCCGGATCCTCCACGGGTGTTGCCTCCTTATCCCCCATGTCAACTTCTTTTTCGGCCTCTGCCGCCCTCTTTTTCGAAGTAGCTCGTCTTTGCATTTTTCTTCTGTCTCTATTAATTAATCGCTGCCAGGCTTATCTTATCAAGCCCTCTATGTTGGACGCCACTTTGTAACTAGACCCTGTATGCTGCGGTCTTTACAAAAAAAAAAAAAAATAAAGAGAAAATTTTATTTCAAAAAAAAAATTTTCAATAAAAAATTTTGTTTATGTTTTAATTAATGTCTGTAATTGTAAAATAATCCTAGTTTAATGTTCTGTTAAAAATTTCAATAATTAAGAAGGTGTTTATTAATTATTTAGTACTTCTGGAAGATCTGAACCAAGTCCGGAGTTAATCAGATTAACTCCGGTCAGCAATCGATATATGATTTTTCATGCTGGTCCTATATCTCACTGTAAAAAAAATATTTTCTTCTTCTTGAAGTCTCGTGGCATTAGTAAATAAACCTTAAATTAGCATGTGAAATAATAATAGGTACAAACAATTGAAATAAATGGATTTATTAACAAATTCAATAAATAATCGATTTTTAATCGATTGGGAGCAATTATCGACTCCGTCTCAGGGAATTATCGATTCGTTCATACAGTGGAAAAAATTATTACAAGTATTATATAAAAAAGGTTCTTGGAGCGATTATATTAATAGTCAGAGAAGGGTAACGAGAAAGTATAACATTAACAATTAAAGTAATTTCAAAAATTATTATTTAACAATATTTAAATAATCATGATATAATGTTTAAGAAAGTTGAATCGTCAAACCATATGTAGATGATGACGTCAGGCGATGTGGAAGGCAGAGATTCGTATGTTTTAAATGTCCCCGCACTGGTGTAATCTGTCTAATAGGTTGTTTGGTGTGTTCTGAAGAAGTGTTCCGTGTATACTTGTGTTAATTATGTTATTTGATTCGTGTTCACTTCTGTGGGTTAACTATTCAAAAGGTGGTTATGAGTTGTAGCGTGAATTATCACAAATATATTGTTTTACTGTTTTATATCACTAGTATAATGAAGTTTGGTGTTAGTTTTCACTATTGTCGCTAAAGTTTCTGTAGTTTTAGTTAGAAAAGTGTTTAATTCATTTAACTCTCGCTTCACTGGTATTAGTAGGTAACTGTAGTACCATTTTCTACACGGTTTTAAGGAACGTTATATTACACAACATAGCTTGATATTCAACAAAAGACTAAACTAACTTCCTTCATGTTAGTTAAAATCTGGCCCAGTTAATCTTTGAAAAAGTATTGTTAAAATATTTTGATTTCCCATACACATGATACAAAATTACATTATATATGGAATTTATTTATTTTATTCATCACCTTCATGAATTATGAACCTTATCATTGGTTTAATCATCTCATTCCTTTTAAATTGATATATTATAGTTGACATTTTGTAGAAATTACCAAATTTCTCTCTTTTTGGAAATCTAGGCTCAAAAATTGGTTTCCACCTTCATATAATTTTTTTTTTTTTAATTGTTATTAATACTATCATAATAAATTTTAATTAGTCATATTTCTCTTCCTTTCCTTAAATACATATAAATTGAACCTTTGAACTGGTTTTTTATGTTAATCTCTGAATTTGACATTGCTCTTTAAAATTAATTAATTTATATATTTTGAAAATTTACAATATTATAAGGTATATTTCCTTATTATCACTTTAACTCATAGGATCATTCACAGTAGTGGTTAACTGATTTACCTTACCTAAATCTTGCTAGTTTACAGGAATTATAAGTGAATTAAATGGTTTATATGGCTTCTGTGTATTCACCACATGGCCTAGAGTTTAGAATTTTACATTTCTGTCTTTCTCAAATAAATTTAATCCTGCTCCTCCTCTGACTTTACATAGTTATTATTACATGAAAATAAAACGTTTTACAAACCCATTGTGAGGTGTAGTATTTGATTAATACTACTGTTATATAAAAAATAATAATGAACATCATTCAGCATTCTAAGATTGAACATATTGCTGACATGGTTTGAAAACATACATTTAACTCCTTTTTAATTAACACAGCATACCTACTGAAACATTATTAATGGTATGTATGCTGTTATTTGGCAAACATAATTCATTTTAAACACATATAAATCTTATTTACTAAAAATTCTTATAAACCTATTGAGTTCATGGCTGTGAACTAATAGCCATTTTAAACAATTTAAACCTATGAACATAAATTAATGCCAGTCCTTTCTGGTCTAAACCATTATTATCTATTATCCCCTTCATCAGTAAACATGTCCACCCATACTCTAGTTATTATCATTTTTACAAATGTCTTGTAATAACAGAGTTACATTAAAATAATAAAATATTGGAAATCTTCCATTTTATTATTTTATGATGATATGTATTGAAGCTTTACGAGATTTAATTAAATTTATTACTGTGTAAATATTGATTGTTTTACTACTTTTCGTGAATTTCCAGGGTCTCGTCAGGTGTACTCATTAGCAGAGAGAAACAGGTGAACGCAAATGACCAACACACATTGATGGTTATCGAACACTTTTCATTTTATTTGACTAACTCCCATTTCGTCAATTTCTATTATACTATTTGATTTTACTTATACTTATATACTTATGACCATTAGCCATACTCTCAAGATTTACTAATTTAAATACATGTATATAAACTTACGCCTACTTATGATATAACGGAAACCAGCGCTTCATAATATATATACAATTAAACAAAAACCCCCACACTCGCTCACATACTATCCCCGGATCCTAAATACGTTATAATTTATAAAAAAAACCAGCATTTTAATTAATTTCGAAATGTCTACTTTCCTGTTAATGCGGAGAAGTTCAACAACTGGGGTGTCTCCTCATGGCGTACACTGTTTGCTGTTTTATAGTTCTTCTTTTCACATTTTACGGCCGAACTGTCAATTTACTGTAATTAGTCAGTATTATGGATGAATATTTAGCCAAAAAACTGTTTGTATTTTGTAATATATATAAAAGATTCACATTTTGTTGTATGCGGGCCCGCAAAAAACGTTCCGGAACTTTGTATATATGTTGCTCGCGCGAGCGTTGAATTTAGACTGGGAACAGGCTACCGGCGCTAATTTGTGAAGCGGCCGTGGTTGGATGATCAAGTCTTATTGTTCATTGTTTTGTATTCCTCCACCAGCAGACTGTTTTGCTGCTGTGTGTCACAAAACTGCTGTCGTAGACACACCCTGCATAGCAGCGTTATGTAAGGCGCTGACGTAACATTCGCCTGTTGTTTCGTTACATAACTTGTTGACTGGTTTTGTGTCATTTGTTGACCTTGGTACAATTCCAGCTCGTTGATTCTGCGTTATAGAAATTCATGAATAATGAATAAATTAAATTGTCACCCAGCAGTGTTACCACCGTCGCTATTGTCGCTACAACTGAATTTTACCTTTGGTTTATAAATTTTGTCCCTATTGTTGAAAAAATGTTATTTATTTTATAAAAAAAAAATACAAATTTCCTTATTACCCCAGGTAGGCCAAAATGCCACATTACAGTATTATTGAATATAAAAGTTGTTATATAGCATATTGATAAGTCATAGTATCACTAACTTTAAGTTTATTGTATTTCCAAAAACACTTGCACAAGTTCACTTTCACTGGTGGTTCTGATATTTTGAGTCTTATTATCTCAGACCAGACCTTTAGTAATCATGGACGGTTAAGACTTGTTTATTTTCTTTATCACACAATAGCTGTAGTTGGTTCACTTCTTATTATACTAGACAACACTTTTGATTTCTTAATAATTACATTTTTATAGGATTTTGGGATGTTATACTTTCTTTTTAATTGTCTCTATGGGTTTGGGGTTGATGGTATTTAATAATAGGTTTTATAACGGTGTTTCTTTAATACTATTTCTTCCTCTCTTCTTGTCTTCTTTCTTGTCTTTCTTCTTATCTTCTTTCTTGTCTTCACTCTTGTCTTTCTTCTGGTCTTCCTTCTTCTTGTCTTCTTGTCTTCATTCTTCACTCTTGGGTAAACCAAGGTACTTCGTGTTATCTCGACTGATGTTTAGTTTGGAGCATCGAATTTATTTACTGATACTGACTTTGCTCTTCGCTAAAGGTTTCAGGGTATTGTTTACTTCCTGATCATAAATTTTATTCTTCCTTCTTCTTGTGTTTGGGGTATTTTGGTGTTTCGCCACTCTTAAACCGATTCTCTTTTCTTGATATTGTGTTATCTAATTTGTTTACTGCTCCTAGCTTCCTGGGTAAATTCCTGATTTTATAATATGAGTTGCTTTCAATAATTTCTTTGATTTCATTCAATTTCATTTGATTTTATATTAACATATGTGGTGTAATTAATTTTTATTATTTTATATGAATTAATAAATAGTGGATTTTCTGTCACGCTACAGAATGCCCTTCTCCAGAAGTGATTTTTTCAGACTATACTTGCTTTGTCTGAAACAATTGCTTATGATAATTATTGTAGTTTTGTTATTATTCTTGACTTCCTTCCATTTTAAAAATTCTCTTATATTTATTTGAGCTTATATCCTTCTCATTCTCACTTGATCTTCCTCGATAGTAATAGTCATCTGAGTTTCATATTTATTATTTCATTTTCATATTTCTTCTTAGTATTTTCTCCTTGGGATATTTCCTCCCTATCGTTCCCTACTTTGTGAGCTGGTTCAGTTCAGAGAGGCACTGTACGCTACTTCCTCTGCTGTCCAATACTTCACACATATTTGAGTACAGAGGCAAATCATCTCTGCTCAAAAAACATATTAATACTGCTGGAATTATCTACAGACAGATTTAAAAAATTATTCAGAATAGTACACATTTGTTACTATTTAAAAAAAAATATCTTTGGGATACTTCACTTATTACTTATTATATTTCTCAGAGATTTTAATATTCCTATCTCAGTTGTTCTTCTGACTCTTTAACTTGATGTTTCATTCATTTGATATTATGGTAGGAAGCTCTTCTATTATTACATTCTTCAACTTTCCTTATCATATAAAGCTTTTGGTTATAAATTCTTTATTACCTTCTGGTTTTTTTATTATAATCTGCATTGTTTATAGTAGCATATATTTATGACATTTTTATTTTATTGCTCTGTTTTTATTATTTCCACTTGTTCTATTTTCTAGAACTTTCTTACAACTGTCATTATCACAATTGACATTTAATTCATAAATCATTTTATATTAATTCGTTTAATTACATATATCTTTGATATTATTCTCACATTATTCCTGTCATGGTTATTATCCTTTCGAAAGAATGTTTTTTATTAATTTTATAATGAGGTCATAATTTCTCCTCATACCACTTCAAAGTTTTATTATCTCATAATTCCACATAAGTTTTTGTATTTTATTATGTTCAATCACTCAAATCGTATCACACGGTTTATTTCCTTTCGTATCCCTTTATGGATAGTTTTTCACACTTTATTTTGAAATTAGACATGATCATATTTCTCCAGAATTATTTGTTTTAATTCTAAAGTCTGTTTCCTTTATTCATCCCATTATGATCCTTTATAAACATGGTAAATATATTTTATGCTTACCATAAATATGGTATTAAATCTTTTCTGTTTATTTCACCCAAGTGTTTTATTAACAATTGGTCGGTAAGTTGTACTTACTCTTGGTTTGGAAACTTGATTTATACACAATTCAAATTCATTCTTCTTATATTATTCCATAAAGTTTTCTCAGATAATTTGTATGTAATGTGGGCTTGCTTTCTTTTTAAATTTAGTTGTTTTCAATTCAAAATTCTTTTTATATTTCTGCAAAATGGTTTTTCTCAAATACTTGGTTAGTAATGTGGTCTTACATTGTTTTAAAATTTGGATGAGTCAAAATTCTTCTTTTATATTCTTGTCATAAAGTTTTTCAAATTTTTAGTTAGTAAGGTGATCTTACACTTGTTTGGAATTTATTTGAATTATTTCAGTCTATTCCTTTTATCCTTCTATAAAGTTTTCTTCAAATGCTTGGTATGTAAGGTGATCTTACAATTGTTTTGGAATTTGGATTATTAAGTCCAAATTCTTCTTCTTATATCTTTCCAAATAGTTTTTCTTAAAATAATGTATGTAATGTGGTATTACCTTATTTTTGAATTTAGTTGATTTATAAATTCTTCTTCTTCTCTTTCCAAAATGTTTCTTTTAAATAATTGTATGTAATTTGGTATTACATTATTTTTAGAATTTTGAGGGTTTCTAAATTCTTTTTCTTCTCTTTACAAAATGTTTCTTTTAAATAATTGTATGTAATTTGGTATTACATTATTTTTAGAATTTTGAGGGTTTGGTATTACATTATTTTTGAATTTAGTTGATTTCTAAATTCTTTTTCTTCTCTTTCCAAAATGTTTCTTTTAAATAATTGTATGTAATTTGGTATTACATTATTTTTAGAATTTTGAGGGTTTCTAAATTCTTTTTCTTCTCTTTCCAAAATGTTTCTTTTAAATAATTGTATGTAATTTGGTATTACATTATTTTTTAGAATTTAAGGGTTATGGCTCATAAAATTTCTTTATGGATGCCTGGTTAAAGACACCCTTAACTTTATTGGAACCCATCTCCTTAATTTCGTACGTGTTGTTGTTATTGTTCTTAGAGACAATATAGGGACCAGTGTACAGAAGCAATAACTTTTTTGTTATCCCTTCTAAGGAACTGGGCAATTCCCTATTCTTCAACAACACCTTCTCTCCAACGGTATAAGTAATAATCTTACCCATGCTTTTATTGTATTTATTCCGCCGTTTCTCCTGATCTTCGGCCACCTTATTATGAAATTGAACTTTATTAAATATATACTTATGCTCTCTTGGGAACTCCAATATTTCCTCGATCTCCCTTGGGGGTTGTCTTTCGTACATGGCGGAGTATGGGGTTATTCCTATGGCTGGGTGGTATGCCAGGTTGAGGAATTCTTCAGTGGCCTCCAAGTATTCTTGCCACCTCCTCTGCTGATCGTGGCAATACGTTCTTAATAGGCGCCCCACCTCTCGCAAGACTCTTTCGGCCGAGTTACTGCTCGGGTGGTATACCGAAGTCTTATAGGTATGAACCCCCATTGACAGTAGTGTATCCCGCCATTTCCTCCCCTTGAATTGTGTTCCGTGGTCGGTTATGATCGACACTGGTTTTCCGACGGTTGGGAAGTACTGGTTGGTCAGGATGTCCTTTAGGTAGTTGCACCCGATGACTGTGATACGATTATTATTATTTATACTATTACACTCATTATTATGATTATACCCAGTATTTAGGAGGAGTAACGGGTTCTGGCGATTTATTACTGCCTGTGCCCGTTTAAAGGCTCGACATCGTTGTTCCTTTGTGCCATACTAGTTGAAGCATCATTTGGGATGCTTAGAGTGGGCCCCTGTCGATCTGTCCTATGGTCTTCCGGTCGTTTGTGGTTAGACCTCCGTTCAGCATCGTCTAAACTAGTACTCCTTCTCGTCGGATAGTACCTTGGTTGGTCCCGTTCTAGGCTCCTCCGCCTGTCTTCATATCCACGGTAGCTGTTTCTTCGATTGTTGTTGTATCTTCGCTGTCGATCATCTGTGGCTCGTATGAAATTCACTCGTGGGCAGGGAAACCTATTATTAACGGGATTACCATTATTTGGACCTGCACGATTATTATTATTATGGTAACGATCATTACCATAATTGGGGCTTCTCTGACTATTTTGGTTATGAGGGTAGGGATTTCGGTTACCCTGATAACCATTAGAGGGTCGACTCGGGTTCACATGGTTTGGACGTGTATTATTATTATTATTTTGATTAGTAGTGCTAAAGTTATTATTATTGTTAAAACTATTATTCTGCGGGTATGCCCGGCCTCCTTGGTACCCAGTGTTGGTGTTGTTCATACCCTGGTTGTTGTTCGGATACGTCCTTGGTTCGGGCCCATCATTTCTTCTCCGGCTCTGTCGGTAGTAGTCTTCGTTTTCGTGGTTTTCGAGGAGTTCGGTCATTGCCTGGATTGTTTTTATTTGGCTGCCGCTCCTTGCACGAATTACCTCTTCGTCATAATGGTATGACAACTTATTTATTAGGCACTCCTCAGGTATGGCCGGTTCTAAATGCTTGGCCATACATACCTTGCCGAGGAAATAAGCTGTCATCGAACTACCGACTTGTGGTTTGTAGTGGCCGTGGCATATATTATCTCTTATCAAGTTTTGAGTCGTCTCCGACCAGTACTTCGCCTTGAAGAGGCTCTTAAATTGCTGATAACTTTCGATGTCGCTCCGGTTGGCCATCCACCAATGGTCATTCACCTCCCGAAACGATTTGTCTAGGATTTCCCGGTTCTAGACCCACCGGTTCCCTCTATGTTTTTCTAGGTATTCCTCTATGCGTGCCAAGAATTCCATGGGCTTCCGTTTATACTGCCGGAAATTAAGCCACTCTCTGTTTTCTGACATTGGGAAATGATTGTAACCAGTTGGTCTGTTCCTTATCAATTCTGTCTCCTCCTGGCTCTGACGCACTTGTCCCGTGATGTTCGTCATAGCGGCTTCCACGCCGTCGCATCTTTCGGTTACATGTGTCCGCACTTTATTCATTTCTTCCAGGGCAAATTTCTTGTTTTCTTCCAGTTTCGTTTCCTGTTGTTCCTTGACATGTGTAATCTCTTTATGTATTACCTCCCGGACTTCCAGCACTGCGTTTTCTGTCTGACGACATCTTTCGTCTACTTCCCTGATCTGCTGGTTTACAACCACGACTTCCTGTTCTAATTTTTTGACTATGGATTTCTTCGTCTCTGTTATCTTTTTATTTAACTCCTCTTTTGCCAACTCTATTCTCTCGTCTACCTTATTCATGCTCTCCTGGTTGACTTCCCTTAGTTCTTCTCTTAACCTTTGATTATTCTCGTCCATCTTCTCCTCCATTTTCTGATTATTTTCCTCCAACTTTTCCCTTAGTTGCTGATTGTCGTTTTCCATTTCCCTACTCGTTTCCTCCATTTTCTCTTCCAACTTCTTACTCAAATTCTTACTATTTTCTTCCATACTTTCTTTACTGGATTTGAATTCTTCCATCATTTGCCTGAATATTAGTTGCATTGTTATGTTCTCTGTTTGTGATGGTTTCTCCTTCCCTGGGACATTGACTTCCCTTGTCTGCATTGTTACTTCAGGTTGTTCTTCTGGTGGTGCGGTTTGTTTCGGTTCCACCGGGGTTACTAACACTTCCGGATCCTCCACGGGTGTTGCCTCCTTATCCCCCATGTCAACTTCTTTTTCGGCCTCTGCCGCCCTCTTTTTCGAAGTAGCTCGTCTTTGCATTTTTCTTCTGTCTCTATTAATTAATCGCTGCCAGGCTTATCTTATCAAGCCCTCTATGTTGGACGCCACTTTGTAACTAGACCCTGTATGCTGCGGTCTTTACAAAAAAAAAAAAAAAATAAAGAGAAAATTTTATTTCAAAAAAAAAATTTTCAATAAAAAATTTTGTTTATGTTTTAATTAATGTCTGTAATTGTAAAATAATCCTAGTTTAATGTTCTGTTAAAAATTTCAATAATTAAGAAGGTGTTTATTAATTATTTAGTACTTCTGGAAGATCTGAACCAAGTCCGGAGTTAATCAGATTAACTCCGGTCAGCAATCGATATATGATTTTTCATGCTGGTCCTATATCTCACTGTAAAAAAAATATTTTCTTCTTCTTGAAGTCTCGTGGCATTAGTAAATAAACCTTAAATTAGCATGTGAAATAATAATAGGTACAAACAATTGAAATAAATGGATTTATTAACAAATTCAATAAATAATCGATTTTTAATCGATTGGGAGCAATTATCGACTCCGTCTCAGGGAATTATCGATTCGTTCATACAGTGGAAAAAATTATTACAAGTATTATATAAAAAAGGTTCTTGGAGCGATTATGTTAATAGTCAGAGAAGGGTAACGAGAAAGTATAACATTAACAATTAAAGTAATTTCAAAAATTATTATTTAACAATATTTAAATAATCATGATATAATGTTTAAGAAAGTTGAATCGTCAAACCATATGTAGATGATGACGTCAGGCGATGTGGAAGGCAGAGATTCGTATTTTCAAAGATGGCCGCTCCTAGATATGGCGAGGTTACTGGGAATGTCGTCGTGTTAAAATCTCACAGCAAAATTACCTTCATAAATGTTTTAAATGTCCCCGCACTGGTGTAATCTGTCTAATAGGTTGTTTGGTGTGTTCTGAAGAAGTGTTCCGTGTATACTTGTGTTAATTATGTTATTTGATTCGTGTTCACTTCTGTGGGTTAACTATTCAAAAGGTGGTTATGAGTTGTAGCGTGAATTATCACAAATATATTGTTTTACTGTTTTATATCACTAGTATAATGAAGTTTGGTGTTAGTTTTCACTATTGTCGGTAAAGTTTCTGTAGTTTTAGTTAGAAAAGTGTTTAATTCATTTAACTCTCGCTTCACTGGTATTAGTAGGTAACTGTAGTACCATTTTCTACACGGTTTTAAGGAACGTTATATTACACAACATAGCTTGATATTCAACAAAAGACTAAACTAACTTCCTTCATGTTAGTTAAAATCTGGCCCAGTTAATCTTTGAAAAAGTATTGTTAAAATATTTTGATTTCCCATACACATGATACAAAATTACATTATATATGGAATTTATTTATTTTATTCATCACCTTCATGAATTATGAACCTTATCATTGGTTTAATCATCTCATTCCTTTTAAATTGATATATTATAGTTGACATTTTGTAGAAATTACCAAATTTCTCTCTTTTTGGAAATCTAGGCTCAAAAATTGGTTTCCACCTTCATATAATTTTTTTTTTTTTAATTGTTATTAATACTATCATAATAAATTTTAATTAGTCATATTTCTCTTCCTTTCCTTAAATACATATAAATTGAACCTTTGAACTGGTTTTTTATGTTAATCTCTGAATTTGACATTGCTCTTTAAAATTAATTAATTTATATATTTTGAAAATTTACAATATTATAAGGTATATTTCCTTATTATCACTTTAACTCATAGGATCATTCACAGTAGTGGTTAACTGATTTACCTTACCTAAATCTTGCTAGTTTACAGGAATTATAAGTGAATTAAATGGTTTATATGGCTTCTGTGTATTCACCACATGGCCTAGAGTTTAGAATTTTACATTTCTGTCTTTCTCAAATAAATTTAATCCTGCTCCTCCTCTGACTTTACATAGTTATTATTACATGAAAATAAAACGTTTTACAAACCCATTGTGAGGTGTAGTATTTGATTAATACTACTGTTATATAAAAAATAATAATGAACATCATTCAGCATTCTAAGATTGAACATATTGCTGACATGGTTTGAAAACATACATTTAACTCCTTTTTAATTAACACAGCATACCTACTGAAACATTATTAATGGTATGTATGCTGTTATTTGGCAAACATAATTCATTTTAAACACATATAAATCTTATTTACTAAAAATTCTTATAAACCTATTGAGTTCATGGCTGTGAACTAATAGCCATTTTAAACAATTTAAACCTATGAACATAAATTAATGCCAGTCCTTTCTGGTCTAAACCATTATTATCTATTATCCCCTTCATCAGTAAACATGTCCACCCATACTCTAGTTATTATCATTTTTACAAATGTCTTGTAATAACAGAGTTACATTAAAATAATAAAATATTGGAAATCTTCCATTTTATTATTTTATGATGATATGTATTGAAGCTTTACGAGATTTAATTAAATTTATTACTGTGTAAATATTGATTGTTTTACTACTTTTCGTGAATTTCCAGGGTCTCGTCAGGTGTACTCATTAGCAGAGAGAAACAGGTGAACGCAAATGACCAACACACATTGATGGTTATCGAACACTTTTCATTTTATTTGACTAACTCCCATTTCGTCAATTTCTATTATACTATTTGATTTTACTTATACTTATATACTTATGACCATTAGCCATACTCTCAAGATTTACTAATTTAAATACATGTATATAAACTTACGCCTACTTATGATATAACGGAAACCAGCGCTTCATAATATATATACAATTAAACAAAAACCCCCACACTCGCTCACATACTATCCCCGGATCCTAAATACGTTATAATTTATAAAAAAAACCAGCATTTTAATTAATTTCGAAATGTCTACTTTCCTGTTAATGCGGAGAAGTTCAACAACTGGGGTGTCTCCTCATGGCGTACACTGTTTGCTGTTTTATAGTTCTTCTTTTCACATTTTACGGCCGAACTGTCAATTTACTGTAATTAGTCAGTATTATGGATGAATATTTAGCCAAAAAACTGTTTGTATTTTGTAATATATATAAAAGATTCACATTTTGTTGTATGCGGGCCCGCAAAAAACGTTCCGGAACTTTGTATATATGTTGCTCGCGCGAGCGTTGAATTTAGACTGGGAACAGGCTACCGGCGCTAATTTGTGAAGCGGCCGTGGTTGGATGATCAAGTCTTATTGTTCATTGTTTTGTATTCCTCCACCAGCAGACTGTTTTGCTGCTGTGTGTCACAAAACTGCTGTCGTAGACACACCCTGCATAGCAGCGTTATGTAAGGCGCTGACGTAACATTCGCCTGTTGTTTCGTTACATAACTTGTTGACTGGTTTTGTGTCATTTGTTGACCTTGGTACAATTCCAGCTCGTTGATTCTGCGTTATAGAAATTCATGAATAATGAATAAATTAAATTGTCACCCAGCAGTGTTACCACCGTCGCTATTGTCGCTACAACTGAATTTTACCTTTGGTTTATAAATTTTGTCCCTATTGTTGAAAAAATGTTATTTATTTTATAAAAAAAAATACAAATTTCCTTATTACCCCAGGTAGGCCAAAATGCCACATTACAGTATTATTGAATATAAAAGTTGTTATATAGCATATTGATAAGTCATAGTATCACTAACTTTAAGTTTATTGTATTTCCAAAAACACTTGCACAAGTTCACTTTCACTGGTGGTTCTGATATTTTGAGTCTTATTATCTCAGACCAGACCTTTAGTAATCATGGACGGTTAAGACTTGTTTATTTTCTTTATCACACAATAGCTGTAGTTGGTTCACTTCTTATTATACTAGACAACACTTTTGATTTCTTAATAATTACATTTTTATAGGATTTTGGGATGTTATACTTTCTTTTTAATTGTCTCTATGGGTTTGGGGTTGATGGTATTTAATAATAGGTTTTATAACGGTGTTTCTTTAATACTATTTCTTCCTCTCTTCTTGTCTTCTTTCTTGTCTTTCTTCTTATCTTCTTTCTTGTCTTCACTCTTGTCTTTCTTCTGGTCTTCCTTCTTCTTGTCTTCTTGTCTTCATTCTTCACTCTTGGGTAAACCAAGGTACTTCGTGTTATCTCGACTGATGTTTAGTTTGGAGCATCGAATTTATTTACTGATACTGACTTTGCTCTTCGCTAAAGGTTTCAGGGTATTGTTTACTTCCTGATCATAAATTTTATTCTTCCTTCTTCTTGTGTTTGGGGTATTTTGGTGTTTCGCCACTCTTAAACCGATTCTCTTTTCTTGATATTGTGTTATCTAATTTGTTTACTGCTCCTAGCTTCCTGGGTAAATTCCTGATTTTATAATATGAGTTGCTTTCAATAATTTCTTTGATTTCATTCAATTTCATTTGATTTTATATTAACATATGTGGTGTAATTAATTTTTATTATTTTATATGAATTAATAAATAGTGGATTTTCTGTCACGCTACAGAATGCCCTTCTCCAGAAGTGATTTTTTCAGACTATACTTGCTTTGTCTGAAACAATTGCTTATGATAATTATTGTAGTTTTGTTATTATTCTTGACTTCCTTCCATTTTAAAAATTCTCTTATATTTATTTGAGCTTATATCCTTCTCATTCTCACTTGATCTTCCTCGATAGTAATAGTCATCTGAGTTTCATATTTATTATTTCATTTTCATATTTCTTCTTAGTATTTTCTCCTTGGGATATTTCCTCCCTATCGTTCCCTACTTTGTGAGCTGGTTCAGTTCAGAGAGGCACTGTACGCTACTTCCTCTGCTGTCCAATACTTCACACATATTTGAGTACAGAGGCAAATCATCTCTGCTCAAAAAACATATTAATACTGCTGGAATTATCTACAGACAGATTTAAAAAATTATTCAGAATAGTACACATTTGTTACTATTTAAAAAAAAATATCTTTGGGATACTTCACTTATTACTTATTATATTTCTCAGAGATTTTAATATTCCTATCTCAGTTGTTCTTCTGACTCTTTAACTTGATGTTTCATTCATTTGATATTATGGTAGGAAGCTCTTCTATTATTACATTCTTCAACTTTCCTTATCATATAAAGCTTTTGGTTATAAATTCTTTATTACCTTCTGGTTTTTTTATTATAATCTGCATTGTTTATAGTAGCATATATTTATGACATTTTTATTTTATTGCTCTGTTTTTATTATTTCCACTTGTTCTATTTTCTAGAACTTTCTTACAACTGTCATTATCACAATTGACATTTAATTCATAAATCATTTTATATTAATTCGTTTAATTACATATATCTTTGATATTATTCTCACATTATTCCTGTCATGGTTATTATCCTTTCGAAAGAATGTTTTTTATTAATTTTATAATGAGGTCATAATTTCTCCTCATACCACTTCAAAGTTTTATTATCTCATAATTCCACATAAGTTTTTGTATTTTATTATGTTCAATCACTCAAATCGTATCACACGGTTTATTTCCTTTCGTATCCCTTTATGGATAGTTTTTCACACTTTATTTTGAAATTAGACATGATCATATTTCTCCAGAATTATTTGTTTTAATTCTAAAGTCTGTTTCCTTTATTCATCCCATTATGATCCTTTATAAACATGGTAAATATATTTTATGCTTACCATAAATATGGTATTAAATCTTTTCTGTTTATTTCACCCAAGTGTTTTATTAACAATTGGTCGGTAAGTTGTACTTACTCTTGGTTTGGAAACTTGATTTATACACAATTCAAATTCATTCTTCTTATATTATTCCATAAAGTTTTCTCAGATAATTTGTATGTAATGTGGGCTTGCTTTCTTTTTAAATTTAGTTGTTTTCAATTCAAAATTCTTTTTATATTTCTGCAAAATGGTTTTTCTCAAATACTTGGTTAGTAATGTGGTCTTACATTGTTTTAAAATTTGGATGAGTCAAAATTCTTCTTTTATATTCTTGTCATAAAGTTTTTCAAATTTTTAGTTAGTAAGGTGATCTTACACTTGTTTGGAATTTATTTGAATTATTTCAGTCTATTCCTTTTATCCTTCTATAAAGTTTTCTTCAAATGCTTGGTATGTAAGGTGATCTTACAATTGTTTTGGAATTTGGATTATTAAGTCCAAATTCTTCTTCTTATATCTTTCCAAATAGTTTTTCTTAAAATAATGTATGTAATGTGGTATTACCTTATTTTTGAATTTAGTTGATTTATAAATTCTTCTTCTTCTCTTTCCAAAATGTTTCTTTTAAATAATTGTATGTAATTTGGTATTACATTATTTTTAGAATTTTGAGGGTTTCTAAATTCTTTTTCTTCTCTTTCCAAAATGTTTCTTTTAAATAATTGTATGTAATTTGGTATTACATTATTTTTAGAATTTTGAGGGTTTGGTATTACATTATTTTTGAATTTAGTTGATTTCTAAATTCTTTTTCTTCTCTTTCCAAAATGTTTCTTTTAAATAATTGTATGTAATTTGGTATTACATTATTTTTAGAATTTTGAGGGTTTCTAAATTCTTTTTCTTCTCTTTCCAAAATGTTTCTTTTAAATAATTGTATGTAATTTGGTATTACATTATTTTTTAGAATTTAAGGGTTATGGCTCATAAAATTTCTTTATGGATGCCTGGTTAAAGACACCCTTAACTTTATTGGAACCCATCTCCTTAATTTCGTACGTGTTGTTGTTATTGTTCTTAGAGACAATATAGGGACCAGTGTACAGAAGCAATAACTTTTTTGTTATCCCTTCTAAGGAACTGGGCAATTCCCTATTCTTCAACAACACCTTCTCTCCAACGGTATAAGTAATAATCTTACCCATGCTTTTATTGTATTTATTCCGCCGTTTCTCCTGATCTTCGGCCACCTTATTATGAAATTGAACTTTATTAAATATATACTTATGCTCTCTTGGGAACTCCAATATTTCCTCGATCTCCCTTGGGGGTTGTCTTTCGTACATGGCGGAGTATGGGGTTATTCCTATGGCTGGGTGGTATGCCAGGTTGAGGAATTCTTCAGTGGCCTCCAAGTATTCTTGCCACCTCCTCTGCTGATCGTGGCAATACGTTCTTAATAGGCGCCCCACCTCTCGCAAGACTCTTTCGGCCGAGTTACTGCTCGGGTGGTATACCGAAGTCTTATAGGTATGAACCCCCATTGACAGTAGTGTATCCCGCCATTTCCTCCCCTTGAATTGTGTTCCGTGGTCGGTTATGATCGACACTGGTTTTCCGACGGTTGGGAAGTACTGGTTGGTCAGGATGTCCTTTAGGTAGTTGCACCCGATGACTGTGATACGATTATTATTATTTATACTATTACACTCATTATTATGATTATACCCAGTATTTAGGAGGAGTAACGGGTTCTGGCGATTTATTACTGCCTGTGCCCGTTTAAAGGCTCGACATCGTTGTTCCTTTGTGCCATACTAGTTGAAGCATCATTTGGGATGCTTAGAGTGGGCCCCTGTCGATCTGTCCTATGGTCTTCCGGTCGTTTGTGGTTAGACCTCCGTTCAGCATCGTCTAAACTAGTACTCCTTCTCGTCGGATAGTACCTTGGTTGGTCCCGTTCTAGGCTCCTCCGCCTGTCTTCATATCCACGGTAGCTGTTTCTTCGATTGTTGTTGTATCTTCGCTGTCGATCATCTGTGGCTCGTATGAAATTCACTCGTGGGCGGGGAAACCTATTATTAACGGGATTACCATTATTTGGACCTGCACGATTATTATTATTATGGTAACGATCATTACCATAATTGGGGCTTCTCTGACTATTTTGGTTATGAGGGTAGGGATTTCGGTTACCCTGATAACCATTAGAGGGTCGACTCGGGTTCACATGGTTTGGACGTGTATTATTATTATTATTTTGATTAGTAGTGCTAAAGTTATTATTATTGTTAAAACTATTATTCTGCGGGTATGCCCGGCCTCCTTGGTACCCAGTGTTGGTGTTGTTCATACCCTGGTTGTTGTTCGGATACGTCCTTGGTTCGGGCCCATCATTTCTTCTCCGGCTCTGTCGGTAGTAGTCTTCGTTTTCGTGGTTTTCGAGGAGTTCGGTCATTGCCTGGATTGTTTTTATTTGGCTGCCGCTCCTTGCACGAATTACCTCTTCGTCATAATGGTATGACAACTTATTTATTAGGCACTCCTCAGGTATGGCCGGTTCTAAATGCTTGGCCATACATATCTTGCCGAGGAAATAAGCTGTCATCGAACTACCGACTTGTGGTTTGTAGTGGCCGTGGCATATATTATCTCTTATCAAGTTTTGAGTCGTCTCCGACCAGTACTTCGCCTTGAAGAGGCTCTTAAATTGCTGATAACTTTCGATGTCGCTCCGGTTGGCCATCCACCAATGGTCATTCACCTCCCGAAACGATTTGTCTAGGATTTCCCGGTTCTAGACCCACCGGTTCCCTCTATGTTTTTCTAGGTATTCCTCTATGCGTGCCAAGAATTCCATGGGCTTCCGTTTATACTGCCGGAAATTAAGCCACTCTCTGTTTTCTGACATTGGGAAATGATTGTAACCAGTTGGTCTGTTCCTTATCAATTCTGTCTCCTCCTGGCTCTGACGCACTTGTCTCGTGATGTTCGTCATAGCGGCTTCCACGCCGTCGCATCTTTCGGTTACATGTGTCCGCACTTTATTCATTTCTTCCAGGGCAAATTTCTTGTTTTCTTCCAGTTTCGTTTCCTGTTGTTCCTTGACATGTGTAATCTCTTTATGTATTACCTCCCGGACTTCCAGCACTGCGTTTTCTGTCTGACGACATCTTTCGTCTACTTCCCTGATCTGCTGGTTTACAACCACGACTTCCTGTTCTAATTTTTTGACTATGGATTTCTTCGTCTCTGTTATCTTTTTATTTAACTCCTCTTTTGCCAACTCTATTCTCTCGTCTACCTTATTCATGCTCTCCTGGTTGACTTCCCTTAGTTCTTCTCTTAACCTTTGATTATTCTCGTCCATCTTCTCCTCCATTTTCTGATTATTTTCCTCCAACTTTTCCCTTAGTTGCTGATTGTCGTTTTCCATTTCCCTACTCGTTTCCTCCATTTTCTCTTCCAACTTCTTACTCAAATTCTTACTATTTTCTTCCATACTTTCTTTACTGGATTTGAATTCTTCCATCATTTGCCTGAATATTAGTTGCATTGTTATGTTCTCTGTTTGTGATGGTTTCTCCTTCCCTGGGACATTGACTTCCCTTGTCTGCATTGTTACTTCAGGTTGTTCTTCTGGTGGTGCGGTTTGTTTCGGTTCCACCGGGGTTACTAACACTTCCGGATCCTCCACGGGTGTTGCCTCCTTATCCCCCATGTCAACTTCTTTTTCGGCCTCTGCCGCCCTCTTTTTCGAAGTAGCTCGTCTTTGCATTTTTCTTCTGTCTCTATTAATTAATCGCTGCCAGGCTTATCTTATCAAGCCCTCTATGTTGGACGCCACTTTGTAACTAGACCCTGTATGCTGCGGTCTTTACAAAAAAAAAAAAAAAATAAAGAGAAAATTTTATTTCAAAAAAAAAATTTTCAATAAAAAATTTTGTTTATGTTTTAATTAATGTCTGTAATTGTAAAATAATCCTAGTTTAATGTTCTGTTAAAAATTTCAATAATTAAGAAGGTGTTTATTAATTATTTAGTACTTCTGGAAGATCTGAACCAATTCCGGAGTTAATCAGATTAACTCCGGTCAGCAATCGATATATGATTTTTCATGCTGGTCCTATATCTCACTGTAAAAAAAATATTTTCTTCTTCTTGAAGTCTCGTGGCATTAGTAAATAAACCTTAAATTAGCATGTGAAATAATAATAGGTACAAACAATTGAAATAAATGGATTTATTAACAAATTCAATAAATAATCGATTTTTAATCGATTGGGAGCAATTATCGACTCCGTCTCAGGGAATTATCGATTCGTTCATACAGTGGAAAAAATTATTACAAGTATTATATAAAAAAGGTTCTTGGAGCGATTATATTAATAGTCAGAGAAGGGTAACGAGAAAGTATAACATTAACAATTAAAGTAATTTCAAAAATTATTATTTAACAATATTTAAATAATCATGATATAATGTTTAAGAAAGTTGAATCGTCAAACCATATGTAGATGATGACGTCAGGCGATGTGGAAGGCAGAGATTCGTATTTTCAAAGATGGCCGCTCCTAGATATGGCGAGGTTACTGGGAATGTCGTCGTGTTAAAATCTCACAGCAAAATTACCTTCATAAATGTTTTAAATGTCCCCGCACTGGTGTAATCTGTCTAATAGGTTGTTTGGTGTGTTCTGAAGAAGTGTTCCGTGTATACTTGTGTTAATTATGTTATTTGATTCGTGTTCACTTCTGTGGGTTAACTATTCAAAAGGTGGTTATGAGTTGTAGCGTGAATTATCACAAATATATTGTTTTACTGTTTTATATCACTAGTATAATGAAGTTTGGTGTTAGTTTTCACTATTGTCGCTAAAGTTTCTGTAGTTTTAGTTAGAAAAGTGTTTAATTCATTTAACTCTCGCTTCACTGGTATTAGTAGGTAACTGTAGTACCATTTTCTACACGGTTTTAAGGAACGTTATATTACACAACATAGCTTGATATTCAACAAAAGACTAAACTAACTTCCTTCATGTTAGTTAAAATCTGGCCCAGTTAATCTTTGAAAAAGTATTGTTAAAATATTTTGATTTCCCATACACATGATACAAAATTACATTATATATGGAATTTATTTATTTTATTCATCACCTTCATGAATTATGAACCTTATCATTGGTTTAATCATCTCATTCCTTTTAAATTGATATATTATAGTCCATATCTGTTGACATTTTGTAGAAATTAGCAAATTTCTCTCTTTTTGGAAATCTAGGCTCAAAAATTGGTTTCTGCCTTCATATAATTTTTTTTTTAATAATTTTTAATACTATCATAATAAATTTTAATTAGTCATATTTCTCTTCCTTTCCTTAAATACATATAAATTGAACCTTTGAACTGGTTTTTTATGTTAATCTCTGAATTTGACATTGCTCTTTAAAATTAATTAATTTATATATTTTGAAAATTTACAATATTTTAAGGTATATTTCCTTATTATCACTTTAACTCATAGGATCATTCACAGTAGTGGTTAACTGATTTACCTTACCTAAATCTTGCTAGTTTACAGGAATTATAAGTGAATTAAATGGTTTATATGGCTTCTGTGAATTCACCACATGGCCTAGAGTTTAGAATTTTACATTTCTGTCTTTCTCAAATAAATTTAATCCTACTCCTCCTCTGACTTTACATAGTTATTATTACATGAAAATAAAACGTTTTACAAACCCATTGTGAGGTGTAGTATTTGATTAATACTACTGTTATATAAAAAATAATAATGAACATCATTCAGCATTCTAAGATTGAACATATTGCTGACATGGTTTGAAAACATACATTTAACTCCTTTTTAATTAACACAGCATACCTACTGAAACATTATTAATGGTATGTATGCTGTTATTTGGCAAACATAATTCATTTTAAACACATATAAATCTTATTTACTAAAAATTCTTATAAACCTATTGAGTTCATGGCTGTGAACTAATAGCCATTTTAAACAATTTAAACCTATGAACATAAATTAATGCCAGTCCTTTCTGGTCTAAACCATTATTATCTATTATCCCCTTCATCAGTAAACATGTCCACCCATACTCTAGTTATTATCATTTTTACAAATGTCTTGTAATAACAGAGTTACATTAAAATAATAAAATATTGGAAATCTTCCATTTTATTATTTTATGATGATATGTATTGAAGCTTTACGAGATTTAATTAAATTTATTACTGTGTAAATATTGATTGTTTTACTACTTTTCGTGAATTTCCAGGGTCTCGTCAGGTGTACTCATTAGCAGAGAGAAACAGGTGAACGCAAATGACCAACACACATTGATGGTTATCGAACACTTTTCATTTTATTTGACTAACTCCCATTTCGTCAATTTCTATTATACTATTTGATTTTACTTATACTTATATACTTATGACCATTAGCCATACTCTCAAGATTTACTAATTTAAATACACGTATATAAACTTACGCCTACTTATGATATAACGGAAACCAGCGCTTCATAATATATATACAATTAAACAAAAACCCCCACACTCGCTCACATACTATCCCCGGATCCTAAATACGTTATAATTTATAAAAAAAACCAGCATTTTAATTAATTTCGAAATGTCTACTTTCCTGTTAATGCGGAGAAGTTCAACAACTGGGGTGTCTCCTCATGGCGTACACTGTTTGCTGTTTTATAGTTCTTCTTTTCACATTTTATGGCCGAACTGTCAATTTACTGTAATTAGTCAGTATTATGGATGAATATTTAGCCAAAAAACTGTTTGTATTTTGTAATATATATAAAAGATTCACATTTTGTTGTATGCGGGCCCGCAAAAAACGTTCCGGAACTTTGTATATATGTTGCTCGCGCGAGCGTTGAATTTAGACTGGAAACAGGCTACCGGCGCTAATTTGTGAAGCGGCCGTGGTTGGATGATCAAGTCTTATTGTTCATTGTTTTGTATTCCTCCACCAGCAGACTGTTTTGCTGCTGTGTGTCACAAAACTGCTGTCGTAGACACACCCTGCATAGCAGCGTTATGTAAGGCGCTGACGTAACATTCGCCTGTTGTTTCGTTACATAACTTGTTGACTGGTTTTGTGTCATTTGTTGACCTTGGTACAATTCCAGCTCGTTGATTCTGCGTTATAGAAATTCATGAATAATGAATAAATTAAATTGTCACCCAGCAGTGTTACCACCGTCGCTATTGTCGCTACAACTGAATTTTACCTTTGGTTTATAAATTTTGTCCCTATTGTTGAAAAAATGTTATTTATTTTATAAAAAAAAAAATACAAATTTCCTTATTACCCCAGGTAGGCCAAAATGCCACATTACAGTATTATTGAATATAAAAGTTGTTATATAGCATATTGATAAGTCATAGTATCACTAACTTTAAGTTTATTGTATTTCCAAAAACACTTGCACAAGTTCACTTTCACTGGTGGTTCTGATATTTTGAGTCTTATTATCTCAGACCAGACCTTTAGTAATCATGGACTGTTAAGACTTGTTTATTTTCTTTATCACACAATAGCTGTAGTTGGTTCACTTCTTATTATACTAGACAACACTTTTGATTTCTTAATAATTACATTTTTATAGGATTTTGGGATGTTATACTTTCTTTTTAATTGTCTCTATGGGTTTGGGGTTGATGGTATTTAATAATAGGTTTTATAACGGTGTTTCTTTAATACTATTTCTTCCTCTCTTCTTGTCTTCTTTCTTGTCTTTCTTCTTATCTTCTTTCTTGTCTTCACTCTTGTCTTTCTTCTGGTCTTCCTTCTTCTTGTCTTCTTGTCTTCATTCTTCACTCTTGGGTAAACCAAGGTACTTCGTGTTATCTCGACTGATGTTTAGTTTGGAGCATCGAATTTATTTACTGATACTGACTTTGCTCTTCGCTAAAGGTTTCAGGGTATTGTTTACTTCCTGATCATAAATTTTATTCTTCCTTCTTCTTGTGTTTGGGGTATTTTGGTGTTTCGCCACTCTTAAACCGATTCTCTTTTCTTGATATTGTGTTATCTAATTTGTTTACTGCTCCTAGCTTCCTGGGTAAATTCCTGATTTTATAATATGAGTTGCTTTCAATAATTTCTTTGATTTCATTCAATTTCATTTGATTTTATATTAACATATGTGGTGTAATTAATTTTTATTATTTTATATGAATTAATAAATAGTGGATTTTCTGTCACGCTACAGAATGCCCTTCTCCAGAAGTGATTTTTTCAGACTATACTTGCTTTGTCTGAAACAATTGCTTATGATAATTATTGTAGTTTTGTTATTATTCTTGACTTCCTTCCATTTTAAAAATTCTCTTATATTTATTTGAGCTTATATCCTTCTCATTCTCACTTGATCTTCCTCGATAGTAATAGTCATCTGAGTTTCATATTTATTATTTCATTTTCATATTTCTTCTTAGTATTTTCTCCTTGGGATATTTCCTCCCTATCGTTCCCTACTTTGTGAGCTGGTTCAGTTCAGAGAGGCACTGTACGCTACTTCCTCTGCTGTCCAATACTTCACACATATTTGAGTACAGAGGCAAATCATCTCTGCTCAAAAAACATATTAATACTGCTGGAATTATCTACAGACAGATTTAAAAAATTATTCAGAATAGTACACATTTGTTACTATTTAAAAAAAAATATCTTTGGGATACTTCACTTATTACTTATTATATTTCTCAGAGATTTTAATATTCCTATCTCAGTTGTTCTTCTGACTCTTTAACTTGATGTTTCATTCATTTGATATTATGGTACGAAGCTCTTCTATTATTACATTCTTCAACTTTCCTTATCATATAAAGCTTTTGGTTATAAATTCTTTATTACCTTCTGGTTTTTTTATTATAATCTGCATTGTTTATAGTAGCATATATTTATGACATTTTTATTTTATTGCTCTGTTTTTATTATTTCCACTTGTTCTATTTTCTAGAACTTTCTTACAACTGTCATTATCACAATTGACATTTAATTCATAAATCATTTTATATTAATTCGTTTAATTACATATATCTTTGATATTATTCTCACATTATTCCTGTCATGGTTATTATCCTTTCGAAAGAATGTTTTTTATTAATTTTATAATGAGGTCATAATTTCTCCTCATACCACTTCAAAGTTTTATTATCTCATAATTCCACATAAGTTTTTGTATTTTATTATGTTCAATCACTCAAATCGTATCACACGGTTTATTTCCTTTCGTATCCCTTTATGGATAGTTTTTCACACTTTATTTTGAAATTAGACATGATCATATTTCTCCAGAATTATTTGTTTTAATTCTAAAGTCTGTTTCCTTTATTCATCCCATTATGATCCTTTATAAACATGGTAAATATATTTTATGCTTACCATAAATATGGTATTAAATCTTTTCTGTTTATTTCACCCAAGTGTTTTATTAACAATTGGTCGGTAAGTTGTACTTACTCTTGGTTTGGAAACTTGATTTATACACAATTCAAATTCATTCTTCTTATATTATTCCATAAAGTTTTCTCAGATAATTTGTATGTAATGTGGGCTTGCTTTCTTTTTAAATTTAGTTGTTTTCAATTCAAAATTCTTTTTATATTTCTGCAAAATGGTTTTTCTCAAATACTTGGTTAGTAATGTGGTCTTACATTGTTTTAAAATTTGGATGAGTCAAAATTCTTCTTTTATATTCTTGTCATAAAGTTTTTCAAATTTTTAGTTAGTAAGGTGATCTTACACTTGTTTGGAATTTATTTGAATTATTTCATTCTATTCCTTTTATCCTTCTATAAAGTTTTCTTCAAATGCTTGGTATGTAAGGTGATCTTACAATTGTTTTGGAATTTGGATTATTAAGTCCAAATTCTTCTTCTTATATCTTTCCAAATAGTTTTTCTTAAAATAATGTATGTAATGTGGTATTACCTTATTTTTGAATTTAGTTGATTTATAAATTCTTCTTCTTCTCTTTCCAAAATGTTTCTTTTAAATAATTGTATGTAATTTGGTATTACATTATTTTTAGAATTTTGAGGGTTTCTAAATTCTTTTTCTTCTCTTTCCAAAATGTTTCTTTTAAATAATTGTATGTAATTTGGTATTACATTATTTTTAGAATTTTGAGGGTTTGGTATTACATTATTTTTGAATTTAGTTGATTTCTAAATTCTTTTTCTTCTCTTTCCAAAATGTTTCTTTTAAATAATTGTATGTAATTTGGTATTACATTATTTTTAGAATTTTGAGGGTTTCTAAATTCTTTTTCTTCTCTTTCCAAAATGTTTCTTTTAAATAATTGTATGTAATTTGGTATTACATTATTTTTTAGAATTTAAGGGTTATGGCTCATAAAATTTCTTTATGGATGCCTGGTTAAAGACACCCTTAACTTTATTGGAACCCATCTCCTTAATTTCGTACGTGTTGTTGTTATTGTTCTTAGAGACAATATAGGGACCAGTGTACAGAAGCAATAACTTTTTTGTTATCCCTTCTAAGGAACTGGGCAATTCCCTATTCTTCAACAACACCTTCTCTCCAACGGTATAAGTAATAATCTTACCCATGCTTTTATTGTATTTATTCCGCCGTTTCTCCTGATCTTCGGCCACCTTATTATGAAATTGAACTTTATTAAATATATACTTATGCTCTCTTGGGAACTCCAATATTTCCTCGATCTCCCTTGGGGGTTGTCTTTGGTACATGGCGGAGTATGGGGTTATTCCTATGGCTGGGTGGTATGCCAGGTTGAGGAATTCTTCAGTGGCCTCCAAGTATTCTTGCCACCTCCTCTGCTGATCGTGGCAATACGTTCTTAATAGGCGCCCCACCTCTCGCAAGACTCTTTCGGCCGAGTTACTGCTCGGGTGGTATACCGAAGTCTTATAGGTATGAACCCCCATTGAAAGTAGTGTATCCCGCCATTTCCTCCCCTTGAATTGTGTTCCGTGGTCGGTTATGATCGACACTGGTTTTCCGACGGTTGGGAAGTACTGGTTGGTCAGGATGTCCTTTAGGTAGTTGCACCCGATGACTGTGATACGATTATTATTATTTATACTATTACACTCATTATTATGATTATACCCAGTATTTAGGAGGAGTAACGGGTTCTGGCGATTTATTACTGCCTGTGCCCGTTTAAAGGCTCGACATCGTTGTTCCTTTGTGCCATACTAGTTGAAGCATCATTTGGGATGCTTAGAGTGGGCCCCTGTCGATCTGTCCTATGGTCTTCCGGTCGTTTGTGGTTAGACCTCCGTTCAGCATCGTCTAAACTAGTACTCCTTCTCGTCGGATAGTACCTTGGTTGGTCCCGTTCTAGGCTCCTCCGCCTGTCTTCATATCCACGGTAGCTGTTTCTTCGATTGTTGTTGTATCTTCGCTGTCGATCATCTGTGGCTCGTGTGAAATTCACTCGTGGGCGGGGAAACCTATTATTAACGGGATTACCATTATTTGGACCTGCACGATTATTATTATTATGGTAACGATCATTACCATAATTGGGGCTTCTCTGACTATTTTGGTTATGAGGGTAGGGATTTCGGTTACCCTGATAACCATTAGAGGGTCGACTCGGGTTCACATGGTTTGGACGTGTATTATTATTATTATTTTGATTAGTAGTGCTAAAGTTATTATTATTGTTAAAACTATTATTCTGCGGGTATGCCCGGCCTCCTTGGTACCCAGTGTTGGTGTTGTTCATACCCTGGTTGTTGTTCGGATACGTCCTTGGTTCGGGCCCATCATTTCTTGTCCGGCTCTGTCGGTAGTAGTCTTCGTTTTCGTGGTTTTCGAGGAGTTCGGTCATTGCCTGGATTGTTTTTATTTGGCTGCCGCTCCTTGCACGAATTACCTCTTCGTCATAATGGTATGACAACTTATTTATTAGGCACTCCTCAGGTATGGCCGGTTCTAAATGCTTGGCCATACATACCTTGCCGAGGAAATAAGCTGTCATCGAACTACCGACTTGTGGTTTGTAGTGGCCGTGGCATATATTATCTCTTATCAAGTTTTGAGTCGTCTCCGACCAGTACTTCGCCTTGAAGAGGCTCTTAAATTGCTGATAACTTTCGATGTCGCTCCGGTTGGCCATCCACCAATGGTCATTCACCTCCCGAAACGATTTGTCTAGGATTTCCCGGTTCTAGACCCACCGGTTCCCTCTATGTTTTTCTAGGTATTCCTCTATGCATGCCAAGAATTCCATGGGCTTCCGTTTATACTGCCGGAAATTAAGCCACTCTCTGTTTTCTGACATTGGGAAATGATTGTAACCAGTTGGTCTGTTCCTTATCAATTCTGTCTCCTCCTGGCTCTGACGCACTTGTCCCGTGATGTTCGTCATAGCGGCTTCCACACCGTCGCATCTTTCGGTTACATGTGTCCGCACTTTATTCATTTCTTCCAGGGCAAATTTCTTGTTTTCTTCCAGTTTCGTTTCCTGTTGTTCCTTGACATGTGTAATCTCTTTATGTATTACCTCCCGGACTTCCAGCACTGCGTTTTCTGTCTGACGACATCTTTCGTCTACTTCCCTGATCTGCTGGTTTACAACCACGACTTCCTGTTCTAATTTTTTGACTATGGATTTCTTCGTCTCTGTTATCTTTTTATTTAACTCCTCTTTTGCTAACTCTATTCTCTCGTCTACCTTATTCATGCTCTCCTGGTTGACTTCCCTTAGTTCTTCTCTTAACCTTTGATTATTCTCATCCATCTTCTCCTCCATTTTCTGATTATTTTCCTCCAACTTTTCCCTTAGTTGCTGATTGTCGTTTTCCATTTCCCTACTCGTTTCCTCCATTTTCTCTTCCAACTTCTTACTCAAATTCTTACTATTTTCTTCCATACTTTCTTTACTGGATTTGAATTCTTCCATCATTTGCCTGAATATTAGTTGCATTGTTATGTTCTCTGTTTGTGATGGTTTCTCCTTCCCTGGGACATTGACTTCCCTTGTCTGCATTGTTACTTCAGGTTGTTCTTCTGGTGGTGCGGTTTGTTTTGGTTCCACCGGGGTTACTAACACTTCCGGATCCTCCACGGGTGTTGCCTCCTTATCCCCCATGTCAACTTCTTTTTCGGCCTCTGCCGCCCTCTTTTTCGAAGTAGCTCGTCTTTGCATTTTTCTTCTGTCTCTATTAATTAATCCCTGCCAGGCTTATCTTATCAAGCCCTCTATGTTGGACGCCACTTTGTAACTAGACCCTGTATGCTGCGGTCTTTACAAAAAAAAAAAAATAAATAAAGAGAAAATTTTATTTCAAAAAAAAAATTTTCAATAAAAAATTTTGTTTATGTTTTAATTAATGTCTGTAATTGTACAATAATCCTAGTTTAATGTTCTGTTAAAAATTTCAATAATTAAGAAGGTGTTTATTAATTATTTAGTACTTCTGGAAGATCTGAACCAAGTCCGGAGTTAATCAGATTAACTCCGGTCAGCAATCGATATATGATTTTTCATGCTGGTCCTATATCTCACTGTAAAAAAAATATTTTCTTCTTCTTGAAGTCTCGTGGCATTAATAAATAAACCTTAAATTAGCATGTGAAATAATAATAGGTACAAACAATTGAAATAAATGGATTTATTAACAAATTCAATAAATAATCGATTTTTAATAGATTGGGAGCAATTATCGACTCCGTCTCAGGGAATTATCGATTCGTTCATACAGTGGAAAAAATTATTACAAGTAATATATAAAAAAGGTTCTTGGAGCGATTATATTAATAGTCAGAGAAGGGTAACGAGAAAGTATAACATTAACAATTAAAGTAATTTCAAAAATTATTATTTAACAATATTTAAATAATCATGATATAATGTTTAAGAAAGTTGAATCGTCAAACCATATGTAGATGATGACGTCAGGCGATGTGGAAGGCAGAGATTCGTATTTTCAAAGATGGCCGCTCCTAGATATGGCGAGGTTACTGGGAATGTCGTCGTGTTAAAATCTCACAGCAAAATTACCTTCATAAATGTTTTAAATGTCCCCGCACTGGTGTAATCTGTCTAATAGGTTGTTTGGTGTGTTCTGAAGAAGTGTTCCGTGTATACTTGTGTTAATTATGTTATTTGATTCGTGTTCACTTCTGTGGGTTAACTATTCAAAAGGTGGTTATGAGTTGTAGCGTGAATTATCACAAATATATTGTTTTACTGTTTTATATCACTAGTATAATGAAGTTTGGTGTTAGTTTTCACTATTGTCGCTAAAGTTTCTGTAGTTTTAGTTAGAAAAGTGTTTAATTCATTTAACTCTCGCTTCACTGGTATTAGTAGGTAACTGTAGTACAATTTTCTACACGGTTTTAAGGAACGTTATATTACACAACATAGCTTGATATTCAACAAAAGACTAAACTAACTTCCTTCATGTTAGTTAAAATCTGGCCCAGTTAATCTTTGAAAAAGTATTGTTAAAATATTTTGATTTCCCATACACATGATACAAAATTACATTATATATGGAATTTATTTATTTTATTCATCACCTTCATGAATTATGAACCTTATCATTGGTTTAATCATCTCATTCCTTTTAAATTGATATATTATAGTCCATATCTGTTGACATTTTGTAGAAATTAGCAAATTTCTCTCTTTTTGGAAATCTAGGCTCAAAAATTGGTTTCTGCCTTCATATAATTTTTTTTTTAATAATTTTTAATACTATCATAATAAATTTTAATTAGTCATATTTCTCTTCCTTTCCTTAAATACATATAAATTGAACCTTTGAACTGGTTTTTTATGTTAATCTCTGAATTTGACATTGCTCTTTAAAATTAATTAATTTATATATTTTGAAAATTTACAATATTTTAAGGTATATTTCCTTATTATCACTTTAACTCATAGGATCATTCACAGTAGTGGTTAACTGATTTACCTTACCTAAATCTTGCTAGTTTACAGGAATTATAAGTGAATTAAATGGTTTATATGGCTTCTGTGAATTCACCACATGGCCTAGAGTTTAGAATTTTACATTTCTGTCTTTCTCAAATAAATTTAATCCTACTCCTCCTCTGACTTTACATAGTTATTATTACATGAAAATAAAACGTTTTACAAACCCATTGTGAGGTGTAGTATTTGATTAATACTACTGTTATATAAAAAATAATAATGAACATCATTCAGCATTCTAAGATTGAACATATTGCTGACATGGTTTGAAAACATACATTTAACTCCTTTTTAATTAACACAGCATACCTACTGAAACATTATTAATGGTATGTATGCTGTTATTTGGCAAACATAATTCATTTTAAACACATATAAATCTTATTTACTAAAAATTCTTATAAACCTATTGAGTTCATGGCTGTGAACTAATAGCCATTTTAAACAATTTAAACCTATGAACATAAATTAATGCCAGTCCTTTCTGGTCTAAACCATTATTATCTATTATCCCCTTCATCAGTAAACATGTCCACCCATACTCTAGTTATTATCATTTTTACAAATGTCTTGTAATAACAGAGTTACATTAAAATAATAAAATATTGGAAATCTTCCATTTTATTATTTTATGATGATATGTATTGAAGCTTTACGAGATTTAATTAAATTTATTACTGTGTAAATATTGATTGTTTTACTACTTTTCGTGAATTTCCAGGGTCTCGTCAGGTGTACTCATTAGCAGAGAGAAACAGGTGAACGCAAATGACCAACACACATTGATGGTTATCGAACACTTTTCATTTTATTTGACTAACTCCCATTTCGTCAATTTCTATTATACTATTTGATTTTACTTATACTTATATACTTATGACCATTAGCCATACTCTCAAGATTTACTAATTTAAATACACGTATATAAACTTACGCCTACTTATGATATAACGGAAACCAGCGCTTCATAATATATATACAATTAAACAAAAACCCCCACACTCGCTCACATACTATCCCCGGATCCTAAATACGTTATAATTTATAAAAAAAACCAGCATTTTAATTAATTTCGAAATGTCTACTTTCCTGTTAATGCGGAGAAGTTCAACAACTGGGGTGTCTCCTCATGGCGTACACTGTTTGCTGTTTTATAGTTCTTCTTTTCACATTTTATGGCCGAACTGTCAATTTACTGTAATTAGTCAGTATTATGGATGAATATTTAGCCAAAAAACTGTTTGTATTTTGTAATATATATAAAAGATTCACATTTTGTTGTATGCGGGCCCGCAAAAAACGTTCCGGAACTTTGTATATATGTTGCTCGCGCGAGCGTTGAATTTAGACTGGAAACAGGCTACCGGCGCTAATTTGTGAAGCGGCCGTGGTTGGATGATCAAGTCTTATTGTTCATTGTTTTGTATTCCTCCACCAGCAGACTGTTTTGCTGCTGTGTGTCACAAAACTGCTGTCGTAGACACACCCTGCATAGCAGCGTTATGTAAGGCGCTGACGTAACATTCGCCTGTTGTTTCGTTACATAACTTGTTGACTGGTTTTGTGTCATTTGTTGACCTTGGTACAATTCCAGCTCGTTGATTCTGCGTTATAGAAATTCATGAATAATGAATAAATTAAATTGTCACCCAGCAGTGTTACCACCGTCGCTATTGTCGCTACAACTGAATTTTACCTTTGGTTTATAAATTTTGTCCCTATTGTTGAAAAAATGTTATTTATTTTATAAAAAAAAAAATACAAATTTCCTTATTACCCCAGGTAGGCCAAAATGCCACATTACAGTATTATTGAATATAAAAGTTGTTATATAGCATATTGATAAGTCATAGTATCACTAACTTTAAGTTTATTGTATTTCCAAAAACACTTGCACAAGTTCACTTTCACTGGTGGTTCTGATATTTTGAGTCTTATTATCTCAGACCAGACCTTTAGTAATCATGGACTGTTAAGACTTGTTTATTTTCTTTATCACACAATAGCTGTAGTTGGTTCACTTCTTATTATACTAGACAACACTTTTGATTTCTTAATAATTACATTTTTATAGGATTTTGGGATGTTATACTTTCTTTTTAATTGTCTCTATGGGTTTGGGGTTGATGGTATTTAATAATAGGTTTTATAACGGTGTTTCTTTAATACTATTTCTTCCTCTCTTCTTGTCTTCTTTCTTGTCTTTCTTCTTATCTTCTTTCTTGTCTTCACTCTTGTCTTTCTTCTGGTCTTCCTTCTTCTTGTCTTCTTGTCTTCATTCTTCACTCTTGGGTAAACCAAGGTACTTCGTGTTATCTCGACTGATGTTTAGTTTGGAGCATCGAATTTATTTACTGATACTGACTTTGCTCTTCGCTAAAGGTTTCAGGGTATTGTTTACTTCCTGATCATAAATTTTATTCTTCCTTCTTCTTGTGTTTGGGGTATTTTGGTGTTTCGCCACTCTTAAACCGATTCTCTTTTCTTGATATTGTGTTATCTAATTTGTTTACTGCTCCTAGCTTCCTGGGTAAATTCCTGATTTTATAATATGAGTTGCTTTCAATAATTTCTTTGATTTCATTCAATTTCATTTGATTTTATATTAACATATGTGGTGTAATTAATTTTTATTATTTATATGAATTAATAAATAGTGGATTTTCTGTCACGCTACAGAATGCCCTTCTCCAGAAGTGATTTTTTCAGACTATACTTGCTTTGTCTGAAACAATTGCTTATGATAATTATTGTAGTTTTGTTATTATTCTTGACTTCCTTCCATTTTAAAAATTCTCTTATATTTATTTGAGCTTATATCCTTCTCATTCTCACTTGATCTTCCTCGATAGTAATAGTCATCTGAGTTTCATATTTATTATTTCATTTTCATATTTCTTCTTAGTATTTTCTCCTTGGGATATTTCCTCCCTATCGTTCCCTACTTTGTGAGCTGGTTCAGTTCAGAGAGGCACTGTACGCTACTTCCTCTGCTGTCCAATACTTCACACATATTTGAGTACAGAGGCAAATCATCTCTGCTCAAAAAACATATTAATACTGCTGGAATTATCTACAGACAGATTTAAAAAATTATTCAGAATAGTACACATTTGTTACTATTTAAAAAAAAATATCTTTGGGATACTTCACTTATTACTTATTATATTTCTCAGAGATTTTAATATTCCTATCTCAGTTGTTCTTCTGACTCTTTAACTTGATGTTTCATTCATTTGATATTATGGTAGGAAGCTCTTCTATTATTACATTCTTCAACTTTCCTTATCATATAAAGCTTTTGGTTATAAATTCTTTATTACCTTCTGGTTTTTTTATTATAATCTGCATTGTTTATAGTAGCATATATTTATGACATTTTTATTTTATTGCTCTGTTTTTATTATTTCCACTTGTTCTATTTTCTAGAACTTTCTTACAACTGTCATTATCACAATTGACATTTAATTCATAAATCATTTTATATTAATTCGTTTAATTACATATATCTTTGATATTATTCTCACATTATTCCTGTCATGGTTATTATCCTTTCGAAAGAATGTTTTTTATTAATTTTATAATGAGGTCATAATTTCTCCTCATACCACTTCAAAGTTTTATTATCTCATAATTCCACATAAGTTTTTGTATTTTATTATGTTCAATCACTCAAATCGTATCACACGGTTTATTTCCTTTCGTATCCCTTTATGGATAGTTTTTCACACTTTATTTTGAAATTAGACATGATCATATTTCTCCAGAATTATTTGTTTTAATTCTAAAGTCTGTTTCCTTTATTCATCCCATTATGATCCTTTATAAACATGGTAAATATATTTTATGCTTACCATAAATATGGTATTAAATCTTTTCTGTTTATTTCACCCAAGTGTTTTATTAACAATTGGTCGGTAAGTTGTACTTACTCTTGGTTTGGAAACTTGATTTATACACAATTCAAATTCATTCTTCTTATATTATTCCATAAAGTTTTCTCAGATAATTTGTATGTAATGTGGGCTTGCTTTCTTTTTAAATTTAGTTGTTTTCAATTCAAAATTCTTTTTATATTTCTGCAAAATGGTTTTTCTCAAATACTTGGTTAGTAATGTGGTCTTACATTGTTTTAAAATTTGGATGAGTCAAAATTCTTCTTTTATATTCTTGTCATAAAGTTTTTCAAATTTTTAGTTAGTAAGGTGATCTTACACTTGTTTGGAATTTATTTGAATTATTTCATTCTATTCCTTTTATCCTTCTATAAAGTTTTCTTCAAATGCTTGGTATGTAAGGTGATCTTACAATTGTTTTGGAATTTGGATTATTAAGTCCAAATTCTTCTTCTTATATCTTTCCAAATAGTTTTTCTTAAAATAATGTATGTAATGTGGTATTACCTTATTTTTGAATTTAGTTGATTTATAAATTCTTCTTCTTCTCTTTCCAAAATGTTTCTTTTAAATAATTGTATGTAATTTGGTATTACATTATTTTTAGAATTTTGAGGGTTTCTAAATTCTTTTTCTTCTCTTTCCAAAATGTTTCTTTTAAATAATTGTATGTAATTTGGTATTACATTATTTTTAGAATTTTGAGGGTTTGGTATTACATTATTTTTGAATTTAGTTGATTTCTAAATTCTTTTTCTTCTCTTTCCAAAATGTTTCTTTTAAATAATTGTATGTAATTTGGTATTACATTATTTTTAGAATTTTGAGGGTTTCTAAATTCTTTTTCTTCTCTTTCCAAAATGTTTCTTTTAAATAATTGTATGTAATTTGGTATTACATAATTTTTTAGAATTTAAGGGTTATGGCTCATAAAATTTCTTTATGGATGCCTGGTTAAAGACACCCTTAACTTTATTGGAACCCATCTCCTTAATTTCGTACGTGTTGTTGTTATTGTTCTTAGAGACAATATAGGGACCAGTGTACAGAAGCAATAACTTTTTTGTTATCCCTTCTAAGGAACTGGGCAATTCCCTATTCTTCAACAACACCTTCTCTCCAACGGTATAAGTAATAATCTTACCCATGCTTTTATTGTATTTATTCCGCCGTTTCTCCTGATCTTCGGCCACCTTATTATGAAATTGAACTTTATTAAATATATACTTATGCTCTCTTGGGAACTCCAATATTTCCTCGATCTCCCTTGGGGGTTGTCTTTGGTACATGGCGGAGTATGGGGTTATTCCTATGGCTGGGTGGTATGCCAGGTTGAGGAATTCTTCAGTGGCCTCCAAGTATTCTTGCCACCTCCTCTGCTGATCGTGGCAATACGTTCTTAATAGGCGCCCCACCTCTCGCAAGACTCTTTCGGCCGAGTTACTGCTCGGGTGGTATACCGAAGTCTTATAGGTATGAACCCCCATTGAAAGTAGTGTATCCCGCCATTTCCTCCCCTTGAATTGTGTTCCGTGGTCGGTTATGATCGACACTGGTTTTCCGACGGTTGGGAAGTACTGGTTGGTCAGGATGTCCTTTAGGTAGTTGCACCCGATGACTGTGATACGATTATTATTATTTATACTATTACACTCATTATTATGATTATACCCAGTATTTAGGAGGAGTAACGGGTTCTGGCGATTTATTACTGCCTGTGCCCGTTTAAAGGCTCGACATCGTTGTTCCTTTGTGCCATACTAGTTGAAGCATCATTTGGGATGCTTAGAGTGGGCCCCTGTCGATCTGTCCTATGGTCTTCCGGTCGTTTGTGGTTAGACCTCCGTTCAGCATCGTCTAAACTAGTACTCCTTCTCGTCGGATAGTACCTTGGTTGGTCCCGTTCTAGGCTCCTCCGCCTGTCTTCATATCCACGGTAGCTGTTTCTTCGATTGTTGTTGTATCTTCGCTGTCGATCATCTGTGGCTCGTGTGAAATTCACTCGTGGGCGGGGAAACCTATTATTAACGGGATTACCATTATTTGGACCTGCACGATTATTATTATTATGGTAACGATCATTACCATAATTGGGGCTTCTCTGACTATTTTGGTTATGAGGGTAGGGATTTCGGTTACCCTGATAACCATTAGAGGGTCGACTCGGGTTCACATGGTTTGGACGTGTATTATTATTATTATTTTGATTAGTAGTGCTAAAGTTATTATTATTGTTAAAACTATTATTCTGCGGGTATGCCCGGCCTCCTTGGTACCCAGTGTTGGTGTTGTTCATACCCTGGTTGTTGTTCGGATACGTCCTTGGTTCGGGCCCATCATTTCTTGTCCGGCTCTGTCGGTAGTAGTCTTCGTTTTCGTGGTTTTCGAGGAGTTCGGTCATTGCCTGGATTGTTTTTATTTGGCTGCCGCTCCTTGCACGAATTACCTCTTCGTCATAATGGTATGACAACTTATTTATTAGGCACTCCTCAGGTATGGCCGGTTCTAAATGCTTGGCCATACATACCTTGCCGAGGAAATAAGCTGTCATCGAACTACCGACTTGTGGTTTGTAGTGGCCGTGGCATATATTATCTCTTATCAAGTTTTGAGTCGTCTCCGACCAGTACTTCGCCTTGAAGAGGCTCTTAAATTGCTGATAACTTTCGATGTCGCTCCGGTTGGCCATCCACCAATGGTCATTCACCTCCCGAAACGATTTGTCTAGGATTTCCCGGTTCTAGACCCACCGGTTCCCTCTATGTTTTTCTAGGTATTCCTCTATGCATGCCAAGAATTCCATGGGCTTCCGTTTATACTGCCGGAAATTAAGCCACTCTCTGTTTTCTGACATTGGGAAATGATTGTAACCAGTTGGTCTGTTCCTTATCAATTCTGTCTCCTCCTGGCTCTGACGCACTTGTCCCGTGATGTTCGTCATAGCGGCTTCCACACCGTCGCATCTTTCGGTTACATGTGTCCGCACTTTATTCATTTCTTCCAGGGCAAATTTCTTGTTTTCTTCCAGTTTCGTTTCCTGTTGTTCCTTGACATGTGTAATCTCTTTATGTATTACCTCCCGGACTTCCAGCACTGCGTTTTCTGTCTGACGACATCTTTCGTCTACTTCCCTGATCTGCTGGTTTACAACCACGACTTCCTGTTCTAATTTTTTGACTATGGATTTCTTCGTCTCTGTTATCTTTTTATTTAACTCCTCTTTTGCTAACTCTATTCTCTCGTCTACCTTATTCATGCTCTCCTGGTTGACTTCCCTTAGTTCTTCTCTTAACCTTTGATTATTCTCATCCATCTTCTCCTCCATTTTCTGATTATTTTCCTCCAACTTTTCCCTTAGTTGCTGATTGTCGTTTTCCATTTCCCTACTCGTTTCCTCCATTTTCTCTTCCAACTTCTTACTCAAATTCTTACTATTTTCTTCCATACTTTCTTTACTGGATTTGAATTCTTCCATCATTTGCCTGAATATTAGTTGCATTGTTATGTTCTCTGTTTGTGATGGTTTCTCCTTCCCTGGGACATTGACTTCCCTTGTCTGCATTGTTACTTCAGGTTGTTCTTCTGGTGGTGCGGTTTGTTTTGGTTCCACCGGGGTTACTAACACTTCCGGATCCTCCACGGGTGTTGCCTCCTTATCCCCCATGTCAACTTCTTTTTCGGCCTCTGCCGCCCTCTTTTTCGAAGTAGCTCGTCTTTGCATTTTTCTTCTGTCTCTATTAATTAATCCCTGCCAGGCTTATCTTATCAAGCCCTCTATGTTGGACGCCACTTTGTAACTAGACCCTGTATGCTGCGGTCTTTACAAAAAAAAAAAAATAAATAAAGAGAAAATTTTATTTCAAAAAAAAAATTTTCAATAAAAAATTTTGTTTATGTTTTAATTAATGTCTGTAATTGTACAATAATCCTAGTTTAATGTTCTGTTAAAAATTTCAATAATTAAGAAGGTGTTTATTAATTATTTAGTACTTCTGGAAGATCTGAACCAAGTCCGGAGTTAATCAGATTAACTCCGGTCAGCAATCGATATATGATTTTTCATGCTGGTCCTATATCTCACTGTAAAAAAAATATTTTCTTCTTCTTGAAGTCTCGTGGCATTAATAAATAAACCTTAAATTAGCATGTGAAATAATAATAGGTACAAACAATTGAAATAAATGGATTTATTAACAAATTCAATAAATAATCGATTTTTAATAGATTGGGAGCAATTATCGACTCCGTCTCAGGGAATTATCGATTCGTTCATACAGTGGAAAAAATTATTACAAGTATTATATAAAAAAGGTTCTTGGAGCGATTATATTAATAGTCAGAGAAGGGTAACGAGAAAGTATAACATTAACAATTAAAGTAATTTCAAAAATTATTATTTAACAATATTTAAATAATCATGATATAATGTTTAAGAAAGTTGAATCGTCAAACCATATGTAGATGATGACGTCAGGTGATGTGGAAGGCAGAGATTCGTATTTTCAAAGATGGCCGCTCCTAGATATGGCGAGGTTACTGGGAATGTCGTCGTGTTAAAATCTCACAGCAAAATTACCTTCATAAATGTTTTAAATGTCCCCGCACTGGTGTAATCTGTCTAATAGGTTGTTTGGTGTGTTCTGAAGAAGTGTTCCGTGTATACTTGTGTTAATTATGTTATTTGATTCGTGTTCACTTCTGTGGGTTAACTATTCAAAAGGTGGTTATGAGTTGTAGCGTGAATTATCACAAATATATTGTTTTACTGTTTTATATCACTAGTATAATGAAGTTTGGTGTTAGTTTTCACTATTGTCGCTAAAGTTTCTGTAGTTTTAGTTAGAAAAGTGTTTAATTCATTTAACTCTCGCTTCACTGGTATTAGTAGGTAACTGTAGTACCATTTTCTACACGGTTTTAAGGAACGTTATATTACACAACATAGCTTGATATTCAACAAAGACTAAACTGACTTCCTTCATGTTAGTTAAAATCTGGCCCAGTTAATCTTTGAAAAAGTATTGTTAAAATATTTTGATTTCCCATACACATGATACAAAATTACATTATATATGGAATTTATTTATTTTATTCATCACCTTCATGAATTATGAACCTTATCATTGGTTCATTGGAACCTTATCATCTCATTCCTTTTAAATTGATATATTATAGTCCATATCTGTTGACATTTTGTAGAAATTAGCAAATTTCTCTCTTTTTGGAAATCTAGGCTCAAAAATTGGTTTCCGCCTTCATATAATTTTTTTTTTAATTGTTATTAATACTATCATAATAAATTTTAATTAGTCATATTTCTCTTCCTTTCCTTAAATACATATAAATTGAACCTTTGAACTGGTTTTTTATGTTAATCTCTGAATTTGACATTGCTCTTTAAAATTAATTAATTTATATATTTTGAAAATTTACAATATTTTAAGGTATATTTCCTTATTATCACTTTAACTCATAGGATCATTCACAGTAGTGGTTAACTGATTTACCTTACCTAAATCTTGCTAGTTTACAGGAATTATAAGTGAATTAAATGGTTTATATGGCTTCTGTGAATTCACCACATGGCCTAGAGTTTAGAATTTTACATTTCTGTCTTTCTCAAATAAATTTAATCCTACTCCTCCTCTGACTTTACATAGTTATTATTACATGAAAATAAAACGTTTTACAAACCCATTGTGAGGTGTAGTATTTGATTAATACTACTGTTATATAAAAAATAATAATGAACATCATTCAGCATTCTAAGATTGAACATATTGCTGACATGGTTTGAAAACATACATTTAACTCCTTTTTAATTAACACAGCATACCTACTGAAACATTATTAATGGTATGTATGCTGTTATTTGGCAAACATAATTCATTTTAAACACATATAAATCTTATTTACTAAAAATTCTTATAAACCTATTGAGTTCATGGCTGTGAACTAATAGCCATTTTAAACAATTTAAACCTATGAACATAAATTAATGCCAGTCCTTTCTGGTCTAAACCATTATTATCTATTATCCCCTTCATCAGTAAACATGTCCACCCATACTCTAGTTATTATCATTTTTACAAATGTCTTGTAATAACAGAGTTACATTAAAATAATAAAATATTGGAAATCTTCCATTTTATTATTTTATGATGATATGTATTGAAGCTTTACGAGATTTAATTAAATTTATTACTGTGTAAATATTGATTGTTTTA